>CM021528.1:930764-960467 GCA_010994315.2 Pisaster ochraceus
AATAACACAATATTGTTTGAACATACTGGATTCCCTAGAGATCATTGTTCTCCACATAGTCTTTGGTCAGTCAGTGTGTCTGACATGTATGTACTTCATTTGCTTCCATGATCATTCAAACTGTTTATATCCTGCCATTTTCAAACTTCCTCTTAGAAAATGAAAAAAATTCAAAGTTTATGGCCAGACACACAATACCTTTGGGCATTTCTACCTAAATAGTCAACACTCTGTTGCCTGCAAGAACCCCTGTCTTATGTTGGAAGGGGGGGGGGTGTTGGTGGGCTGATGTAGGGGGAAGAGAACAATCAGTGGCGTGTGCCAGCGGAGCCATAAGGTCAGCGTAATTATTAAAAGGGTTATGTCCCAAGGGGTGGAGTGACTTGAGTAATTTGGCACACTGGTGCTTATGTTATCAGCAAGGGATCAATTAGGACAAACTTGGGATTTAAGGGTGTGTTGCTACATGCAAGGACAGCTTGCATTTCTGTGGTTTAATAGAGAGGACAGTCTATGTGCTGTTTGTATGCCCTTGCTCTGTGGTAATGGAGCTTTACTTGTCAAGGTACATGTACATATCAGAACCTCAGTAATTTAGGTTTGTTCGTCATCTGTGTAAAGTTTTTTTTACTGTGTAGTCGGGCATGTTTCAGATATGTCACTTCAATCTGTACAATATATGAAAAGAAGTGTACATTTAAAGAATCACAATTTTTCAGATTGCCTTTGGCTTGCAACCTTTACCCCCACCCCTTCCTCTGGCCACCATGTAGGTGCAAATACCTCAAAGGTGCTACTATACTGAACATTCTTTCTTAATTTGTGGTCAGCATCAATAAGGATCACAGTTGTCACTCTTGAGTGATGAAATCGTGCAAGAACATTTTGAAGTGGCTGTTCCAACCCAAACAGAAAGTGGGTATCACATTTCAGTACTCTTAAATTCAGAAACTTTGAAGTTAAATTGGTCTGTGATTTGTTAAAGTTAATTTAGTGGCTGGAAGTTTGTTTCCTGGGAGGGGAACCATGAGTTCTCACTTGTAAACAATTTCAACAGATAATCTTAAAAATGTCTTGGTCATGTTTTGTTTATGGAACAAACGCCATGTGTAATTAAAACTTAATAATTTCCAGGTATTGTAGGCATCTTTCTCTTCCCCCCTTCACTCTCTTCCCTGTCAATTTTGTTTTCCTTTGGAGCATGTCTTACCATCTGCTAAATTGATCCATTACTTCATCGATCAAATCTTTCCCAAAGATTTCAAGAAAATCTTAATTACTTTCTCTCTTGAGCAGCACAGCAGTCCATTTTTCATTAATTTGATATAGATCTGTTCTTTTTTCAATTTCATTTTTTTCCCTTCCTCATAAACATTCTTCAACCATCTGGTAACCTGATCCATGTGTTGCCATTATTAAGAGGCAGGGTTGTTTTGAGTTTGACATGACACTGTTTTGAAAGTATTACAGTTATTAAGGAGGCTCAGTTACTGAGTGTCAGGTTCCTGAGGGTGTGACCTGACTTAAAGTCTTACCTGTCTGGAGAAGTGCCATAGTTTTTTGGTCTATTGTTTTTAAAAATGAACTTTTATTCTGCTTCTTTTATAGAGCCCTTCAAATCGCAAGGGACAATTTCACCCATAATCATGTCCATTGAAACTAAGTGTCCCAATTCAGAGATGTTTTACAATGATCAAGAAGTGTTCTGGTTTGAATTTCTTGGCTCTGCTTACTGTAAGCAAACAATTTTTGGTTTCAGAAAATCCACGCTTGACATGAAAAGTCTGCATGTATTTCAATTTTCAATGTGCTTGGATGTATGTGAACTTAATGTTGTTACTAAAAGTAAAAGCAGTCTGCACCAAGCAGCAAAAACATTCTGTGCTAACCTTGTATGTGCAGAATAGTGACTGTAAGCGCAGAATTCCGCGTTAAGCAAAGCTATGAAATTGGATCCAGAATTGGTGCCAGTTCTAGAATTTAAGATTAACTAGGCATACATGTAAGTCCATATGTTGTAGTGACACTTAAAAACAAAGTACATGTACAGTATTACTTAGTCCTTGTACTTCTAAGTTCAATTAGTAGACCATTTCCCACACCATTGTTTCAGAGACCAGGAAGTACGTATAATAAATTCTCCCAACATCGGAACTTGATTACGGATTTCCAGACCACGTACAACGGGGAAGTGACAATCACCAAGATCTTTATCCCTTCAGCAAAGGCTGCATAGAAATGTTTACTGGGCTTACCAAAACAAAAACAGAACTGTAAAAAGTCAACTTGAATTCCTGGGATTGGAAAATAACTGCAAGAAACTGGAAGATTTTCATATTTAAATTTGATTTTTGTGTGTATTTCTTTAGATCTCACGTCAGAGGAATTAAAACTTCTGAATGACATTCGTCGAGCAAAACATCAGCTCCTCAAAGAAATTAGGGTGAGTTATTTCTCATTTCTTTCAAATGTTTGACTAGATTATTTGTCCTTGTTAAAACTTTTGTTTCATTTTCACTTAAAAAGCTTTAGAATGACAAAACTATAGTACAGTGTAATTTTTATCTATGTAAATGTAGATGGAGGCCTAGTTTTACTTTTTATGGTTAAGTATAAAACAGTTTATTAAGTTTGGTTTGTATACTGCATTCTATACTATTAATTGTGATAATGAAACTAACATATTATATGAAACTTGATCATGAAGTTGGTCTTAAAATGGCTTGTGAAACTGAAAAAAACAAAACAGCCTGTGGTTCGGTTTTTCATGGAACACAATGAGCTGAACTGCAATGTAATCATGATAAACTGTACACTTTGGCTGTACACTTAAACTGAAGAACACACACACACAGGCATCAACACAGTTCTGACAAAACTGTATGTCCAAACATCTCTGGAGCAAGACACTCGGTGTCAAGTAGAATATTTGTTCCAACCATGATACTCGTAAGCTTTCTACACATTCTCAGGCTGTACTTCAGTGCTGTTAAACTCTGTGAGCCGACTACAATGTGGTATTTGGTAGGTTTAGAACTTTGTCATATTTAGTCAAGTGTGTTTCCTTTCACCATGGCCAAATACATGTACATAGAAACCAGTATCCAGTTCTTTGCGTTGCAGAATAGGGTGTGCTAAGCAAATTTAAAGGCAGGGTATACTTTTGGTAATTGTCAAAGAACAGTATCCTCACCTTTAGTATATCCTAATATATGCATAAAATAACAAACCTGTAAACACTTGGGCTTAATTGGTCATCAAAGTTGCAAGAAAATAATGAAAGATAAAACTACCCTTGTTGCATTCAATTGTGTGCTTTCTCTCAGATTCAAATTTCGGGGTGAAAAAATTACCTCTTTCTCTAAAACTACAGTACTCCATTTAGAAGGGGGTCGTTTCTAACAACAGCTCTCCAGTGCTCTTCACCAAGTAAGTTTTATGGTCATTATGGAGCACTTACCAAAAGTATAGACCCTCCCTTTAAATTAGCATTGAAAAGTTTGTACATTTGTGTGGTGTTACAGTCCTTCATTTTAAGAAATACAAGGAGAGCTGTAAACTTCTCGCTTGCAATTATTGGGGAGAGCTTCTTGCACTCCTCAGAACTTTACTTCACACTTTACTCTAAAAAGTGAAATTAAAAACATGATTTTGTATAAGCTCTAATATTTCACGATATTTAATTTAAGCATGTCCTTTCTGATGATTCATATTCACATAGTGGGTTGCGGGATTGGATTGGTGGATTGTTTTTTGTTGTTACATGATCAGAACAAATAAACACCACGGTAGGTTAATTTCCTACTATAAATAAAATTCTGTTTTTTTTTCCCCCACACTTCTCGTTTAATCCACTTTCAATTTGATAGGCTTGATTTTCTACTAACATTTCTGTTCTTCTTTTCTTTCTTTTTTTCTGGGAAAAATATAAAAAAAAATTCTTAATAAGGCCTGAAAAGTATATTAGATTAGTTCGGTGGGCTTCTTTACAAAAAGCTTTTAGGCCCTGGTAATCTCAGCTTTTATTTTCCAAATAGTAGTTTTTTTAAACAAAAATGTGGATACTGTCTTTGTTTTATGTAACCCAACATTTTTGCTACACTCTTTTACTTTTACAATCAAAATGTAATTTGGATAAAGAGATCTAAGATTTATTTCCTGGTACCTGGACTGTAATAAGCTGAAATATCTCCGCAATGTTACTTTTTCAAAATGGGAATCGTTTTCATCTCAAGGATTATTCTCTGATCAGAATGCATTTGGTTTTTACACATGTTCTGATGACTGACTTGGGTCTTCATTAATACCTGTACTTGTCAAGCATTGTGAACCTGTGTGTGTATAAATACTTTTGATTATTACTATTTGCAGTTGGTTAAACACAAAGTGCATCTAAAAGTCACAAGCTGTGACATATAAAAAGGGTATTTTTACAGGGTGTGAGAAAGATTGTACAATAAAGCAGCCCCGAAACTAGGGTAACATTTTAGGGAGGCGCAAGGGGATGCAGCATTTTTTTTAAGGTGGGGTTACTTCGGACCAATTGAAACTGTATTTTCCATCTGCATTCTCTGTAAAACTATTCCCATTTCAGTGCCTTGTTATGCCATGTACTATTTTGTATGAGATAATCTGATGTGAGTGTTAAAACAAATAAAGTGTCTGCGTGTAAATGAAAAAAATTGTTCTAAAACATTGAAAACATCACATTAGAAATGTACTATTTTACTCTGGTAATTTTTAATCGCAAAAGTCCAGATTTCAAATGGGGGTCACTAGGGTTTGGGAGTGGGCATCAATGGGGGGGGGGCAGCCCCCACCCCCTAGTTGCGCAACTGTAGTAAAGTGTCTCATTTGTGTTCAAGGCAATCATTTTCAATAATTGTGGTGATAAAACAAGGAGTCCAATCCAAGTTGAACACAAGCTGTGGATGGATGGATGTACAAACCTCTCTGGCTGACAACACTGAGTTTTTACACAAACTAAGGCCGTGTCCAAATTGTGGCTACAGCTACGGCTATGGGTAGATTTCTACTTCATCCTGCATTGAATTATAGGTTGTCCGTAGCAACAGATGTAGCCATAGCTGTAGCCGTCAGTTCAGATAGGGCCTATTTATAATGCAGACGTCTTGTTTTTCCTCCCATTCAAATGAATGTATCAAAATGAGGCTGAAGTGATATTTGTCCTGGCTGTCACTTACTGTCAATTACACTCTGTAAACACTGACAGTGATATGACAAACAGGGCTGTATTAAGATAAATAACTACTAGTACTCCTTGACACAAAAAAGACCCCATCAATTGTAGTCCAGTTATTTTAACACCTTCATACTCAGATAAAACTTTGTTTTCAGAATAAATAAATGACTGCATCTCTTGCAAGGACATATGTAGTTATTTGTGTATACAGTCTTTAGATAATCAAGTTGTAATTTTGGTCCATGTTGTAATTCCAAATGTATGTAGACACCCAGCTGAATCAGCTGCCTTTAAAGGATAGTACGAGTGAAATTAATACAGTATGGGAGATCTCTAATGAGGACGGGAAATCAAATCCGGGTTTGGTATGCCTCGGTCCGCATGAGGGGTCTTGTTATTAAAGACTACCTAGAATGGAGCGTTGATAGCGGTAGTACCGGTCATTGTATCAAGACAACCACACCACGGATGGCAGGTTACTTAGTATATTGGGTAATCCTGTAGTGGAGAAGACGCGCTATCATTCTATAGTGGAAAATTAACGAAGCGCTGCTGGCTCTGAGCTATGGACCAGCAATGAACTGCTCTTGATGGATGCATCTCATGACTTGAGTTGATGGAAGACCAGAAGACTGCACAGTTGTTGGAATGAGGAGTTTATTAACACCAAGACATTATTTTACCGTGGGCTGGTGGCCTTGTGTGGAAAATTAGTCGGTTTGATAACTAGCATTGAAACAGTAACTTGGCACAAGATAGAAAATTGGCACAAACTAGTCGCACTTGGCCAAGACACTTTCCGTTTGAAGGATATACATGTAAACAACAAGCAGCTACGACCGGATTTATCAGGGAAAATACACCCTGGGAATAATGTGGATGTCTCCAAAGAATCCATTTGTGTGACTCTATTATCTCTGTGGGTAGATCGCTAGTAAGACGGGATATTTTTTAAGCAAGTGCTGCCTTCTGTATGTTTGGGATGGACTGGCCAAAGTAAGCATGAAGTTACTGAATGGAGTAAGAGTTCATGTACAACACCAGTATCCAGAGCAAGGAGTACAAACTGTGAGTAGTCGTAGAATGTGTAGAAATGTGCATCTGGTCTTCTAAATGAATGACAATACAGGCTGCCTGGTTCTAGAAATGAGTAAAACATTCAAACTAAAACCAGATATAAACTGAGACAACTGTCATAAACCAGCAAAACCATAAGTAATATTTCTGTTAAGGAAAACAATTTGTGTGAATACATGTATGTTACAAGCAATAATTGCATGGTGCCTTCATACATGTATGTAGCTAGTTCTAACTTGTTTCTTTTAAGTTTTCTATGTATGCTTCAAGGAGCTCAGCAGCCATAAAATAATTCTTGAATTTCACCTTATTACAAAGAAGCCACCAAGACTGTCTTTTGGTTTTGATCTCGGTGCGTGTTATTTTAGGTTTCCCTGTTGTTTTAGGGAGACATAATACACATGTAGCTTCTGTATTTTCATTACTTGTTTCTTTTATTGCTTTAGTACAAATTTTACATCAATTTCACTTGTTGTGTGTTTATTTTTTATTCTAGTATTAATGGACAGTTTTTTAGCTTGCTTAAAACTATTTGTATTATTGTGTTCAGCATGTTAGAATATGATAATGGTGTTTATTAATTGTGTATTACTTTGATTGGATTTATTATTTCTTTATTAATATTAAGACTGTACAGTAACTAACAGTAAATGATTCCGGTGTATTGTTTATGGTAAAGCTGGTTTAAAAAACAACTGATAATGTCATCAGTGTGAGCTTTTGAACTTTGTTACATTGAAAACTGAAGGAAGTTGTGTAGTTTATTGAACTGTCTGAAAGTTGGCGCATTGTTGGAAAGCTGTAAAGGAAATTTGTGCAATTCCAGTCGGTACATGTCGTATTAGCAACCAACAATATTTTTTGGATGCAAAGACTATTTTGATGTGGTCTTTGTCATCGATGGTTCAGCAAATCGACAAAGTAGTGATGTTTTGGTCATTTGTGAGACCTTTTAGGTATAACAAACAACTCTCAGATGATTTTGTATTATTAAATTGTACTTTTATTGAATTGATTTTGCTCTTTATGGATTGGAGTAGTTGAATTTGAGCTTTCCTAGCTGGCCAAGGTTCTTGTTTATTCTTTAACTTATCCATTATCTTTTTTATTACGTTCCTTTTTTTAAACTGCATATTTTCCTTTTGGAAAAAATGCTGGGTACTCCCATTTTGTGTGTGTTTTTTATCATAGGCCAATTATTGATTGTTTTGTATTTACCTTTTATATTTGTCTTTTATTGATATTTTCTTTTTGTACTTGACTTTTTGTAAAGCGAAAGGATCTTTTTTAACAAATGGATTTTGCACGGTCGGTATATATTTATTTTATTATTTCTATTACCATAATGGGCAATTGATTATAATTGTGAACCTTTACAGGGACCTTTGATTATTTTGTGTGTTTCTCTTTTGTGATTTCGGCTGCAGGAGCTTGAAAATGAGATTGCCAACGTTACTGCAGACTTAGAGAGTATGGACAACGATGGGAGGTAAGAACCATAACCAATCTTGGGCACTTTTTCCCGGAAAAAAATTAGATAGTGGTTTATAAAAAACATTGAGGTAGAAATGTTGAGTATTCATGCACAACATAATGACATATGGAAAAGCATTCTGAGAAAGGAACCAACTGTTTTTTTAGTTGACGTTGGGGAAGATAACAAAGGAAAAGCAACCAGGTAGGAAAATAAGTTAATTTGTAAAGGTGATAAACACTGGTTAATAATTTACAAGAGTCAGATATAAACTCCAGTTTCATACAGCTGTTAAGCCAAAATTATTGCTTAAAATTGTTTCTTGCTAAGCAGGGAACCAGTCACGTCATGTGTATCACAGTGTTTTGGCTGGTAACCCATTTCTGCTAAGCAGAACTTGACTTTGCTTAACACATGTTTGTGGTAGAGAGACAAGGAAGGTGATTTTCATTCCACGGTCATTGCCCATTGCTTCTTGTAATGCTCCGGTCAAATTGACAGTTTCTTGTAGAAATGCCCTTTAACCATGGTGAACCGAAGATGGAATCATGACGTATAATTAGAGGGTAGTTTTATCACAGTGGCCACCCAGGCCCTGTAGCAGTCAGATCTCTGGATAAAAGAGAACTCCAGTTCTTCATCCAGAAAAGCTTCGACTTCTCACACGGTAAAAGTCAATGTGTCCAAATAGATCGGATGTGTACCAGTGCCACAAGTTCAAGAGAAGTTGACTCACAAATAGCTGTGAGCCAGCGTTGTCTTTCATATGTTTTTGTGCTTAAGGAAAATGCATTTCCCAGGCTTTCTCCAGTAAATGTCTCCCACATTTTGCCCTCCCAGATGTGGGAATGAGTGTTCATGTTCCATTTATAGCTCCTCAAAAAGGTTGATTTAATGTCTGTCTGTGTCATAACGTTCTTGTTTGGTTTCCAATGTTTCATGTTACATGATTTTTTAATGTTTCTGGCAGCGTGAACAATTGTCTTGATTTCAAAAACTATGAAATATAACTCTATGAGTAATCACACATGTACATCTGAGTCTTGCAAAGAGGCTCATTGTCTATTTTTTTTTACAGCAGATGTACATGGCATGGTATTACCGAAAGAGTGGGGACAGTAGAACAAAGTAACACAAAAGGAACAACGTTTCCTCACATTGGAATACTTTGTATTTTTGTGTCCTCACTTTTTTCATGCATCTATGGAGAGTGTTACTGTTAATTAAGAGGAACAAAGGAAAGTCCACACATTGATAGCAATAAATTGATGTATGTACGTTTACATTTTGATCAGGTGAAAATAAAGTAAAGTGGGTCTGAATTTGCATTTTTGATGTAGCTAGATAAGGCAAGAAGAAAGAAATTCGTGGGGAAATTTTTATCAGGCTTTAACCAAGTTTTGTTTATTATGTTGACAAACATTTGCGAGTAAAAGTAAGTTTTTTTCTATAAAACATTGACAGACGTTGTAGGTAATGCATTGCTCTTTAGTCTAAATTGCCAAATGTGGGAAGTTAAAACTCAATTTCATCATTTGTTGCTATGAATCATTAAAAAACAATTTTCTTAACTCGTTTAGCCTTGAGCAGTGTGCAATGGCGTGTCACCATTTAAAAAAAAATCCACTACATTTAGCCTTTCCGTTTTCCCTTTTTCTTCAGGAAACAATTTTGATTTACATGTATGCAAAGATAATCAATTTTTTTTTCTCTATTTTCTTGTATTTATTTCCGTGTGTCCTTGTGCATGTCCCATAAATGTTAAATGTCAAGTGATTTGTGTTAAACTCACTTTGAACTGATCGACAAAAAAACCTTTGCTACAAATGTTTCAGCCTGGCCTTTTGTTTTGGTTTGTTGAAAGTGTTGGGGAAATTTTGCTTTCACGGAATTTAAATTCAAAGTAAAACTGTTTTCATTTTTGTTATTAAATATGATATTCAAATAAAAATGTATGTTCTAGGTATTTTGATATTAATGATAACATTCATTTAAAAGACATCAGAAAAGAAGTACACAATGTAAACTGAAATTTCACTCAAGAAGAATTTTTTTTTATCACAAATTTTCAAAACGTGGGAAACTTCCTCCAACTTCAAGCATCTGCCTTTAAAACGATTACCCTTTTCTGCTTTTCCACTCGCCGTAAAAAGTTGAAGTTATTACGCTGATGCCTTTACCTGGTTTCCATGTGGCAGTCTGTGCACGGACTCTCTGTTCCTAATTGACGACAGCTTGGCCTTTTTTTGGGGCTGGATTCTCATGCGGAGCTTAATTCCTCATCTTGTTGGGGGTTTGGGAGGGGGCCAGCTGTGAGGTCGTGAAGCAGTTGTCAGGTCATTAGGTGAAATCGTCAAGGGGGTTTCAAAGGCACTCTTAGCCGATAACATGTACCTGACCGGAAATCCAGAAGTGAAACTGATGAAGTCGACTTCTAGTCATTTTTACAGTTGATTTTCTGTACTGATTGTTAAAAGAATTTGACCAACTCTGGGGTACTTTTCAGTTACATGTAGTTGCCAGAATTGTTACTTGCTTTTCGAGGCATTGGTTTTATTATGCTTTTTATTTGTTTTTAGCCATTTCAAAATCAACGCTTCTATTGTAATTCAACTTGTCTAATTATGAAGGTTTATAAAATAAGTAACTTCTGGGTTTTTTTTTGTAAGAGCAATGGAATTTAAAGATTTTCTTAATTCTTTAAAGGGAAGGTGTGCCTTTGCTAATGGCTCTGAAAAACTAATGACCATAAAAACTTACTTGGCAAGCAGCACTGAAGAGCTGTGGATATTATTAAAGATTATTAGAAACAAACCCCTTTGAAGTAATGTAGTTTTAGAGAAAGATGTAGCTTTCACCCCAAAATTTGAACCTGAGAAAAGCCTCAGGCATGAAGCCTTCTCAGGCTTCACAGTTCTTAGCAACAAGTTTTTTCTTTCTTTCAGTATTTTCTGGCAACTTCACTAACCAATCGAACCAATTTTTGTTTTGTTATTCATGTCGGGTCACACCAGTGAGGATACAAGTCTTTGACAGTTACCAAAAGTATACCCAGCCTTTATTTAGAATCAGTATTTCTGTAACCTTTACAAGATAATCTTTCTTGACTTAACCATTTTAGGGAAGTATTAGTGACCACTTTTATAACAGGAAACCTTCAGATTAAAACTGAAATTTAGAAATACACTTGGAAGTTGTCCAGATCAGATCCGATATCTTTAAACCAGAGACTTGTTTACTGTAATCAATTAGCAGATCCGGGTTCACTGGTGAATCTGTTCTACACGGCTAATTTGTCCATCAAGCACTTTTACTTTCTGAACCCAGTTTTAAAAATTGCTTAGCAAAAAGTATTGCACAGCAAATCTGCTAAGAAACCTTCAGAAGGATCAGTTTCAAGAAGCTGTCATGCAGAGAAAGATTTCTCCGTAAATTTACTGGGGATAAAAACTACCAGGCAGTACATTTTATGCAAAGTGAACCAGCAGATAACCAGTTATGCAATTAGTTTAAGAAGCAATATTCTAGCCTTTTCTTGCTTACTAATTTCTTCACCTTGGAATTGGATAAGTATGACACCAAATACTCTATATGCATAAGCTTCAAAGAGCTTATAAAAACTGAAAATGAATTTGTTATAATTTCGGTGGTAACTTTACCCAACCACAAAGTCACGTTCTGCCCTTTGAAGAATATAAAGAACAGTCTCAACTGTTCATGTGACGTAACTGACGAAGAATAAATGCATGACAAGGAAGTGCTCATCATTTTACTGTAGTTTTTAAAAGTTGTGTTATACATCTACCTCGCTGTTTGTTCAGAATGTACTTAAAAGAATGGTGTGCTGCTTAGAGCATAAATTTTTCGGCTATCGAAAGCAAGATGCACTTGAAAAATGTCAAACTCATTCCACAATTGTATTTATTGTCACATCACCAATGGCATGGAGCTGCTTATGAGCACAAGAAGTAGCTAAGAACAAAACAATTGTGCTTACCAGAATAAGGTTACCTGCCAAATTACCATATAACATGTGCCATCATTAACTGGTTTCTTGCTGAGCAGGATTATAGTTAAGCAACACTTTCTGCTAAGCAGCTCTTTGAAATTGGGCCGTCATCTGACTGCAGATCGAAATTTCAATAACTTCAAAAATTGTTGGGTGTTGATTTCCAATATCGAAGTAGACACTCAGGTTCCTAAATCATAACCAGTACATTTGTTATTTTAAGTGTGAAATTTTGTCCAATTCTTATGAGGTTTTCCTTCATTTTACAGCAGTAAAACAGGCTCCCGGACAAAGCAGATGAATACAGGCCGTAAGAAGTTCAACATGGACCCTAAGAAGGTATGATACTCTCATCGTATTACCCCTCCTCATCTTGTCCCCCCTCCCTCCTTCTGTCATCTTCAATTCTCTTGATGCCATGTTTAACTCTGCCCATTGAAACTGTCTTGGTTTGAGGGCCAAAATAAAACCTTGTTCGGATTGGCAGCTAGAGCTATAGCTACAGCTCTATTTCAGTCTCATCATCCGTTGAAGTAACGGACGCCCTCCTAAGTAGTACCCTTGGCAACAGTCCTAGCCGCAACTGTAGCCCCAAATTATAAGGCTCAGAATGAAGCTAGATGGGTGCCTTTGAAACTTATGATTTGTAATTGGTAGTCAGGGTACAAGACAAAACCGAGTGGCTTTCCTGTCTTACCAGCCTCAGTTTGGTTACATTCATTTGAATTGGAGGAAAAAAACAAAATGGCTGCACTGTGACACTCAAGACTACATATCCAATGTGTAGCATAGAAATATTCCACATTTGTGCTGTAAAAACAGTTGTGATAAAACCTGCTCTGGTCACCTGAACCCATCAAAAGCCAACTGCTTGTTTTTTTTTACTGTGTTGGATTGAGGTCTGCACTAATAAACTGATGATACTTTACATGGGATACCACCATAATCAGAGTCCAGCAGTTTGGGTGTTAAGTTACTGTATGGAGCTGGAGGATGACTGGTAAACTGATCATGCTGCGTGATCTGGCATACTACCATAATGAGAGTCCTGACACTTTAGGTGTTGTGTTAGTGTTGGGAGGAACCTAGCAAAGAACTCAAGGGAGTTAATAGTGTTTAGGGTGAACGCTGCGTTCTTGAAAGGTCATCACAGCGGAAATCCTTTTGACCTGCCAGGTTGACCAGCCAGGTTGACCCAGCAGTATTTGGTCATCTGAAATATTGTGAGATAGGTGTCAGACTGATGAATGAAACAACGTCACATTGGACTCGATGTCAATCATTCAAATTGACATAACACACTATATATTCATGACTTTCACTATTTGACAGCTACTAGTTAACATTTAACAGCCTGTACTCCCTTTCTTGACACCTAAGCATCTGATGTTATGGTTTACTTACTTCAAGTCACGTCAACTTGAGGTAAAGTTTTACTTCCAAATGGAAGATGCACAAAGATACTTTCAACTTGTAATTCCACTCCAATCATGGATCGGCAAAACCTGCACTGTTATTGAATTAGAGTTGGAGTAAGTCTTGAGTGTCAATTGAATAACGAAACACTCTACGATTGGATTATTTGATACTCTCCTGCCATCGCAGGTGTCTCGTCATGTCATGTTTCCACTCCACACCATGTTGTCTGCATTATTAGCCGCAACATTTTCTTCCGCTTTTTCATAGTCCGTGTATACTTAACCTTATTAATTTCCCCCAGTCCCAGCTGACTCACTACCAAGTCCTCCCATGTGGTTCAACCTCATCAAGGACCATATGGATGGAAACAAGCTATTAATAAACCTGATTTTTTACTACACCCCACTTTTTCCTCAAATTTTTCAAAAACGAACACCTCATACCAGGATGGCTTGTGGGTAGGTTTGGGTGGTGCAAAAAGAATCCCATTCCCAAGCAAATTGAACCCCAGAAGATTTGCTGTTCTCTTTTTTAAAGTGAGGTAGGGGTTGGGGGGGGGCTGTACCAGCAATTTCTGGCCTTATTCTAGTCTGAACATTACTCACTTCCTTTCGGAGAGGAATAACGTACGTCAAAATGAGATCTAGCTCTCCAACTCGCTCTGCAAATCAGATGAATGGTCCACTGAAATTATCTTGACATAAATTCTGAAAAGCAGACTCTGCTTTTGGACATGGACTGCCAGTTGTTTTTGATGCTTGTTCTCCTTCCCATTTTGAAGTGGTGGGAATGCTGATAAAAAGTAGAAACTAGTGCTTCAATGTATGCATCTTTTATCCAAATTTCTAAGCTTGAGTTGAAGAACGTCAGCTGCATTGACTTCAAACAGGATAATTTTGACAAGCAGCTCACTGCATTCATTCAATTGGTTTGATTTGGCACAGCCATTATGATGCTTCTGCTGTCTTGGTTGGGTGCCCTGTATCCATTTACAATCCAAAGCACTGAGTCTAAACAAAAGGGGTACAGACAACTGAATTCAGCCTCACTATGGTTGCATGTGTTTCTACACTGATGAACTAAAAAACAATATGGCAGTGGTGATAGCACCAAAAGTCAATACTAACCAAGGTTTCTCATCACATAATGTTTAAGATTATAGAAAACCCAAACAAAATATTTCAATATTTGTCTTTTATTTCATCTCTTTATTGCAAAAACGTGGTATCTCGTTTTTGCCAAAACAGTGTATCTTGCACGAAAATGCTCAGTGCAGAAATGATGTATCTCGCCGCGTACTTGTTTTGTGTTTGTTATTTTATGCGAGGTGCCACGTTTTGACAATTTCAAACCTGCGCGTAATAAGTACTGTTATAGGAGATATAGGAGATACAATATTTTTCACAGACAGGACGGTTTATAGATTTAAGCACTTATTAATCGATGACATATGTGTAAACAACATTTTTAAACAGCTGAATTTCCTTTAGTTATAAATCTGGTAAGCAAAGTAAAAAGTCTGCTTATCCAAACTAGGTTACCAGTCACATTCCACTTACACAAATGAAGATACTCTTCAATTATCTTCTTGGAAATCGTTTCTTTTGGCCTGCCGTGTTTGCCCCTTTTAGGATTTTTTCCCTCAGTAAAAATTTACAAATGGAGTTGAAAATATATAATAATATTGCAGTATCCCACATGGGTATAACTGTAAGGATACAAATTAATTTATAAACCCCAAACCGCAGCCTTCCTTAAAATAACCTGTGCTCGGTAACTTTGTGACCTCATGACTGGAAGAAGGTTGTAATTTACCAACCCTGGACCAAGCTTCTGTCGTAAAAAAAAAAAATCAGCTCTCTCTCTCTCGTGTGCATTCCCAGGCATGTTTCCTCCACCATAAATAGCCCCCTGTGGGAAGTTATCTAAGAGTTTCTCTTCTTGACTTGCGTCTAGACTCGCACGTCCTGGGCTGCATAGCGCGGGGGCCTGAGGGGGCAAGACAAGAGGGAAAAAAACGTGACGTTGTCAACGCACTTGAATTATTGCTAAGTCATGGGATAAGCTTTGGCTGAATTAAACGCGGCTCACACTAGCCTCTTATCTCTGCAACTTCTTGATATCAGACAATCAAGCTGTCTGTTTGTCCATATTAGGACTTTGTATTTGTCTTGATGTCAAAAATGCATCATGCTTGGTCTATGCAAACTTTAGTTTGTTAGTCTCTGGCATGCTTGCAAGCCAAGCCACTCTTTCTTTTGTCTTCGAATAGTACACCAAAATGGGGTTATATTTAAAAGTTGGGAACAGAATAGAGGTCAGCATCAAAGGTGACCCATTTGCAAAGTACAGCAGCCATCTTCTGAAATTAAAGTACGTAGTGCGATGTTTAGGATGATATCTGATGCTTGTGGGTGCAATGCTGAAGTTTGGAAAAGTCACACATTCATGGGGTAAAGTTTGACTTGTTTTTAAGATGTTTATATTTGCTGATTTGTTTTCCTAAAGATTCATCTTAAGATGAGCTGTCAGTATCACCATAATTTGTATTATGACATCACACACTTTGCTAATCAATTAAGATTGGTACACAACTTTATATCAATCTTAGCTAACTAGCTCTTTTTGGTACACAACTTATGATCAATCTTAGCTCTTTGTGAAATCTAGCTCAGGTCACATGGTGGATCTTGATTCTGCAGTAACCATCGAAGTGGCTAGCATCATGATAAAAAGGCTCATAAGAACCTTTCATCAACTGGCTAAGGCAGAAGTTGGTTCAAACTTTGTTTGTTAGTCGGATGGTTTAGTTCCACAGTTACAACTTTCTCCAGTTTCATGGTGTTAAAAGCCTGGAATTCATCTTTGAGAGGGCAAGGCCATTTTCGTTTTGCAAAGGGCACTTTCATTGGAAATTCTTTAAGTATTGGAAACTTATGAAGGGGCACGGAGGCCAACACCAGTGCAATGGAGGCCATGGTCTTCATGGCCTCTGTGTAATCCCAGGCCTGGTATAAATTCTGTTTTGTTAATTTGATAAGGAAAAGTAACTGCTGGACTTAATAGTTTTAGAATGACAATTACCATTAGGAACTGTCACTTACAATAATATGCCAGACGTTTGAAATTGAAACCGGAGGAAAAATAAGCACCATTGCCTTGTCATTTTTTTTTTGCTCCAAAAAATTTGCACTGTAATCGCTAACCCACTGCAAAATTTTCTCATGGCAAGCTGCCAAAAGTAAATGTATAGTTAAGAAAAGCCCACAGGGATATTGAGGAAACAATATTACATTATGTTAAGTGCTGCTTGAAATCCATGGGGTATTGGGTACCTGACACATGCAAGGTACCGGGCAACCATGACTACTTCCAACATGCGCCCCTGGGTTTTATCCAACGCCTGCCACTCAAAGTAGATCATTACTCTTGGAAATGAACTTAACACTTAACTAATAATTGAATATCAATACATGTCTACATTTATGGTAAGGCCAGGAAATCTCTGGTTTTCAAAACCAACACAACTCATGAGAAAGATAATGACGAGGTAACCACAAACTTTAGTTTCTAGTCACCAACTGTGTCAAGTTTTACATTGGAGATAGCGTAAGCATTGCATCATTCAGCAACAATGACTTCAGCTAAACTGAGGCTGAGAGAGAATTAGTCTGGTGCCCCTTTGTACAATAATTATCATGAACAAGATAAAGATGCCTGCAGCACAAGAGTCCATTGGACAAGGTCACATTTTCTACATTTTCCAATTCTTCAAAACATGGTACATGTACATGTCTACAACATGTATGTTTCCCCATCAAGTATGCCCTCTGGTAAAATAATTTCCAATGTAAAACTTTTGTGTTGCTGTTCTATTACCAACAGGGTATTGAGTATCTGATAGAGAATGACCTATTGAAGAACACTCCTGAAGATGTGGCACAGTTCCTATACAAGGGAGAAGGTCTGAATAAAACGGCCATTGGAGACTATCTTGGTGAAAAGTAAGTTTCCTCTAACTTCCATTTGTTGATTTGAATTTTCCTGAAGGTTCTCTAAAACAAACTGACCAGAAAAATAGTATTCCGCACTAATGACGTCATTTTATTAAAAAATGCCCTTTTGTCAGACAAACATTCCACCACCTAGCTTTCACGCGATCACCGCATCGTCACTCCAGACACAGTCAGTACTCGTGAGTAAACATAAAGCTTGGACATGTACGCCAATGTGCGTTAGTGAGTTTCCACAGGCTGTCTGAGATCCGGGTACTGAGTTTCTATTTTTAGCTTTAGTGCGGAGTGGTATTCAGAAGGACCAGAAGTGAGAATGGTTTAATATGAGTCGATCGATGGCCACCAGACAACCTCAAATGTTTTTTGTTTCTTTAGAAATCGAATCTAAAGGGGATTTGATTTGTCTATTCATAGGCTGTAATGTACATAATATTTGTGCAGTTTTCAGTCTTTGCGAAATATACATGCACAGTTAAAGAGATTTAAAATGGTTTTCTAAGGACAAAAATCATTAAAAATGCTCTGTGACAGCTTGCTTTTTGGATATATATGCAGAGTTTTGTGAGAAAAATCAATAAAATATTTGATGTATTTTTGTCAAAGTTTTATTGAAAGAGAGTTATCCAGTAAAGATTATCAAACAGGAATTTTTATCAGCAACAAATTTACAACATCTTCTTCGTCAGTTACAGAGATGATTTCAAGGTTTTATTCCCCTGAAATAAATGATTTCATTATGTTTTATTTCATCCCCAGGAAAGACTTCAATATCAAAGTATTGGAAGCTTTTGTTGCACGGCATGAGTTCAAAGACATGATCCTGGTCCAAGCTCTAAGGTAAGTGCCAAGCTTTGCCATTAGTTCTACTCAGGTGGGATTCGAACTCAGGACCCCTGCTTTTTTTGTTGTACACTCAATTCAAATTCGTCCGTCAGTTAGAAAATTGAAAGCTGCCATTCATAAAACTTTAATAGACCAGAAAGGATGCTACGTCTAAATTTGCCAAGGGCATAAACATTCTAAGCACAACCAAATACTGCTTAGCATATTACATGTTTGTACTTTGCTTTTTGGTATTAAGCTAAATATGTCTTGAACAAATATTTTTTTTCTTCTTTTTGTAATAAGTCTTCACCAAAGAGCCTAATTTGTATTAAGTGAAATAAGGCTCTTATTTCACGTTAATGTTTAAGTTTGCCAGAGTCCGGCATTCTAAAAAAAAAGGTTAATTTTTTCCTAAAAAATTTGATTACCTTAGGGTGTGGTTCAGTAAAGGTCAGTAGGAATTTATTTGATGACAAGAAACTAAATCTTTCCCAATGGAAATATGGATAATTTCCCAGCTTGGTAATAAAAAATGCAATGAGAAGACTTTCTGGTTTTTCTTGTACCGCCATCACCTATCAAAACATGGTTGCCGTCTTGCATAGACAACGTCAATCTGGTATTATTGGACCGAAGCTTCTTTCGACATGATGGCATTTGGATGGAAACTCTAGAGGTTTACCAGTCGAGCTGTGAAATATGAGATACTACATTGGTTATCAGATAAAAACCAAATTAGTAACATTTAATTTGATGACGACGACGGCAGCAATCTGGAAACCGTCTGGGAAGCTGTCAATTTTATGACAAGTAACTGTTTGTTAACATTTGTTTTTTTCTTTTTGGCATATGCGGGTTCCATTAAACTGTTGATGATAGTGTATACTGTACAATGAAAACATGAATTATACTGTGTTTGGTGAATTTACTTGTCACTTAAACTCAGTCAGACTTAAAAAAAAGAAGTCAAGTTTGATTATCTTGATGTGTACGCAAACATGTACTTTCGAAATTTGACCAACTCCAGAAAAGTATCAACAGCCTCAGTGCTTCTCAAGTGAGGTTTTGTGGTCATTTATTGGTGGAGTATTTACCAATCTATGACCCTTGTAGAAGTACCCTTGTCTGTACGTGAAACCATCGCATTAAAAAGCGGCAACATTTCTGTAAGAAAAAGGTGATGATCCTGATTGATAAGTCCAAGGGCGTGCCTGACATATGGAGCAGAGTCTGTATCAAATGACCAAATCCACAGTATTGTGTGATAATATATAGCTGCCCACAGGAAGGAAGGAGGGGTAGACACCGCAAAAGGGAACAGCCTGAGGACAGATAGGAAATGAAGATCCATCAGAGTCGTTCTGGAGTCCGGTGGCAAAAAATTGCTACAGCTGTGTTTTTTTTTTTTACTGTGCGCTATAAATTGACCAGTCAGGAATAAACCATTTAGAGAAAGCTTAATTGTAGGTCAATTCACGGCTTTCTTTTTAAGCATAAATTCTTCTAAGGATGAACTCTTGTAAAGTTTTCTTCAAACAAAGCTACCCTGAATGTCAAAAATGCAAAATAAAATCTGCCAGAAGATCCTTACGGAGACCTTATCATGTTGCGTCTGATGTCAATATATCAACTCTTCAGTGTCTGATGGCAAAGCTGGCGTAATCTTACCTAACTTACTAGGACCTCAGAGACTTTGTATTTTTCGTTGATTGATTTTCGAATCCGTTGCTGATTGAGCTCAACAATAAAACAAAGGATCCCTGAGGGGGAAAGGGAAGGAAATGCATCTGGGTTGTTAGAGCGGGGACATTTACCTCTTCCCCAGTCCCCCACGCCTCTCTTTGTAGCGAGATTGTCCTATTGTGTGATTCATAAAACTTGATGGTTTAGAGCTGAATGACTTAATGAGTTGAGTGGAACCATATGTGGGGTTGACAGTGGCAGTGTGGGCTTTGGTCTGGGCTAGGCTTGGTGAATCTTTCCCAACCCAAAGTCTAGTCATCAAGTGTGGATTCCATTGGTCTGCAATCCATGACTTGTTTTCCAATCCTATTGTCAAATTCAGGGCTATGTCCTTAAGATCTTTTTATATCAGGATATCTGATAAGTAACTATTTTTGTTGTTGAAGCGGCTCAGCAAATTTCCTCATAGTAAAGGTCATTCCTATGAGTAACATGTTTATGAGAGCATTGTGACAATTGTCATTGGCTCTGTGGGCCAATCCAAAGGTCTGAACTAAGAAAACTTCACTCAAATCTCTTATCCGGACAGCCCAAGCAAATCTTCTCAATCTGTTTGTAAAAGCTTAAACCAGAGCTGTAGGCTGTGATGGTTCGATACTGTCTAAACTAACCCAGCACTTCCATCTGCAACATTCCTAGAACTGCTTATTCAACACTTCCAGGTTCTCGCTCTTTGCCATCTCGGAGTAACACTTTGAAAGTATCACAACTAATGCTAGTTAGCGCTTTTAGCCAACTCCAGTCCAGGTTTAGATCAAATTCTAAGTGCCTGTCGCCCTGGGGCAGTTCCTGCTGAGTTCCAAAGCAGACTTGCCATGCAAACTGACAGACCAGCTTTCACCTGTGGCTGGGCTGGGCTGGCTTCTGTTGGTTTGACAATTTTGAGTCGGCTAGTAGGATATACCTTTGAGATTGTACAGGTCTAGATGTGTAGTTTTTGGCAAGTTTTGCTTGCAGACAGGCGTAAAGTACATGGTGCCAACTGGTTTAAAACAAAATAGAATCAGTAGACCTAATAAGATGAAATGGTACAGTCTCATAGCAGATCTGTCTACCAACTTAATTTGTTTAAGTCTGCATGATCTGTGAATCATGCACAATTGGACATCAACGGCTGAAATAGAACATTCTCTAAAACTCTGTTTTTAGGCCTTTGCACCTGTTCATGGGGATTTTCCTCAAACATATTTTCCTTCCGTATTTCTTTGCTGAATGCCGGCTACTTTGGTTTCTCCAAACTTACAGGCTACAGTGATGGGCACTTGTAGTGACTTTTATCTTCCATTAACAAAATATGTGAATAAATTAATTAGTCAAGTAACCGAGGATCGTAGAAGTAGTTCAGATCGCTATTTTTGTTTTAATGCTTATTATTTTGTTTTTCAAATGTTGATTAATGCTTGTTGGCACATTCCCAGATTTCATCAGTTATAAAAATTTCCCCCTTCCCTTCTGGAAACCTGTATTTTTCCACTGTCAAATATTAATTCAAGCTGTAATAGAAGACAGATTTCCGTGGCAGTACAGGATTGAGCTGTTTGTTCATTTATTTTTCATTTTTTCTTTTTATATACCGTTTTTGACAGGAACCCCTTTTTAGCAGGGTTTCTTTTCTTTGTCTTGTTCCCTCTTATACCCTCGCAGTCATGAATACCGCCATTTTACAAAAAAGGTAGCCTGACTATTTGTCATCCCAGCCTCAGTTTGGTTATACTAGATGAGGGATTTTTGAGAGAAACATTGCAAAAAGTTATCATCAGATAAAAAAGTTTAAGGTATTCTCAAGGGTGTGATTTGTCAGGATTGTTTTCATAGAACTTCCTTTGCCTTGAAACTTTCTTGAAGATGTGCAGTTATGTCCAATCATCTAGTTTTCCATTTTATAGTGATGTAGAGAGTCTGTTAATCCAGTTCTTTAACACCCGGGCGTTTAAGAAGTTTCATCTCTTGATCAGGAGAACACTGTAGTCCATTTTTTTAAAGGTTGTTTTGTTTTGTACAAACACTCCATTGATAAGCTATCAGAATGCGACTCTCAAGCTGAATTGCCTTTCAGTGATGAATGAATTGGCAAGTATTAGATATCACACAGAAAGCTTATTTTATTCCAAGCTCAGAAATACAATAATCTATTTTTAAAAAGCTTGACCCTCATTTGAGGTAACAGGTGTTGTATTCAAAATCACCAGTCACCATTCTGTTCCGTATTTGGAAAGTTGAAAGCCTGTGCACGGTTGCTGGCCCCATGCACCATGCTGATCTTACACTCTTGCTGACGTTACATTCAAATCTACATTTAGACCATATTTGTCCAATTTCTACGGTTGATTTTATTCATAGACAGCGATATATTGTGGCTAGAAGAATAACATACACGAAGTGCGGAAGTCAAACTGTGCAGTAAGCTGAAATAATTCGTAGGAGCAACAGGGAAGCTGTGACCCCTGACCCTGAATGAAAGCAAAACTGACTGGAGGCCTTCAAACCATGACTAATAACAGTCACCTTGAAACGCAATATGGATACTTGGCAACTTGCTCTTGTTTTTGTTCTTGTATCGAGTGGGGTCTCTACTCAACAAGCTCATGCTTCTTGGAGACCTCCATCCTCACACAATTATCCGAATGTCCTTTTGTTTTCTTAATTATTATAATATAATGTAAATTATAATACATGATTATTTCATCACTTATTCTTTGTGTGTTGGAAAAAATAAAGAAATGAATGAATGAACTTTGGGAAAATGAGTACAAACAAAGCATTTTGTTGTTTTTTAAGTTCATGTATTTTTTTGGAGGGTGGTCTTTTGAAAGAAATGGTCTTTAGGTTGTGATATTGCCTTTAATTACTGTTGTAAAAAGATGATATGGTACAATTTTTTGGGAGAGTGCACTCATTCCAACCTTTATTTTTCATTTAACATACAAAAGAAAAAAGATTTCTGTGAAGTATAAATGCAAGAGGTAACAAAGTAGTGTAAATTGTTTGCCTATTTTGAATAGCAACAAGTATAGTAAGTTGTTGTTATGTAGTGCATCATTACACATACCTCCCAAAGCACTTTACAAATGGAAAGAAATTAATAAAGTTTTTCAGCAGAGTTTTGGGCAGTCGGGCTGTCGTAGTGGTACCTTTCCTCGCCTTCCACCTCAAGAACCCCAGTTCGAATCCCGCCGGGCGGCACTGTGGATTGGTCAGTCCCTACCTGATTGTGTGGGTTTTCTTTTGAATAATTTTCGTGGTGATTCCTCCCATATCTAAAATGGATACTCCCTTCCTTGTCTTCTCTCGTAGTCCATGGGGTTCTTGACTAGTATAGTGATTAAATTTGCTTTTCTGAGAATCCTTGGCGTCACAGCCAGAATTAATAGATGAAATAAAACCTTGTTCTTCGGAGCAGTTGTGAACCAAACTCAGTGAAGTACTCAATTTGTCTTCTTTTATTTTTCAGGCAATTCCTTTGGAGTTTCCGTCTGCCGGGCGAGGCACAGAAGATTGACAGAATGATGGAATGTTTTGCCAAGAGATACTGCGAAACCAACCCTGGAGTCTTTGAGTCCACCGGTAAATTCTCTCAATTTTCTCTTTTGTAAAAATTTGTTTTGGTTTGGGGAGGTTTGATGGCAGTCTTGCGGAAAAATTTCTGTGAGAGTTGTGGCTGGCTCTGAAAGAAACTGGTTAGGGAAACATTGCCCAAAGTAATCTTGTGTTAATATTTTGGGGTTATGAATGTAAGGTTTGATGTAACACGCACTAAATATTATTTCTTTTATTGAGTTGTAGTGGTTCTAAATAGAGCTGTTGATATGACACAAAATTTTGTTCTGCATTTATCTCTTTTTTGGGATAAATGATTGAATGTTTAGGAAAAAGGTAATTTTGCAATGTGCAACTGCGTACTTGAAGTTTCTGTGGCTGTTTTTTGTTCAGAAAACTTTTCTATTTAGCATCGGCAAGGAGTTGTGATCACCAGACAGGTTCAGACAACACCACAGATAAACATTCTTTAGGTTTAATTCTTCAATCTCTATTTATGAGCACCCCAGACAACATCTCTAAGATGATAATCTTGACTCGGCGTCGTTGTTTGTTTTCCTTTACGCAGACACGTGTTATGTGCTTTCGTTTTCCATCATCATGTTGAATACCAGTTTACATAACGCCAGCGTGAAAGAGAAGCCGTCCCTGGAGCGTTTCATCTTGATGAATCGTGGAATCAACGAGGGCGGTGATCTACCCGAAGAACTCCTCAAGGTACGTTACTTCATCTCTTGTCGGATCAAGAGTATTAGGAAATAAAAGCAAAGACTTCAGATAACAATTTTGAACAACAAATGTTTCCATATTTTAGGGCAAAAGGTTTTTTTGGTGCCTCTTCATTTGTAATCTCAAATTGTTTCATAGATATAGTTTGCAATCGGGGCCTAATTTGATAAAGTGCCAGTCCTGATTCTTCATTTAGTCAATAACTTTCTTGGTCTATGTCTTGGTGCCCCTTAAAATGGTTCTGTACAAATTTAATTGTTCCTATGAAAGGTGCACTTTATCATGGGCAAACTACCTTGACCTTAGAAGAACAAAGTATTAAGCATAAACTGGCATTTTACCCATGTACCCATCTACAATTGATTTGTAACGCTGCGTCACTCATTTGCTAGCAATAGCAAGTTAGCATATTAGCAATTAGCACAAATACCTCACTACCCCCTTGATAACAAATAATTATCAACAATTTTAAACACTTCTTAAGTTTCATCTTCAAAAATGATACACAGAAAAAAGCAAAACATTTCAACATTTGGTGAGGCACTTACAGTCAAGATGTATTTTAAGGACAATTACTAAGTGCGGTTTTCATGCTAACTGGAGCAAAGTTCCCGCCAAGAAAAGTTGCTCGTGGCAAGCGATGTAGTCATCTTACTTGTTTATAAGAAGTCAGCAGGGGGATTAATCATATGTATAAGGAAATCTGCCAAGGAAGTGAATTACTCTTTGAAAACAATGATGTCATAGCGGTGATTACCCAAGGGTTTGACATCCAGTAAACTTAAATATGTTGTTTGGATTGAAGCCACTTGGTCGTGGCTGTGGCTGCCAATATTGAAGCTTACATTTAATCAGTGGCAGTTCATCTAGCCGCAGCCCAAGCTGTATGTTGAACCAGGAACTATGGATCTCTACGGCAGTCTCCAGTGTCAAGTTCTTGGTGTCCAGTTTTGATTATTCAAAACTAGTTTTGATTATTCAATATTAGTTTGGATGTTCTCATCCTCTCACTGAATGCACAGGACCTGGCTGGCTATTTACATCTCAATTAGGTTCCTTTGATTTTTCTGGGCCATGATTAAATCTTTTACAGAATATTTTTACTATCATAAATAAATAACCGGTTTTATTTGCTGTACTCCCCAAACCCTGCCATTGCATTTACTTCAACCCCGATCAGAGCCATTGCCACTGGTGTGGAATTAAATGAAAACAGCAATCGGGAAGGAAACTTCTTCATTTTTGTGGCAATGAAAAAACATCCTCTCACTTTAATATGGCCAGCATTCTAGAAGAAATCCCTAATTCAAGCTGTTGTTTCCAGTAATCTTGTGATCATTGTTATTGATCCAATCTCATACTTGTCAAAAATAAATCCCCACCGGAATGTTTTTGTAGTCAGAAAACCCCGGAAGGTTTTGGTTGGCGTATCCTGCAGCAGAGGGGGTCCTTCTACAGGACGGCCATTATGTAAAATCCATGCCCAGGATATATAACGTGAAGTACTCTAAGGCTATAAGTAGCTACATCATAAACGCCACTTGTTCCTTGGACAACCTTGTTGTCTGTGTTTAGAGGAAGCCACCATGACTAGCCCAGGTCAGACCTTTTATCAGATCTTTTATCTTGTTGACCAGCCTGTTACTTTCTCTCACTCTTTGCCAACATCAGACGTCCTGATCGAGAGTTTCGATAACTGACGGGTGCCGACGAGCCGTATCTTTCACTGGGAGGGTTGCAATCTCGTAGGAATCGTTGACGTGGGCTCCTTTTTGTTTTTGTTTGAGGGCATTTTTGACTGCCCTAGTATTATGTGACAAGCAGACTTGTTTTCTGCCTGTCAGTGATGTTTGTTATGTGTCAAGCAGATTTGTTGTGAGTTTGAATGAAAACGTAATAGACAATGATGCGTTGCGGACTAATACCCTGCTTCAGTGCAAACTGATATCATCAAGGACACTATTGATGTATGTCAGTGACTTGGGAATATTCTACAATTACAAACAAGTAATCCAGATGTAAAGACTGTGTGAGTTAGTTCACAGTTCAAAAACACCAATCCTTCCCAATTACCAAAATGCAAGTTACACAAGCAGTGGAAAAAAACAACAATCCGTTTAAAACATAAATTTGCTTAAATTTTGAACATCAATCAGCTCAGTATTCCAAGTCCTTACTGTATGGTATCACCGTAGAGCAAGGCGTTTCCAAGACTGCTTAAAGATCATTTATTAGTAACACCCCCCCCCCTCCCGGTATAAAAGTCAAACATGTATCCCTAAGGGTATAAATGTGTGAGTGATTAAACTGCCCCTGATGACCGCGCCCTGTCTTTGTCACACCTGCCTATCGTCCCGTTGTATTCCCCAGATATGACGCATCTTCAAAGCTGATGGCCAGTGAGAGACCAACAGACTACAACGTGTGTCTCTCATCGCGCTTGATTAGGTCCGCCATGCCGGCTGGCTTTAGTATCTACGCATCCCACCGAATCTTCATCTCTAACAGTGTCTCTCTAACATATCGGTGTAATTACATTAAACGTTTGGTTATTTTTATACTATTGCAAATGTCATTTGATATCCTTATTCTCCATTGTCGTCATTTAACTTTATGACTCATAAATATTTTATTCCTGACAGACCTACCTTATGTGAAATGTTTTTTTTGCACATTGCCACTTTCGTAATGGTATTCTGTGATAATTTTGTTAAACTTTTGTTATTTTTATTCCATATCAAATGTCACTTGATATCCTTGTTCTATGCATTCATCATTGAACTTCATGACTCATAAATATTTTATCCTGGCTACTTTAGCATTTTCTTTTGTACAATGATTTTGTACATTGCCATTTGTTGATTAAATGGTAAACAACGATAATTTTGTTGAACTTTGAAGTACAGGCAAGTTATGCAGAGGGCTGTTTAAAATACGCAATTGTATTTTAAATTCAATCTCCACATGACACATCATAAAAAGAATGAAGAAGGCAAATCTTAGTCAAACTGGAAAACTCATTGTCAGTTTGCTGATACAATGACTAAAATATTTGGAATTTTGAAAAAAATGTCTTACAACATTATTATCCCTGTAAATCAGTCAAACTTTTAGACCATTCCTCTAACTTTCTCAACTCCCTAGGGAGCATACAACCAAAGCTGCTTAAATTAGCGCAAAGGGTGTAATCCAACACAATACTATCTCCAACCTCTCACGTTCACATTTTTACACCTGGGTTAAGAGAAGCAATTATGGTCAAGTGCTTTGCTCAAAGACACAAGTGTCATGACCGGGACTCGAACCCACACTCCAATGATTCAACCATCAGAACTTGAGTTCGATACAGCAGACCCCTCGGCCATGACACACCCACAAGTATGATATGTCACTCTTGAATGTGAATGTTTCATCTATTAAACGTGCTTACTTTTGCTCCCCAAAACATATAGGTGTATTTATGTGTGTTTTTTTTTTTCTGTTTACAAATCTTAGAGCCTGTACGACAGTATTAAGAAGGAACCGTTCAAGATACCTGAAGATGATGGTAACGATCTCACACACACCTTCTTCAACCCAGACAGAGAGGGCTGGTTGATGAAACAAGGTAGGAATCTTTCTATTTCTATCACATCTTGGTATGATTCCATGTATACACTGTGATAAATCTTGTATTAATTCTCAAATACTGAAATGGTACCAGACTTTTTTTTTTTAAGCCTCGGTTTGGTTACATTAAAATTAATGGAAGAAAAACAAAATGGCTGACCATGTTGGGTCTGTACTGGTGGTTGATACTACAAAGGTGCCATTTTTCAGCTAAACATTTGTGCAAATATCTCCTTGTTTTTAACTTTCTCTTGAACTGAATGATGAAGTAGCTTTTTCAGCTGTAGGATTGTTGTAGCAACAAGCTTCTTCATTTTCCTGTGATATTAATTGGTTCTTTAGAAGCGTTTGTGGAACTGTTAGTATTCTTGCGTCATTTTGTTGTCCTTTATGTAGTTGTCCGTACACACATAAATCACAAGGCATACTTATCTAGACAATCTGGAACCCTGGTTTCTACTTACCTATTTAAGTTAATTTAACCGTTTGACTTGTCCACCTTATATTTCTAAAACAGACTTTCAAATTTTTGCAACAGATGTTATTTTTCTTTTATCAAAAGCGTAAAGAGGAAAAAAAATCCCATGAATTAAAAGAAAGAGCATCAGATCTGTTTAGACTGTTGACATTTCTCCGGCAGAATTTTAGAGATTCCAGTTTAATTTGATAGTCCTTTACATTAGTGGCCGTAATCCCCAGAACAGATTGGATAGGCTGAAACTCCCGGGGCAGTCACATCTAACCTTCTCTATGGGGTTTAGACAAACATCATCCATGATTCACTTCAGAGCAACAGACTCGTCAGAGTTTTTTTTTAAAGAAACAGTAGAAGGACACAAAAAGTATGCTGTGGGATATGCTCAAATGGCAAACAAAAGTTCAGAAGTGCTCTCTTGTTGACGTCGTTGCCTTCTCGGTGGGCATCCAGTCTAGAGAGATTATCAAGTCTGAAGCGAGACAAGAAAAGTTTACCTCAAGATGTTTCTGGGGGATTTCAGGGTTGAGAAGATGCAAACGTGAGCCAGGAAGGTGTGATAAGATTAAATATAATATCTGTTCAATCGAAAGTTTATTAGCCATGTACTCTTGATCAGGCAAATTTGATTAGGCCTTGGTAGGCCTCAGGAAATATCCCAAAATGAATTTAATTTAAGCCTGCAGGCTGGTTGAGTTGTTGTTACGTAGATGGTGGACTGGAACAAAATAGCCAGGGCTGAGTGCTGTACCCTCTTACACTTTAGCTAGTCGGGCCTCTGATTTGATAATGGGCTAGCATCAGGCAAAGGTGGACCAGGAGCTAATAAATGCAGGACTATTCTTAACATGGAAGTTGTTTTTAAAAACAAAGTAAAAACCTCAAAGCACCAAAACATTAAAAGTTAAGAACGAGAGAACAATCAAATGAAACCCTGAAAACAATTTGTAAAAATTAAAAGTAATTTTACTTTTAGAATTTGAAAATCTAGTGTTTGAATGTACCTGACAATTCTTTTGTTCAATTCACTCTTCAAAACAACACCATATACAGATTATTTTGGTCTGTTTTTGTAAAAATTTTACAGTAGCATTCTGTTTTCCTATTGTGTTAAGAGAAATTACAAACTACCCACCCACCCACCAATTTTTAATCAGAAGTTATTTAAATCAGCAGTTACTTTTCTTGCCTTCTAGTATTTTAAAGGAAAAGTACTTGACAAAAATAAGACCAAATGGTAATGAAATTGTGAAGAGGAAAACAAGCTCAGTGGGATCCATCAACAGGCTAGAAATAAATTAGTCTGAACTTAGACAAATTAAGCTCTGGATCATGCCGTCAATTTGTTGACCCCTTGGAAGTTTGAGTCTAGATGCTATCATCAGCAAGGTGATCTTGATTCATGCAAGAAGCTAATGACATTACCTGAGGAGCTCTACTATCGTTCCTTCAGGAACTCCATTTTCATTCCCTAAGGAACCATACTGTCACTCCCTGAAGAACTCCACTTTCATTCCCAGAGGAACCCCACTGTCATTCCTTGAGGAACCCCACTTTCATTCCTTGAGGAACCCCACTTTCATTCCC
>CM021528.1:973811-986866 GCA_010994315.2 Pisaster ochraceus
TTTCAGGAATGTTGATATTCTTCAAATTTCATCCCTGGTATATGGAATGTGGCTGGTAACCTGCTTCTGCTAAGCAGGACTTGTCTGTGCTTAGCAAGTTTGTTTGATTATAAGCAGGTCTTTGGGCTCGGGAGCTAATTGGATAGAGCTAAGCTCAGCTTATACTTCATCCAAAAGCAAAAAGCAAAGCAAATTTTCTTACATCATAATTGGAATAATGGGGCGTACTGATTATTGCGTCACCAAAATTGGCTTCACATTTTCGTTCATGTGAAGTATGAACAGGGTTTTAATGAAGGTGCAAATTGGCCGAACACATGACTGGCACCTTGCCAATATCTGCTAAGCTTGTCTATGAAATTTGGCCTTTAGCTGCCTGGGAACACCTGTTCAACCATCTGCCTGGCTGGAGCAGGTTTAGGTAACCTTACTATCTAGTAAGTTGATAAACTAAGGCACAAGTCTTAGCCTGACTTGACAGGTGGTATGTTAGAGTGTCAACATCAGATGGACAAATAAAGATGTCCTGATGAGTTGCAATGATTATCCTTAACTTTATATCACATAGTTATTACCCTATGGCCAGCTATGTCTGATTCCTCAAATCCCTGTACACAATCATGCTGAATGCACTTATGCATGTCTAAGGGTCCTTACTAGTGTTGTCTGTAGGGTCAAATGCACTTTATCTGTAAGGGATTCATGATGGATTTACTTTTGGCCGATCAGGAACAATTTAGGCACCAGTGGGAATGGTTCCTTTGATTCAGACGACCCCACAATATGTTACTCTTTAGGCCTATTGGGGTCCAGCCAAACATTGAACAGGTGTTCCAGTCGGTACCCATGTGTTCCCGGTAACAAGGTTACCATACTTTAAAAACATGTGTCAATATTTGTGTTCTCCCTTCCCCTCTCCCCACAGCACTGTTTTGAGCTTTTTGCCGCGGACGGGCGTGAAATCATCAAGGCTTGTAAGACGGACGCAGATGGGAAGGTTGTGGAAGGTAAACACAACATCTACCGCATGTCAGCGTCAACTCTGGAGGAGAAAGAAGCTTGGATCAAATCCATCACGTAAGAAAGAAAACTCTTGGAATATTTTAACCCAAGCCCAACTTACAAATTAACCCTCCTACTCTTAGTAACATTTCCCAGCGAGTTGACCAACACGCACAGGTTGTGTATGGTGGCACAACTGTGCACAGAACCAACTGTGTACATCTGTGTACTGTTGTAGATGCATTCGGCATAAGTTATGGTATCATAGTGCAGGATGGCAATATCATTCAAAACCACAGTGGATGGTTTTAAATGGTCTGACAGTAGGAGGGTTGACTTAAAAAATCAATAATGTGAAATAAAACTCATAAAGTTCCTTAAAAGACACTTTGTACAGATTTACTTGAAACTGGAGAACCTCTTAAGACTAAAGGCAAAAGCAAAACATCAAATAAGTTGTTTATACTACACTTAATTTTGGTTGGTATGCAGTTGGAAACAACTGGTGTAGTATTTGGGGGATTTTTCTTCATAAATTAAAGAAACTAAAACTTACTGAAGTATGGCATCACAGTGCATCTTAGTCTCAAGCTCTATCGTTTTAACAACTACAGAATGAAAGTTTGTGATGGGAAGTTCAGCTTAGATGTCCAATTTCAGGTGCCCTGTGTTTTTGGCAGTGTTGTGATTTTGTGTCACAGGTTATTTATAGAGTGGTAGATTACGTCCATGTCATCTTAGATCATGTTCAGACTGACTGTACTCAACATCAATCTGTTTCTCTCTTTCTCTCTACAGTGCCAGTATAAGTAAGGACCCCTTCTATGACATGCTCGCAGCAAGAAAGAAAAAAGCATCTTCCAATGTGAAGGATACTTAGATGTCAAAACCCAACTCTACGTTTGAAAGACAAGTCTTCTAGACCCCTTTTTTACACCTACTCAAGTTAGTGATTGAAACATCATGTTCTCAACAATGACGCTGCTTGAAGATCCCTGTACTTCTAAGATGGGTGGTGAAACGGCATCATGACACTGATTCTCATTTGCATAATCTATAAATAGAATGTTATATATATTGCTAATCACTGAGGTACAGGAACCAAATTGGAGGAACTCAATGCCAAGCAGGTGGCTACGGTCTTACTGTTCCGAGGTATGACTCAAGAGGAAATTTCTGACCGATCAAATATCAGAGTAAATTTGATGTTTGCAAGTGATGGAAAGAAGCAAAATGTCTCAGCTTTTTCTTATCGGCTTGTGAAGGTCTTCTATAGACTCCACTGTTAAATCAGACAGAATCCTACGAAGGAACAAAAACAAACTTTTGTATTGTATTAATAACAATAGTTTTCATTTCTTAAAAATGATCTGTTTAAAACCCAGAACTGGAACAATCTATCCATTGTTTAGTAATATTACTTTGTATCATAATTTCAAAAAGAAATGGTTCTGGACAGCATTGTACAGTCTAAATAAACTATTGCGTGTTTTATTTGTAATTCTCATTTGAATGGTTTTTACACAGTTGTACTTTTTTTGTCATAGGATTAAAGCCAGCACTTGACTGTACAATATTTGTACCCAAAACTGTACAAAGTTGTTTTTTTTGGTATGAACTCAACCAAACCTACTCAGTAATGATTGAAAAGTAACAATCTCAAATTGTTTCTGTCCGTGTACAAAAGTGGTTTTGTTATATTTATTATGCAACTCGTTCAATTGTTGCGATGCTTTGACGTTATTTGTTTTGTATAGTAATAACGAAGCAATTGTTTTTAATTCATGTACTTATTATGGACTCCTTGCAAACATAGCTGAGGGAGTGTGCATATGTGCAAACCAAGCACAATTTGTTAGCTCAGTGCTATAAGGTCCTCATTTGCAGTTTCAATTTTGGAGAAAACAAAAAGGATCTAAATCTTATATGTCTACAATTAAAAAAATTTAAAAATCAAACATGAGCAATGCATTTGTTTCCCAAAAATTTGTTATCTTCTCCGAACAAATACTTGGGGGAAGATATTTAAGAAGGCCCTTCAACCAATTTGATGATATTCATACATCTTGTAATGAAGACCTTCTAGTACTGAACTGATGAACTGTTGGTCAAATGGTGCAGCTTTTGTGACCCAGTTGAAGGTGCTGTTTGAGTATATGCAAAAGGGTCAAGAATGGACAGAAAACAAGGGGTCTTTGGCAACGCCAGATCTTCACTGAATTTCAGTATCTCAAAATTTAGTCTAAAACGTCTTTAGAAGAATTGACTGGCTACCCCTCCCCTTTAAGAAGTGCCACTGGCTAGCTGGTCATTTGTAGCTGCTGGCAGCTCAATATGTCAGAACTTGAGGATTAAATTAGCCAGGGTATTTTGTTTTGTGAACTTTACCTTACTCTGTTCTTTGTTGGACATTGGAGTTAACTGACACAAACTCACAGCATTCAATACTTGCAAAGAAGAGTGAAGTAATGTTGAAGTTTTTTTTTAGAACAGTTGCATTGTAAAAATGCATTGGATATGTGAGTTGGGATGACATCAGAGCGTCAGTGAAGTGTTTAATTGTATCAAACCCAGACTTGTTGTCACCCAACCTTGTGAAAGTTGTCACTGCCAAGTTGAAAACTTAATCAATTAAGGTGATTTTCCTGTTTCTGAAATCAAGACGAACTTTTGTGACCCTTTCTAGTTATTCAATCTCCTGATGAAATTGAATTAAATCCCAGTCTGATTCCCAGAATCAATTACAGCAATACCAGCGCTTATGTTTAATACAGAAGAAGTGCCTGCCTATTTTCATGTAGATCTCAATTTGTATGAGGGTTATGGGCAAGGTTAAAAAAAAAAATCATAACCAAAAGTTAAGATTATGGGACATTCAGATTATAAAACCAACTTGACCAAAACAGTAATCAAAATTCAATAAAGTAGCTGCATAATCAGTGAGATTAGGTCAAAGTGTTCAGGTATTTCTTTATTTTGTAACGTTACTTTTCTTCTTCTTTGCTTTTGGTGCTTATAGATTTCCACTAAATGCTTCCTTGTTTTATAGTATTATTACATATGGAAATAAATCTCAGCATGACCAGTCAAACTAGACTTGTATTAGTCGAGTCATGTGTAACGGAAGGAGCTTGTTGAGAGGATAATGCTCTTAGGGTAGAATGATAAGCTGCAGTGACTATCTGAAGTCTATGAGAACTACCTCTATAGATTAGATGCAAAGCTTTGGTATTGCGGTGGAATACAAGAGTCTAGTTCTTTCTTATTAAGAGAGCTCAGCTAAGAGATTTCCTCATTTTATTTCACAACCCAAACTGACAATGAATTGCATTTTGGCTAGTAACTAGTTCCCGCTAAGCATGGTTTCATCTATGCTTAGTCATTTTGTGCCTCTGCATTTTGTGAATTTTTTTTTTTCAAAAACAAAAATTTAACAGAAATCTTCCAGGAATTTAACTTCAATATTAATGTTGAGGTTATCTGGTGCTACAGAATATCTTCCCGAAACTGTTTCCGTGCCAAAAGTTGCGGCCGAGTCTAAAAATCTACCCGTGTTTCCCTCCATTACATTTGATTGTATTGACTGTGTCGTATGTAGAGTCCACATTTATTGTCCTGTTGCATAAAGGCATTGTTTCAATTTGTGTTTATAATAATCATACAACATTGAAGTGATGATTATACTTACTTAACAAGCTATTAAGTTATGTTTGTTGCCGTTTTATAAAAACTAATATAAGTGTATTGATAGTATAAATATGTTGGTTAAATGCCGTCAGTTGGTTTTAATGCTGTTGGCTTAAATGGTAAAAAAGTTTGAATGTAATGTTTGTTGTGTATAATACTATAACAAAATTTAATTGAATAATTTCAATTTTTTGAAAATAGTTCTTCATGACGATTGATTTCTATGAATCAAAATTATTAGGGTTTATTTTATTATCAACCAAGATCGAAAAACAAAAATAGAATCTGATAGATTGAAAAAAACAAACTTTCCCTGGAGAGCTAATTAAGTTATGACTGTATGTATTTAAAATTTGCCAAAACCATTCCAAAAAAATAGGCTTAAATTTATTTTGCAATAAACCGTAAAAAGGTACAAGGAAAAACACACAAATGGACTTCAACTAAGGGAATATTTTAAAGAGATGATACATTATTGTGTACAAGTATATGTATGCTTTCTCATAAACTTTAAAATTATTTTGGGTTGAACAAAGAAAAATTGACTAGAGCTGGACTTGAATCTACAATCTCTGGATTATCATACCAGCCCTCTACCAACTGAGCTATCCAGCCCTATGTTGGTGGTCTTCCTATTTTGTCAATGTCTTTGTTCAGGGCTGCCAGTCAGAAGCCATTCAACCTTTAACTGCCGTGTAGCCAGGGGATCACACCCAAGTAGTAGAGGGATCACCTTAAGGGGATGCAACTTTTTAAAAACTTGGAGATAACATATGCCTCATCAAAAAACACTACTTTTAAAGCACATGAAACAATACAATTGGCTGCTGCAAACTGCACCACCAAAATAGACGGTGGTAAAAATTCAAAAAAGGTTTAAATGGCCTGCTGTTTCCACTCCTTCTTAAAGGCTAAACTCTGCTGGGGTGTCTAAATGTGAGGCCAGTAAACAATTTTCTCATACGAAAAAAATAACAGCCGTTCTTAATAAGATTCCTGGATGATTATACCAACCATGGCAAGTGAAATCTTCAAAACTTCAATGGTGTAACTTCCCTTTATAAGTGACAAAAATTTACAATAAATGTTTCGCCGCTGGAAGATGTTTGGCAAAGTGGAATAGCAGGAAGAGATTGAGGTGTTGACCCATGTTGGGATTTATAAGATTTGTATTGAATGAATAGATTAAAACTGTTTTAGACTTTGTCTAAGTCTTTGTAGAGTGACGAAGGATTGCAGAGTCAACAAAACAAAACAAATACAAAAATGTTTCTGTTTTCAAAGAAATGTTTATTCAAAAACAAGTTTCCCAGTGTTCTTATACAGTCAGTAAATCAATTATATATTTGATCAACTTTTATAGAACTGAAAAAATAAAAGATAACTACCTGTAAATATATGAAATATTGGCTCATAGTTTTGTTATTTAAGCTGTTCACTATTAAGACTATCATCAGAGGATTTTTAGGTGATTTTACAGACTTATCAACAGTGACAATTTCCCTAGAATAGCATAGCAAATGCATCAATGGCTATTCAATATTAGCATAATGTGTGCACAAACTTTTTTGGGGCGGCGATGGCAAAATGAAACTCGATGACAAGAAGTTTGCAAAAATAGTTGCATCGGTTGTACGCAGGGCTCATTTTCATGGAACCTCTTCAGCAGAAAATACAGTACTTAAATGTTTTCTGCTAAGCAAGAATAAGCAGAATACCAGTCAAAGATTTTGCATGTGATATGGTATTTTGGCTGGTAACCTTATTCTGGTAAGCACAATTTTATTGTGCTTACTGCTTAGCATATATTTGTGCTCAAGCATCTTTAAGTGGCCTAGGTCTGTTTTTTAAGTCACTGCATTGCTAAAGAAAGAGCTGTTAAAGTCAGAATTCTTCCAACGAGAAATAATAAGTGGGATTTAGAAACTGCCTACCACTGAAAGAAGCGAAGTGTACTATCTCCAAATGAATGAGGAATGGAGACCAGAAACACAAATAACACAAAGGTAGCTCACTTCAATCTGGGCCCAGTTTCATAGAGCTGCTTAAGCACAACAAAATTATGCTTACCAAAATAAGGTTACCAGCCAAAATACAATGTCCTGTGTAGGATCTGTGACTGGTATCCTGCTTACTTTTGCTCAGCAGAACATTTTTAGCAATATTTTCCACTGAAGCAGCTCTATGAAATTGGGCTCTGTAATGTCAACTGAAAATGTAGCGCTTGGCGCATATCCAGGATTAAAAAACCCTAATTGAAAATAATTTTAAAACGTAGCAAAGAGAATCCAGCATGTTCAACGTCCTTGCTAGCTTTGCAATAAATAAATCTTGAGAGTTTAATTGTAGTGTCATATCCTCTCTGAGAGCCAGATTGCAGCTGAGCATCCAGCTTTGATGACGTTAGAGAGCGCAGAGTACATCGGTGCCTGGAGGGAGGGAGGGGGAAAATAACCGGTCACAATCATTCAAATCTTTGTCATACAAGAAGGAAAGAAACATTCTTAGAGGGGTGTTGTGGCCGAGCGGAGAGGAATATCGAACTCAAACTCTGGTGTTTCTGATCAGCAGAGTGTGGGTTCGAGTCCCGTTCTAACATTTGTGTCCTTAAGCAAGACATTTAACTATTATTGCTTTGTCCTTCGGATGGGACGTAAAGCCTAGGTCCAGTGTTTTGTGTAATGCACGTAAAAGAACCCAGTGCCCTTAATGTAAAGAGAAGTGGTTCGCCGCGGTGTTCCTGGTTTGATTGGCTGCATATTGCGCCACCCAAATATATTGGTGGCACCCAAACAGCACCTATATGCCCCTATGTCTGACACCATGATGGCACACAAACAGCACCCACATGCCCCTCTAGCTGACACTATGGTGGCATCCAAAGCAGCACTCTATCTTTAATTAAAACACTACTGGATGTCTTATTGAGTGGAGTGCATCGCATGCTACTGGACCAGCCCATACACAAATCGCATGCAGTAATTCAATGTTAAAAGTGACTGATCCGTATCAGCTGTTCAAATCCCTCCTTCTAATCCCATTTCCACCAATCAGAATATCTTAAACGCGTTGGGCATTGATTAATCATCACTGAATTGGGATCTCAATGGGAAGTCTTTAATTCCAGACTTTGAATCTATGGCTATGACATCATCATTTAGTGACCACATCCAATATGCCTGAATTTTCCAGAAACGGAGGGGGGGGGGTGGTTGTCATTGAACTGAACACCTGGGCACAAACTTGGTTTTGTTTTGGCCCAACCACCTAAAAGTTTTATTTCAAAATGCTGACTGACTTTTAAATATATCAAGTACCAAAGAATGACTGATGACAATAAAACAGCAAAGATAATCTGAAAGAGGCTGCAATGTATTCCCCACCCCTTCTTTTTACCTCTTTATTTCCTCCTCCTTAATTGAACATTGGTTATTCTGAATAGCCTGAACAGGTAACTAGTTAGAATACTGCATAGAATATATAGAGTTGCTATTAACAGAGTGATTGATAGTCACTGACCAATGGTAGAGCTTTTATAAAATAGTTTTATTCTCACAGTCAATTACCCATGACACCATCATTCCTGGAAAACAAAATGTACAGTCAGTTTTCTTATGACCTTGGTCCCATTTCATACAGCTGCTAGAATTTTGCTTAACAATATCCTGCTTAGCAGAAATGAACAGGATACCAGTCACAAATGGTACATGTGACATGGTACTGTGGCTGGAACCCTTATTCTGGTAAGCATAAAATTGTTGTCCTTGGTATATTTTTGTGTTTACGCAGCTCTACAAAATTGGGTCCAGAACCGAAACTCCTGAATGGCCCACCGGATGGAATACCGACCACAATCATGACGTGCAATAGTGACCTCTAAAAGTGGCACATGCTTGAGACCTTGATACAATTAGCATCATACATTGAGTTCCATGACCCAATTTCATAGAAAGAAAGCACAAAAAGTAGCTAAGCACAACAAAATTATGCTTACCAGAATGGTTACCAGCCAAACCACCATGTCACATGTATTATTTGTGACTGGTATCCTGGTATCCTGGTATCCTGGTATACAACTAATTAGCAATGTTTCCTGCTTAAGCAAGAAATTGGGCCTAGGTATGAAATTTTATCTTTGAGAATGCAAGGTCATTTTGATTCTACAAAGGGAACTCCCATCGGGAATGGTTGGGTCAGATGACCCCCACAGTAGTGACCTCGAATGACCTTACTAACTGACCTGTTCAGCATCGTGCTCAAGCCCCTTGTCCAGGTGCTCTAACTCTTCATCTCTGAATTCTTGGATGGTCTTCAATAACTCTTCATGCTTCACAGGGTCATCATCAAGAAGCTGTCGGATTTGTCTGATGAGTGAACGTTCAAAACAAGACATAAAACTAGAGAATGTTTCTTTGAAAAAAAAACCACCAATCTGTCTGGGAGTAAAGTGTTAACTCTCACAACCACACCATGTTGTAAATAAATTTCTTAACAACAGTCTAAAGGTTTACAAGGTGCAGTGGTGCTATCTGCAGCCAAACATAGCAGAAAACACTGGGGTGAACCCCTTTTTTTAAAGCTGGGTTCATACTTCCTGTGAATGCGAATGCGGAACGAATTTGATGCCACAAATTTGCAACGAACAAATACTCGCAGTGAAACAGCAGGAATCGCAGAAAGTATGAACCGGGCTTTAAGTGTACTGGGTTCTTTTGTGTGTAATACACAATACACTGGACCTACGGCTTTACGTCCTATCCGAAGGACAAGTCAATAATGGTTAAATGTCTTGCTTAAAGGAAACAAGTGTCACGACCGGGACTCGAACCCATATCCCACTTAACCCACACCCCACTTTGCTGTGATCAGATTCGATCTGCTGATCAGAAAAAGCAGAGCTCGAGTCCAGTGCGCTTAACTGCTCAGCCATGACTCGTCATAGCCAAGTGTCTTTCCCAGATAAAGGGTTGAAAGGTATGACTTTGATGACATAAGTTGTTCAGTACCAATGTGACAGCATTACACTGTTACCATAAACCTTGCAGAAACAAAACAGATCTATGAGTTAATTACTATTCCATGATGACTTACTTGTTGTAGTGTCCACCGATAGTCTCCTCTACAGCCACTGTACATGCCATTGCTCCTTCCTTTCCCAACAGTGCTGTACCAGCACCTAGAAGTATGAATTCAGAGATGCTTAATAAGACTGGAGATAAGGCTACAGAGTTTTCATTACAGTGTCCCCACAAAGAGTTCAAAGGTTGTGTTTGAATAAAATTTTAAAAAACTATACCTGAAAAACACTAAATGATCAGTTTGGTTTAACTATTTCCATTTGTGAACAACTTAACCTTTTTTAAACTCACAAAGGACTTAATCTAATGGTTAATATTGACTTATTAAAAACATTTCAAAAGTCATGCCATTTGAATTTGAATTACAATATGAAAAAAAGGATAAATTCAAAATTAGTATTACAAATTCTACTCTATCTCTAAAACATTAAAGACACAAATAAACAAAATGTAAACAAATTTACAACAACAAAAAGAAAATACCCAGAAATCACATCAACAAAAAGACGAAAAGCATATAAATATGGACCAGCCACAAGTAATAAAGAAAACTAAATTGTTAGGCTTTATTCAAATGCTACTGAAGGAGTGGACAGCACTGTTCTCATATCTATCAAATTTGAAATTAGTTCTTGAAACTGTTGTGTGGGTCTGAGTGACATAAAATGTGTTTTTGGTCTGTTTTGGAACCAATTACTAAAGCGGTTAGAAGGGGCACAACATTTGGCAAAGTTACAATGTTTAAATGATGAGCTTACCTAAGGCAAAGCCAGCAATATTCCAGATGGGAAGCAACACTGTTGGTCTCACTCGATGCTCTGGAATCAGCCGCTCAAACGTCTCCCTGTGATGCTTCTCCTGATCCCACATTTCCTTTATAGAAAAAAAGAAGACAAATTCAGATTTTGAAACGGCCTCATACAGTTGGCTGAATTTAAATTCTCAATTTTGTTTTGTTTTGTTACTTCCACACAAAAGCAGTGCTCCCTTACACTTTTTATAGCCTGTCATGGCCGAGTGGTTTAGCACATCAAGTTCAAGTCATCGGGGTGTGGGTTCAAGTCCTGGTCATGACACTTGTATCCTTGAGCAAGATGCTTAACTATAATTGTTTCACTACACTGCGAGGTATAAATGGGTACCTGCGAGAGTAGAGGTTGATATTGTGTTTGAAAAAGCCTTCGGAGCACAAAGGCAGCCCATGGATGTTACTCCCCACAGAGCTGAGAAAGATTTAGTTGTAAATTGCACTGTAAGACCTAGCTACTATTATTATTACTCTTTCCAGCAATCACAGACTTGTCACCTATGAAATGAGTTGTGTAGGTATAAAAGCCATCGAGCATGACACTCATCAAAGGATGAGAACACTTGATCCTGAAACTGAGGTATGCAGTTGCATATTGTAAACATTTCTCCAAGTACTCTTCTGATTGCACAATGCATTGTTCACACGTTTAACGGCTTTCTATTTCATGATGTTTTAAACACACTTTCATACTTTAATTTTATCCCATATCTATTCCACTTTTATATATGAAATTTTTCCTGTAGTTTTGTAGTGGTATTTTTATTATTGTAATAATTATTTCCTTGATTAATTTGTTTGTAAAGAGCCTTAGTGAGTCACTTTAAGAGTTAGTTGCGATGATTGTAACCCTCCTCCCTGATGGTCCAACCGTCCGTTGTCCGGAGGATGGCTCTGAACATCTCGCTACATACCTGTATGACGGGTCCCACTGCAGTTTTACCCAGCACAGCCATTTGACCAGCATAGATTCTATCTGCCCCTAGTTCCCCAGCATGATCAACACGGATAATGCGATCCAGCAGAGCGCTGGTTCTTGCCGTTGAGCTGGCATGTCTCGCTACCAGCGAGGATCTACTGGTGGCTTTTGCTGTATGCAGATGACATGTCCGGCAAATGGAGCAAGTAACTGAACGTAGATGGGAAACATACATGATGACTTCGCTCCTGTAGAATTAAGCAAAGTTGTCAAATTTAAGGTCATATCATGTGAAATGACAATATTTGAATACTGTCCTCCATTTAAATTCTAATAAAATTTTGTTATTTCAAAGAAAACCAAATTCATATGTGATCCTCATTGTTTGGTACAAAATCAAGAAAATGGTTTTAAAACACATACAAGACATAGGCCTACTGGGTTGATGTATCGCCAAAGTCTTCAGACTGATTCAGCTGGGGGGGGGCACATGCCCTCCTATTCCTACTCTTGTCCTTTAAGTCCTAATTAGTAATTGATGTCTCCAACACAAGGACCGTCAGGCATTTTGTCAGGAGGATCAAGGAATACAATTAGGCCTTTGTACCAGTGCCACAACTAGGGGTGAATTGAATCTGAATTATAATAGAGTCAGCAAAGCATCTTAAATCTAGTAACAAAATACACAAATACTAAATAAAATAGTATACTTAATAATTTCATTTGCCTGGATCAAACTGTCATGACTGTTTAGAAAACTTAACAATAACAGTCAGGAACAGGCAACACATCCACTGTCTTTATTTTATTATTTTTTAATAGGATAGGTACTAAATAAAAGGTAGTTAAGAATTGTCCTGAAATTTCTCTTTTAAAAGGTAACGACAGGTCGTCATACTTAAGTAATGATCCCGAAAAAAATATGTTATTTCTATCTGCAAGCCAAGATGATAATCAGTAATTACTAATTGGGACTGCCGCTGGTCATGCTGGTGCGTAGTTGCGATCATCGTAACCCACCATCCTGCGACCGTCGGGAGAATGGTGGGTTACGAATTGTCACAATTTAGCTGGTGCGGTAAGAACATGAGAAAGGTGTTTCGTCAGAGAAAAAATGCACCCGTATTCTTATTTTACACGATAAAAAGGCAAGTTAAAGAAGGGTTATTAATATTTGTCTCTATTTTTCTACCAAACATTGTACACACTCACTCAGTAGCTTCTTGAAAATCAGAAATCAAAACCTGCAAACTGTTGTCGGTGACAGTGTAGTGTAAAATTAAATGAGTTACGAAACAATCTCCATGGGCGCCGCCATTGATTCACATTGGTACTTTGACCAAATGAGGGCGCTGTACAAAAATTACCACATGTCACAAATCATAAAATTGGACACCGTTGCAGACGACAGGTTAATTTTTGTCCGAGTCGGAACGCAACTCTCACTTTTTCTGATGAAATCCTTTGAAGATTGGGAGCCTTGAATGTAATAAGTTCCATTGTGTTTCCTTTCACTTCAGTCAAGGGTGAGCTTTTTAAACAGGAAAATGTTCAAGTCAAG
>CM021528.1:992922-1005194 GCA_010994315.2 Pisaster ochraceus
TAGCACCCATTTTTCTTCTTTCTTGTTTCTTTTTTTTTCTTCTGCTTTTTTTGCAGTGAACAAAACCAGTGAGTTTTTCAGCCTTGCTGAGTTTTGGTGATAAATCACATATTGATAAAATTATTCCTAAATTACTCCTAAATTATGCAGTTGTTATGGTACCATCTCCATAACAATCTAAGTCATCATTCTAGGATCCAGGCTTTGGTAATAATCAGAAACTACTTTCAGTCAAACTTTTGAAAAGTTTGATTTTTATTTTAAAAATCAAATTTGAGTAAGATGTATATCTCAAGATATCACAAGCTCTCATCCAATTGATCAATCCTTATTCTTAACTTAAAATTTAAAAAAAAATTCAGAAAAATTGTGGCATATTTGTAGTGAAATAAATAGTGGGATTGGGATATTGTAATTTATGATATGAACTCTGCCTACAATTCTCAGTTTTAAGTTAACACACATGACATATCATTATTTACAATCATTGTTAATTAGAAATTGGTGTTCGAAAACATACTCAGGGGAGTGCAATTTGAGCCCAAGTAACGTTTTAGTTAGTTTTATAATACAATAAATCTCTCTGGTTTGGTTACGACAAGATACGATCGGCTTCATAACTTTTTACTGCGTCATGATGAAGCCCGACGGACTGAACACTATCCGGTTTGGCTACTCACAGCTTTTGCAGATGTGCTGAAATCTCTTTTCCACCTTCTCTCATCCAGTGAAAGTGTTGTCCTATGCATCCACCTTGTCCCTTTCCGTAACGAACTAGCTGGTTCACCTCTTCTCTTATCAAATGGTGTGATTATGGTAATGTTCTTGGATCTATTCGTCAGGATTGTCCCCGCAGAATGCCCCAGCTTCGGGTTGCTGCGGCTCGTTTCTCTGTCGGCTGCTGGGCCATTTTGATTTTGAGTTTCCTTCGTCATTTTAGTGGAGTTTCACTTTCACACGATATTGTAATGAATAATTTTTTTGCTGGTAGTTTATAGAAAAATGTTGCAGCTCAGTTTATGTGATGCTTGTCCATCGCCAACCACTCGGACGTCCTCCTTAAGTGGTGCGTAAACCCAGTAGATGAACTGTGTTTGACTAGTCCAACTGATAAATCTTCACAGTAAATAAAGACAGACGTACTTACGAAGTGGCCCCTAATGTTTACCATCAACTCCACCATTGCCGGTGACCTGTAACACATTAAACAATAAGTAACCCTTCGCGTCCACAAACCGCATAAAGTAAGCCGCCTCAAATCTTAAATGTATCAAAGATTGCTCATCAATCTCTTCAGTGAAATATGTTATATTTCATAGTTTGCATGCTTTGTTCAAGTACTGATGTATCGCTCCTGAAATTGACTGAAATTCTTCATAAAAGTACACGCGGATTGATAGTAAATTACTATGACAACGACCGAGCGTTACCCAGTGAGAACGCAAGGGGGCGCACTTAAAAATAAAGAGGAGAAATGATAAGGGCACTTTCTCTGACCGAAACATGGTGTACGGTGCAGGCCTGCGGGTAGTCTAAAGTGGTGCATTGACCCGTATGAATCTGTTTGACCGCTTTCTGTTCATATTGAATAGTTGTGTTCAGTAATTTTTAAACCAATTGTTATGCTTCATTTTACAGTTACAATAGTACAAGACATTATCCACCATGTTCCAAATGTATTATGGATCCCAATAAAATAATCATCTCTTGATATGGACCTACGGGCCTAATTATAACACAACAGGCAACCCCCTTACTCTCGCATACTGAAAAACAAATGAATTGAAAGGCAAATGAAGCAAATTCAAATTGATATATTGAGTAAAGTGCTTCTGGAATGTCCTAGATTGCATCAGAGAGCATCTAATAATTTTTTTTCCTCGGTCCCAAAAGCGGCCCGAACCCACGTTATAAAGGATTTGCATTTTGCGCTCAATGGTTTGTTGCGTACAAAATATCCCAACGCCGTAGGCCTTATATAACTTCGGGGCTGGAGGGCCATGTCTACATACATGTTGATACAAGCTGCTAGTGCGGCACGCCATATATCGGCACTCTTTCTTGTCAAGCACTGGCATAGCAAGACTGTCTTCGGAAACAATGAAGACAATTACAAACTTCCTCCCAGTGATAGCAAGGCTTGAGTCACGTCAGCATCATTACGACAAAGTTCGTCCAAGAGAATGAGGGGAACCGGGGGGGGGGGACAACAGGCGTAAATCCGGAGGGGGGGATATTGTTGTACCGCCTACTTTTTGGACCAGAGAGGGGATGGATCAGAGGATCACCCCACCAAACAAATACATGTATTTGGCCAACTCAAACCATGGCCACTTAATTAGTAACTTATCTCAAAACGACAGTACTTTGAACACCTAATTTCTAACCTGTTTCTGCAATGTAAATCAAAAGAAACTTTTGTGCTATGTAATGCATTTTTTTGACGTGTGAACTGAAGGAATAACAACATGCACGCAGATGAACAATATTGTGAAAACGCTTTGCCAAAAAGTAAAAACTTCCCGGTGTTTTTCTACGGGTTCCTGATCCTATGTGGGCCCGGACCCCACACTCCAAGACAAAGTTTGGTGGAGGTTTCCTAACTGTCACCTGTTCTGAGTACCTAGTATCATCCAATCGGATCCAGCCTTTGATAAATATTTAGGTTGCGTCTTCTGTGACTTTTGCTTGGGCCCACAAATTTTCTGAAGTTTAAAAGTGAATAAAGTGGCCTTAATTAATAAAATATGTTTAAAAAAAGCGCCCACGCAACCAGAAGTAACTTTTAAAGTAGTTTTATATTTAGTTATTAACTTATCGGCGAGAGATAGCCTATTTTGAGGTTTTGGTCAATATATGATAAGAAATTGAAACTTGCGTTTTTTAATGTGTTTTCCCAGACCACTTCAAGTACAAGTCGTGGTTGAAATTGTTCTGTCAAGAAGCTTAATGGAAGTTGACAGATGAAAAACAGGCATTTGATCTACCAAATCTAGTAACTTAATTGTTTCCCCGAATCTCCGGACAGTATGAACATAGAGGGTACGAACTAGGAGTCGTCGTGGGAGATCGCCCATCAGCTGCTGGGGGATCATTTCACACGAAAAGCCCGTGGCGCACGGATGGGGTCAAGGTGTCAAAATAAAAGAAGTGGGACCTTCAGTATTTTTATGCAGTTCTTTTTATTGATCCTCGTAAATCAAAATGAACAAACTACTTTTGGTCAGGTTGTTACAGCCCACACAATTTAATCCGCATTTCACATAAAGTTCACCGAAGAATAACACCAAATGATAGCAAAATCAGTCATACGTTTAGATGGACAGATTTTTTCTCTCTCGAATTTCCCTTGCTACCTCAACAGGTTTTACGTTTAAAACAACAATGTTAGAAAAGGTGACTTTTTTCAGTTAAACCAAGAAGACAAATGATTTTCACAGAGAAAATGCGAACCTATATTACGAACTTTTAAATCGAATTATGAAAAAAACAAAAACAACACGCGTTGAGCAACTTCCTCTAGGAGCAGTTTTGAAGGAGACCGACACAATTGAAAACGGCAAAACAAACTCATTCCATTTATCTAAAGAAAAAACAGGTGAGAAGTTTCCCCATCAACGCCGTCATCACTATTTACCTATCCCTAAACTTTAATCTAATTATAGGTTATGTTTTCACAGACCGAAGGTGTGAGCAAACAGCCAGCGGATCAGAGTATCTAAAAAAATCGATCATTTTTCTGTGCCACTTTGTTGTTTAATTCATGACAAAAATCCCCTCTTTGTGGACGGAGAATCGACACAACACTGCTAACAATGTTGTAAGGTTTACCTATGGTTTACCCATGGTTTACCCAACAAGGGATTGAGTATGAAAGCACGGGCTGACTTGTGTTGAATGCGGGGAAACTATGGGCAGAGCACGGTCGTCCTCACAGCTCAACTCAGCGTGGGTATTGATCCATGGTTCACATGGAAACTTCGTTCGTACCACCTGCAGTGGCTTGAACACACGTACACTAATCGAAACGCGGCTACAAGCTTTGAACACGGGCATGCTTTAGTCTTTGGGACTATTTGCCTGTTTAGTCTTACTGTGGACATTTGTATAATTCCATAGTATTAATTAGTTTGCATTTTAGCCCTTTGTGAGGATGGAATTCCGTGGATGACTTTGGTGTTCCTTTCGCCATAGCTACTGCAGTACACAACAGACTCTCTGATGTAGCCTGAAGGGTTCCCATTGTGAATGGTGACTGCATTCAACAGAAAAGAACTGCGCCATAGAGTGTTTTTACTACTGAGTGTATCTAACGGGTTCCTGTATGACCGTTTCCTCAGGATGTTGTCCTCCTCATCACAAGGCATCATAATGAAGACATGTCCCTTCCGTCTTCCGCCTGCCTTCAAGGAGAATACTGTGTAATACCTGGGAATGAAGTTGGAACTTCTAACTCTTCAGTTGATGTAAACACGCTAGGCTTTGCGGACCAGCAGACCTTGAAATCGAGTGACTACACCGCCTCAAAAATGACTTACCAGCCCATTGGCGTGTCTTACAACAACCTACCTAGTGAGTTTGAGCTCAATCGAAGAGCTCGTTCTCTCGGACTCTTTCTTACTCAGGAACAATCTGGACTGGCATTGGTGTCAAAGGGACCCATTTCCGAGGAAAATGGCGACAAATTGCCGGGGATTCGTGATCTCAACAGGGATGTTCCTGGTGGTCAACGCAACCGATTTTCAAAAGCTACCATGTTGCCTAAGATTCCAAACATCAAACACCCTCACGTCATGCAACGAGAGAAGACCTCCTGTGATCTACCCGTGCCCCTTACCAGTCTACTGACACCCCGCTCCAAAACCACTCTGGACGCTTCATCATATATCGGCAAGAAATCCAAGACAGGTGTATCGGGGGATAATTGGTCTCCGCGTGAAGGAAACGGACAGCTTCTTAGCAGCAGCTCTCGCCTCGTCATCTCGTCGAAATCTAAGGCGGCTTTTCAACGTAGCTCCGGGAACTATTACTATCGCCAGTTTCCACACGTTATCCTAGACCAAAACTCTGGCGTAATTCACCAAAACGAGAACAGAAACCGCGTAAATGGACACAAAACCTCTGGCAACAAACCAGGTGTTTCGGACACAATCAGGACTACCAATGAACTGTTTAATTTGACGAGATCCAAAACTGATATGATGGCAGTGGAGCAGCTGATTGCTCGTAGTGCAAATAGACTGAAATCAACGTCGGCCGTCTCGGGTTGGTTGGACGGTATGACGTGTAACCCCAAGAAATTACATCAGAGAAAGTTCACATTCGTGTAGTAAACTAATCAAATTAACAAACTAATTAACATATAGCCGAGTGTATTGTAAATAGATAAATCCGCGTATAATGCATATTTAATGAAAATAATGTGAGGAATGAAATGAGTCAGTTCACGCTTTGATTGTCTCACACGAGAAGTTTTGATTACACATGCACACAGCAACAATTATTGTGGATTGCCGTAATGTTTAAAGGATCCCAATTAGCAGCATTATCCCTTAACAATAGTCTGCTGGGAAAATGCAAGTGTAAACACCTGATGTCCAGTCAAAATTCACTCCAAGTGGTCCTGCTTGCTAGCCCAGTGTTGAAAAGTATCCATATTCCATATGAAAAATGGACTAGTGAAAAAGCTAACGGACAAATGAAATGGCAAATGACAAACTAATTTGGTCCTGCTGGCCAGTCTCTAGAAAAGTTATAGGCAAACCCTGTTTATAGCTGATTTAATTATTGGTTTTACAACTTCTGTGAAGTATAGTATTCTCAACTCACACATCTTTGTCCAGACTCGTCTCCTGAAGACTGTCTCTAATTGTCAAGACTAATCCCACCACCGATTATTTTCCACTCCACAGATTGTAAGAAATATTAGTGGGTATCTAAGAAATTATCTGTGCATCCGCAAATTAGAAAATGTTTCTTGATGTTTTACTGGCTGCAAAGTTTTTCAAAAAGTAGTAACTCGTGATTTCGTGGTGATGTCTTATTTCAAGATTTGAAAATGTGGTAATATACATCTTATTTCACACGTCATTTCTCTTGATATTAATAAGAAGTATAGTCAGCTCACCAGTCGAAATCGGGTTGCTTGTCATTTCGTCTTCAATTCAAGTTTTCAAATCAAGGCACATGGCAATGTTTACGCATACATCAAAATATAAATATATATTTTTTTCATGAAGTGGGATAAGAATTGTTGCCTCAACCATTGACCTCAGATATGTAATAGTCTAGTTGATTTGTGAATAATTACCGACGCAATCATTGTTTCTCGTCGCACACAGAGTAAAGTTAAAGTGTATTGCCAATTAAAAATCACGGGGTATCATCTCCATTAGCCGAAAATGAAGTTATTTACTAGCCTTGATTAGATCTATTGGCAGGAAGAGTTCGGTGTTTCTATATTTTGTTTATCAATACATCTTACTATTTGGAGTTTTACTTGAAAATATTGCTGTACACCATAATAAACCAAAGGTATTTATTTAATATGAATGAGGGTGAAGTTGTAAATGTTTTGAGTGTTTAGTCTCAAATTAATACAAAAATTATTCTTTCCAATGTTTATGTTTTTGGTTATTGTTGGCGTTGGTCATTCCTTGAATATTACGCGAATGACATTTTAAATTAACAGAGGTCAGAGCTAATCTGCCGTTGAAATGGAATCCTTTGCAATGGGCACTTGGGTTTATGTGATAACGTTGATGACAAAAGGTGTACAATATTGGTTGGGTTATTCTAAATTCACTGGGTTCTCACTCATTGACTATCAGTATCACATTCTGCTGATGGTTGTGCAGAATGGCCTGTTGGCACAACAATAACAGTTCACAAACCACAGGAGGGCGCACTATTGTTTACTAGGGAGCAACTCTATTGGTGCACCCCACTATAACTCCCACGGGCATACAATGCAAAATGCAAAATATTCGAAAATACACAAAAAATACTTAAAAGTCTCACAGCTTTTTACATTAAAGGGAAAATTATTCATTGACTCTTGAATTTTTATCCTCTGCTCAATTTAATTAATATGAAAAGTCCCAAGGACCGTGGATTTGTTTCTCCCTCCAAATAAAAACACCCCTACCCCTATGTAAATTTCCACGCGTCCGAACAACAATCTTGAAAACTGTCTCTACACATCTCGGCAAATAGGACATTTTTTCAGGGCGTTAGAAGTCAACAACCCCATGTCACAACTGGGCAAAATTTTGACATTGTACCCCTTTCATTGGGCTTTCAAATCTGTGTAATATAGAATATTTTGAGGGCCTATAAAAAATTAACGAGGCCGACGCGTAGTGGGGGGGGGGGGGGGGGGGGGGGGGGGGTGCATCCCTACCATGGGAGCCAACGACTATAAGAACAATTTGGACGGGATTTCCTCTTCCTGAATACGCGACAAACTCGCCTGCTGCACTGACTGCAACTTTACATTATATTCGCTGTTACATTGAAGTTAAATCGAACAAAACTGATAGCTGTGTAATTTGTCAAATCTCTGGACCAATGCGGGGTGAATTTAAGGGCATAGTCTCATAGAGCATAGCAAAAAAATATGCTTACCAGAATAAGGTTACCAGCCGAAATACCATGTCACACGCACAAGATGTGAATGGTTTCCTGATTGTTTTTGTTAGAAAAAATGCTCAGCAAACTTTTCTGTTTATGTTTAAAGTTGGTCCAGGTTGTGATTGCTATTTTTATGCTAACGACGTCACTTTTGTTCAGTTATTGGTTCACATAGAAAGTCTCCCCCATAGATTAGCCCGCAAAATGCATGATGGTGGTGTTATGTTATCGTACCCACATGTCTGTTTGTTTGTTTAATATCCTTTTTAGATTTCTATATCCATAACCCCTCAGCGCTCAATCAAATGATTCACTAGATTCACCACATATAAAAGACGTGGATGTATCATCAGTTATAACCTGCTCATTACTTGTGCATCAAACAAATTATTCTAAATAAACGTGTATTACATTTCCAGATGAAAATTGACTGCAGTTGTAGACATTTCGGGACGCTTACTCGTCATCTACGGTTAGGCCATTTTGTTCAAATAAATCAGAAAAACAGAATCTCAAGAAAAAGGCTCTTTAATCGTCCATATAATATTATTTACATGTATTTAAACTAAGTTTATTTACACTAAGTCTTTTTTACCAAAAATATATGCGACAACAATTGATATTCAAGGAATTCATTTAAAACATGATTTTGAAATAGTTGTGTCAATTATTTCTAGACCGCCTTCCATGTGTTTCTTGGGTGACTTCCTTGTTTGCGTTTACAAGCTGAATATCATTCTATGTGCCCTACTCATTAATCTCATGACCCAACTAACCTGACGTCATCACCACACCTTGATTACGCCATTTTGGGAGTCTGCAGATTCCCGTGTGCGTATACTGCGTATTGTAAGTGACGCGTGTGCGTTTTACACGCTCACCATTATCTTTACAAGTGCAGTTTGACTCCCCCAAAATGGCATGCGACGTGACTTGATTGCAAGGGGGTAACTTTAACGGCTTTCAAAGTTAGGAAGCATGCCAGAACTTTAACATTAAACCGCTACTTGAGCGAAATTATTTTAACGGGAATGCTATTTAAACTTTCTACTTTCTCATAATGTGTTTGTTGATCATTAAAATGCAAGTTTTAAATATTGTACACTAATTCTGATTTTTTTCCGTAATTATCGAGAAAAAAAATGAGGCCCAAACCTCAGGGTTTTGAAAAAATAGAAACACTGTTGCCGTTGACAAGTGATGACGTAACAGCTAGGGCTTTTCGCGAATCTTTCTGAAAAACACCGGAGAAGGGTATTCAAAATGATTGTTTTTTACACAATAATAAAATTTGTTCAATCTCATGTGAATTTCCATTTTGATTGAAAACCGTATTGCAAATGAATTTCAGCAAAGAACACTTGCCGTTTTCGTTCAAGCCATTTTAAGAGAGAGAATGGTTTTAATAGGGTTTTCCTGTCCTTTTCGGCAAATTAGCGGCCAATTACATCGCTTTATTTTTATGTCATGCCAAATTGAAAGCTCGTTAAAACAGTCATGCAATTCACTCAATGTGTAAAGCAATTGACATTTGGGATCATGCGATTTTAAAAGATCACCATTCAATTTAACAATCCATTCAAACAGCAGTCAAAGTCGCAGCAGCTTTTCGCTGAAATCTTTAGTTGTGCCGATACTTTGCTAAAGGCCAATTTCGCAGGGCTAAAACGAACGCCCTATAAGTTTAATTGAATATAAGGCTAAACGATTTGGGGTTGAACAAAGAAAAAACAAACCTTTGTTCAACCCCAAGTTGTTAAAAAATTTACCCATTCAGATTCCCTTGTATAGTTTATGTAATATTACCTGGTATTTGAATATAATGCTAAATGCTCTGCTAAAAGTGAAATTAAATGACGGTTTCAACTGAAGAGGCAAAATTGCTTGCATACGAATGCCTGACGTCAAATAGGCTGCTTTTTGCCGAAGTTGGTAGGGGAAAACGTAGTTCTAAAATGTTAAATAAGTAAATTAGATATGATTATCAGTGTAGCCTTAAAGGTCGAAACGTAAGGCCATTACAACATTTTTCCCCATAAAGTTAATTTTAGAGTTGCTTTAGCTTACAGGTTTTTTTCTTTAATTTAGCAGGTTTTATTGTGATGAAAACCAACGTCTTTAAAATTCCACGAACACAAGCCGGTGATCAATCAGATACTAAATCCAATCAATGTTGAGCAATCTCAAACCGTATTAATTTACATTCAGTCTGTAATATTCATACATCGTTGAACTTGTCTCTCATTTTCTCGGAAGAAGTTCCAGTTATTAATTAATTAATAGAAGGAGTCCCGATGAACTCCAAATGTGTCCCGTTTGCTGCTACCGAGATGTGTCTTCTTGCCTGTGGTTGATTTTGGTGGCGTCACGATCCCATGGAGTACTTTCTCGTCCTTCTCTCTCTGAAGCCGCTCGTCCCAGCTCGTCGACTCCCACATCGGGACGAGGGTTCCTTGGAGACGGATGAATCTCTCATCCTCGCAAGAAGAGCTCTTTGCCTCCATGGGACTCTTATTTGGGACGTTTGGCTGCCTTGGGGTGTTGGGGTTGTCTACTGTGAGATGGGTTCCAACATGCTTGATAGTGCTTACCATGTTGTGTTCAATGAGGTCATGCATAGACTCTCCTTGTTTCAGGAGTCGCCTGTTCTGGCACAGAGCGAAACCGCGCTGAGGAGAGTGGTGTGCCGTGCTGGGACTCACGGTAGATATGACTGGGAACTTTACCACTGACGGCGACTCTTCACGTTCCTTGTCAGGTGCTTGAAGCTTCTGGGTGTTGGGTTGAGCGGCAGACAGAACCGAAGAGCTGACCCGCGATGAATGCCGTGATACCAAGCTGCACCTTGCCGTTGACAGTCGTGGCAGATCCAGACCACGGTTTCGGGATGCCACGCGCTCAATCGCTTCATATTCTCTCTGAAGTCCCTTCGCGATTGCCACACTTTTTTTGAATGCCGACTCGATGAAATCCAATTTCTCCAAAGTCATTTCCTCTTCCCTCTTGACCTTCTCCATCGATAGCTTTTTGAGCTCCATATCAAGCCGTTTTTGGGCAGTGACATTCCCGGTCATCAACACCCTCTTCATCTTGCTACTTTGTCCGAAGGGTACCCTCATCATATCGCCACTGAGATCCGTGGAGGACCGAGTCCATGCTGATTTCCTCCTTGTCTTTGCAGTTCTTTCGCTGTCACTGGACGGTGGTGATAGGCACCGGGAGTCAGTGCTGATTTCAGGGCAGCTTTTCGTATCGGTAATACATGATGTCCGACTGGTACTTCTGTTGAGAGTCATAAATTCTCGGACAGTCTCAGAAGTAAATTCTGTTGGGGGAGATAAGTAGATGGTTGGTGCATTGGAAGGCGCCATGGTGATGTCGTGGTGGCTCACAATGTTCAGTAAAACCAGTCAAGTCGATAGGGAAGGATCTTGTGAGGAAATCTCAGCGAAAAACGTCTGTCGATGTCAGAGGGCAAACGTGTTTACAGTTCTTTCATCACCAACATCTGTCTAAACCAAAGTACGGATAGTGGAATGATAACAGAGCTGCCAGGATGATGCGTCCGTCTTGGTTTCGTCTTCAAGTAAAATGCCCCCACTTCTCATCTTCATCTGATGATGAACCCCATTGAGCACCAGCGCATTGATCATCGTATGCTTACTTTCCAAGAATCAAAACGATTGATCTAAACAGAGAACCCCATGCTGGTTTGATGGACCTATCTTCTTATATCCGATAAGCATGTTCTACAAATGGGACAATCATCCTTATCAGTTTATTTCCACTGGTATCCAAAGAAATCCGCCCTACTTCAAGTAGGGCCTTTTGTTTGTTAAAGACTTCTCCACCCATCATTTATCACGCGGAAGGAAGTGCATTGTTTCAGGCGATATCATTAATGCCTGTCACTTTAATTATATTGTTGTTTGTATTCAAACCCTGTCACTCACTCAGTGGTCATTCATTGCACATGTCCATCAGTCACCTATGAATGGATGAGCGTGGAGTAGTCATCCACAGTGTGAGCGTGGAGGTAGTGTTTTCTACACCATGGTGTGAGGTACATTTCCACCCATTGCTTAATTACCATAATCCCAAAGACCTTTGGAAGATCTTTTGATACAATTGGTCTCTATTATATCCAGACAGCAGGAGTACCTGATGGACAATCTTATTAATTGCCGGAAGTGCGTCAACAATTCTTGACTTCCACGTTCGAGAAATAAGATTGTTGTCATAAGAGCTTAGCCAAAATGCTTTTAACGAAACTAGAGTATGACGGTTTTCCGGGAGATTTCAGAGAAACCATTTTCATAAATGATCTCAATTTTTAAATAGCCTTTTATGATTTCGTTCAAATCAATATTTAAGCATTGTAACAGCTTTAGACTGAGAGCTCAATCTTCGGGAAGTTTCTTATTGATGAACCATTCCGCGCAAAGTTGTTTTAGAGACTTTCGTTTTCAGGTACGAGGTCAAAAACACTTCAGTCTATTTTTCCATTTTGTTTTATTAGCTGTTAAAACGTAATGATACCAAATATCATCCAATATAGGTACACAGATAGCTACTTTGTAATATTTGATTTAAGTTTAAAAATCCACCCTAATAGGAAACAATAACAAAAAGGATAATAA
>CM021528.1:1012810-1039765 GCA_010994315.2 Pisaster ochraceus
ATGTTAAAAATATTTAAGAGTAAAAGGGTAAAAAGATAAAATACTCCAAAACGCCCAGGATAAAAACGCTCCATACAATTTAACCACAGTGGGCGGAGCCCGTGCCCACTACCGCCTCTCCCCTCCCGCCTCTCCCCAGTACAAACTTTTAAAAGTGTGTATATGCTGCTATGATAGTATGGTGGTGGTATGGTGACCTCCGGAATAAACGTGCCGGCGCTCAGCCAACTGCGGGCAACCAGCCCTGGTGTTGGCGGTCACCCTATTATTATCTTGTGAGTCGAAGTGTTTGTATAATTGGTAAATATTTCGAAAAGGCTCATGGATGAACCATAGATGAACTCACTGACAAGTTTAGACTATTATTGGGTAAAGTTTAAACTTGTGCTATTCTCTCCAATGGATGCTGTACACTGGTTTTTTCTCTCATAGTGTTGCTTCCAGTTGTTAAATCGTGGGGAAAAGGGGGGGGGGGCACATTGCCTTCGGATTTGACGCGTTGGGCTAAAAAGCCTTTTGTTATGAAGAGAATATGGTTGGTTGGTTTTAAAGTATAATATAATGATGCACGTAAATATCCCTTGAAATCATGTGGTGCGTATAATTTTAAAGCGGAACACAGTCCGCTATTTTGCGGCTTGAACCAATTTTTGACCCAAGTCCACAAAATGGCGTACGGTATGTTCTGCTGGTTCTTATTTTGTAATCATCCTCACTAATTGCAAACCACTTTAGGTGATTTTGTGCACGACAACTCTTGAAAGGGATGAGGAGCAATTGCAAACAGCAACACTTTGAGAGATTTAAAGGCAATGCGACCCTTAACTATTTGAAATTAAAGAAGCTATATTAATATGGCAGTAGCCTAGGCCTATTCAGAGGCCTATTCATCCAAACCATCTAGTGCGTGGGTTTACCGAGTACAAAGTCCGAGCACTTCAGGCCTCATTAATTCGATGGAAATGTGATATTAAAAAAGCTGATATCTTCTTCTGCCGACCGCAAACCCTTGAACTGGTGCTCTTGTAGGACCTATTAATTTGTGTTAATATTGTATGAGATTAAAAAGCACATGTAACATAGACCCGGTGTAGGAGGCTGTGTGGCTTCTGTTGAATGCCGTCATGATAAATACAGAAATCTGCTCCACTGTGAGCTACGATTTGAAGGAGGCTTTTGTACCATCTGGTACCAGTGGGTGCCAGTGGGTCCGTTCTCTGTGGCTAACCATTACTTAAAGACCTATTACGTCTGTTGACGTCTTAAGTTTGCCACCAGAATTCATCCTCCCTATAAACCTGCCTAAAAGAGGAATAAGCCGATATCACATTCAGCGGTAAAGAAGATTACAGCGTCTTAAAGTGGGAGTCGGAGGAAATAAGAACACAGAGGCAAAACAAGACGTCAGACTGCAGTTAAGTCTAATCTTGAGTGACGGATAACTCTGTATTTCAGAGACTCCTCATCTATTGGTTCATCGATTCGTGATATTGTCTGTGCTTAATTTAGGTTACAGTGAAGTTTAACTGATGACTGTGAACATTATGTCATACAATTACTAATGGTCTTCACTCATTCTGGATTGTGACGTCATGAGGTGTAGATTGACGCATGAGCGGTCGGGTGCAGTGGTATCTTTCCTCGCCTTCCGTCTCTCAAGGGCCCTGGTTTGGATCCAGCCATGGCACTATGTGGATTGGATTTTCAGACCCTTCCTTGTGTGGGTTTTCCCTAGAAACATTCTCTGGGGTTTTCCTCCCACATATAAAACTGAAACTCCCTTGTCTTCTCTCTATTGGGTTCTTGGCTGTTATAGTAAAGTCATTATGTTCGCTTTTGAGGGGCATTGGCTTTACAATTAGAAGGAAATAGACATGTCAAGCGTGTAAAATAAAAAAGGAAAACACTATTAAACCTGCTGAATTTAATTCTTTGCTATTGATGTCAAATTTCAATTACTGGTACAAATATTATTATAATGGTCCTAATATTGGTTCATCCTGTTTTATATTTCGGAGTGGTTTTCTACGAATGTGGTTTACTGGCGTCTGTTGGACATGAAGTGTTCATCATTTTTTTGATGCAAAAAGGTGTCAGCTTTTGCTCTTTTGTTTTCCTGACTTCAAAACGAGTGTACTTTGCTTAATTGAACAATGAGCTTATGTAGCCATTGGGGGTATAACTGTGGAGGTCTTCTATGGCCTAATAAACACTCGTTTAATGCCTGCATGTTTATGGCTCTAAACAACAGCTCTTCACCTGTCGCCCCGACAACCCATCGCTTAATGGCAGTTGGCAAATACCCCGCTAGAGCGATGTCAGAAGTGCTGGTCTGAACACCGTGTTTACATCATTTCCCAGCCGATAGTTTTAAGGGCATTTATCCCATTAGTCGCGGGATTGCTGATTCAATACACAGTGTACATCTATCTGCAGGGCCAGTATAGAGGGTGATGCCACCGAGGCGTCGGCAAGGATGAGACCGGGACAATAGCTCCGTACAACGGGGCAATTTCAACAACTCACCCTGGGCCGGAAGGGTAAACCCATACAACCTTTGCCCCCATTCTCATGATAATGGGACCCAATTAGCGCTGGAGATAATACGGGGATTGTCACCCGTTGCAGTTGGGAATAAAGGTTGAATTGCTTGGAAATTAATTGTTCCTTAGCAGTTGTGTTTGGGCGGTTGTTCGTGTCTGTAATAACATATATCAGTGATTTGTTTTGGAGATAACCTGGAGAGGTTGGAGTTGTCTTACCCACCCACCATAATGAAGCTCGCTGTGTCCGTGTAAGGATGAACATAACCCTGTAAATTGAATTCGACACCCTATGAAAGGGGCCGGTGGCCAACTACTGCGACTTTACACTTCTCTCAATCTTTGGCAACAGTCAAAGCAAAGTTGTCATCGACACGAATACGGCATTGTTGAAAACTTTCTCAATTTTCTGCGGAATGTAAACGCCTATTTTCTTGAAGACCAGGCTCCCTCTCGCGGTCTATTGTCAGACATTTAGCTAGGGGTGTAGACCTTTTGCTTTTGGGTCGAAAATAGAGTACCTTGCAGCATTGGATTATAGTGCCGTCAAACTCTATTACAACTGTCAGTTTGAGGGGTGGCCACCATCGCAACCAAACGATAGTCTTCAGCGGCTCATTGTCAGATCTAGATTTCAAATTTGCTCACCGAGAAGCTGGACTCTGTGGGCTGAGATATTACTTTGGAATAAGATGGAGACGCTGTATTCACGGCTTGGGACGAGCCAGCAGTTGAAACTGTCGTCCAGCGCTAACGACAACCTACTGGTTGTATCCAGGAAACCTGTCACTCCATTACCGTTGATAACTTCATCAACAGAGAAACATCCAAGAACAAAGAGGAGTGAAGGAGGAGAGAGACACCGAAGAGTTTCCACGGATAGGAGAGATAGCTTCAAGACTGACAACTCTCTTTCTTTCGAGATGGGTAGGATGAGGAAAAGGAACGGAACGGAGACTACAACCGTGAAAGTCATTTTCCCTGATAACCAAACCGAATCGAGTAACCAAGATCCTTGTTCAAGCAGACGGACAAGTGTGTCTATGTTCCGGGGGTTTGTCAGTGGGAAAACTGTGGAGAAAAGGGACAGGTATTCCATCAGTATTCCCCAAGCTGTGGAAAGAAGTGTTGTTGATTCGGCCTGGACTTTAAAATCATCTAACCACGTCTACGGGGTAGACAGAGAGCTTGACCGAGGGCAGGAAGGTAGTCATGACAACTGCTCGCACCCACATGTGACGAGGGTGGACATACTTTTCAAGCCTGCTGCAAAGGACAAATCTAATGAACATCGTGAGCCGATTAGTTTAAACAAGCAATCGGAGAAAAGAAAACGCCTTGTGAATAGGGAACTAACGAAACAAACGGCTTTCGGTAGCAAAAACTCATTATTTGCTTCTACCTCCACCCTTCCAATCCGACCAGCCAAGCAGTCTAGCCAACCTAATTTAGATGCAATCACTGGCAGCTCTGAGTCCATACGCATCGCTGGTGACGGTACCTGGGATTCGAACGCCTACACGGCCAAGAACACTCGTATTGAGTTCGCCCAAACTCTTCATGTACCGAGTCCCTTCTTCGTCAAAAGAAAGAGTAATTGCTGGTCAACAAAACAACACGAAACGAAAAGACTCTGCACCCGTCATCTTCAGCATACACGGCCTGTCCCAAGACAGCTGCCATCCTCTCTCACCAACTTTGACCACGGCACAAATCATCCCGTGAACCCTTGGCCCGTCGTACCGGCACGCCGGATCGAACCAAGCCGACCCACACCGTGTTACTGCCCAAAGTATACCCTGATGAACATCACCAAGTTGAAGCAGAGTAGGACGGTCGGACCATCCCATCCACACATGAATCTGGCCGCCATAAACTCAGTTTACAATTGGAATCGGTTGTCGTTTCAGGGCAGTTTGACCCCGCCGGTGAGCGAGGCAGACAGCCTGGATGACTTAGAAGATTTTGAAACTCTAAATCTTAAGATGCAAATGGATAGTTTGATTAATAGAGTGAAGGATCTGTACGCAACCTAACATCATTTACACGTGATATAAATCGTGCAAGTTTGAGGATATCAGGTTAAGGAGGCCCCCCAGTTTAAACGCAAGATTTTTCTTGTGTAACATGTTAAATCTGAATGCAGTGTCACAAGAGACAATTTACAGGCACCCAGTTTCAGGCAATCTCTAAGAAGAAAACTCACCCACATTTCAGTTTTCTCGTTGTTTTTCTTAGGGACAGTGACCTTACAGCTAGAAGCATTCCCTTGTGCTGCCGGAGTTTTCCTTTTGCACGCAGCGCAGTTGGTTGCTTCCAAGTTGCCTGTAAACATTGCCATATATGATGGCCTTTTTAAGGGCCCATTCAGATGATTAACCAGCTACTTGAACGAAAATTGTTTAAAGGGAATGCTAATTAAATTTTTTTATAATGTGTTTCTTTATCATAAAAAATGGCCTCAACCTCGAGGTATTGGAAAACTAGTTACTCTTCTGCAGTTGATGGCGTGCGTCAAAAATGACAAAACTTTGACGTAATTTGTGGATGTTGCTCTATTATACCTTCATGTTGCAATAAAGCGACTTTGCAAAACGGAGCTCCCATAAATGAAGCAACATGAGTGATGACGTTACATGGCTTTTCGCGAATCTTTCTGAAAACCACCGGAGAAGGGTATTCAAAATGATCGTTTGGTGTTTTGGTTTTTTTTGCAATCAAAATCTATTTAATCTCATGTGAACTCAATTTCCTTATTGATTAAAAACATTAAAAATGAATTTCAGCAAAGATTACTTGGCGCCATTTTCGTTTAAGCTGGTCTTTAACCAATGTTTAAAAAAAAATGCCGTGACTGTGTTTAGCCACCCACCTTAAACTCACCTTTAAACAATATTGACAGACCGTAAATTCTACATGCTGAAGGACAAAGTAATGCTTACTTTAAATCAAGCAGATTGTTTTGCTCATCCCGGGAATATCAGGTTATTACCAACATTTCATCTGAACACTGTTCTTAACACTGAGATAAGACAAAATTATTACAAATCACAACAGTGCGCGTTGTCAATACGTTTTGTCAAAAGTTGTTCAGAAGCACAAGCGTAAAACTTGCGAAACACCCGATATTTGCAGATACTTAGGAAGTTCTTATGATGGCTAATCAGTTCCTTTTGCTGTGCAAAAATATAATTAGAATGTGTGTTAATCATCATTTTAGATGCCTCAATGTAAACGAAATATTTCATTTTCTGTGGGGTGTTTTGTGATTGTAATTTATAATGACACGAACATGTATTCTCTAGATTTAGTGAATGCCTTGTTGACCGTAAACTACCTGATTTATTCCAGAACATTGTTTCTCAGGAAACTTTCAAAATAGAGCTTAAACACTGCTCTTTACACAAGCATACTGTGTCTAGTTTCCTAGCAATGTTTTCAGTTTCACAATGATTAATCACTATACACTGTACATCTATTAACATGTTGCTATCGCGCTATGAGTAATGCTACTTCATTAGAGTGTGCGCTTTGTAAATACATACATTATTAAGCTTATGGTTTTTTTAAAAATCTAATTATAGCAAACCATATAAACATATTTATACCAAGCTTTTAGTCAGTGTATGTAGATCATTGATAAGCATTGTGAATCATTGATCCTTTATTTTTTCGTATATAGCAAATGTTTTTAATTTACATTTGCTCTTGTTTGATATTCAACATTATGTCTTTGTTTGTCGTTTTGTTATTAGGTATTCTCGAAAACATTACCCCAAAAGAGATGTAAAGCTATTGTTTAGTTTCAAGTTGGCCCTAAGTTAATTCTGCACACAAGTTAACCTTTTATGGATTATTAATACCGCATGCCGTATTTTCGAGACATTTGCCACTGCACTTTAAAACCCCGGGTCAGACTTGACCAGGATTCCGGGTTCCATTGGGCCTGACCATTTCTATAGGTCAATGTGTCAAAATGATTCCAATTCATGGGTCAAACTGACGCGAGAATCAGAGTTAAAATATATAGAACTTTAACATTTTTCCGAGTCAGCTTGAACCCCCAAAAGGTTCAGGCCCCGCGAGACCCGGACAACCGGTCAATTCTGACCGGGAGTTTTTTTAGAGTTTGCAATAAGATACGATTTGTCTTTCTCCAAACCGCCGCCGCTCTCGTTAATAATCAATAGAGAGGATGGACTTTTTTTGTAGCAGAGGAAGTGCCCCCCTCTGAAGTCCGAAGAGAGTTGATCTTTTGGTGACGTCATTCCTCGTTCTCTAATTCTTCACTACTTACCCTTTTCTCTCAACAAATATCACCGGACCAACTCGATGGGTTAACAACAAAGACAGCCAAACCATAAACAGTGGATGTACATATTTGAAAATAAAATAATAGTAACAGAATCAAAAACTAAACTTCAAATGTGCTTTTATTGCTTCAGTTCTAGGTTTATTCTTTTATCAGTTCTTCCGTACAGTGGTCCGCTGGCAAGTTGCTGGTTAAAACACATGAGGACCAGTCAAATGTGGTCGGCTGGCTAGATCAGTTTTGGAAATCTCCATTTAATATGAAGTATGGACTCAGTGAAAAAGCTTACTGATCAGTGACATGACAAGCTTCTTGTCCTGCTGGCAAGTCACTAAAAAGGGTTTAGAGCGGACTCTGTAGTTGTGAACTAACTGTAATAGATGACCTGCTGAGTACTCTTAGATACAGCAAATGTTGGGACATCTGGCAATTTTGAACCTATGCATAATTATTGAGAGCGCTAGACCCAATCATTGACGCCGGGGAAAGTCATTCGGGTGTACCACACTAAAATAAGCAACTTGGGAAAAGGGCCCTACGCTTGTCGGCAAACTAGAGCAATCTTTCGAGGGCTAGTGTATCAAAAAATGCCCAGGTTAAAAGTCAAAAGTACGTTGCATAGCGCAACACATGTATATTATTGGTCAACAATCCCTTAGCATTGAGCATCATATCTTAGATTTGCAGAAAAGTTGTGGATTTACAATTCTATTCATTAGTCTTGACGCATGATTCTCTCACTGTGTAGTGTAGAGCACCCGTAAGGTTTAATCATTGGAGGTTTCCACTTTCCACCAAAGCTGTGTAATGATGGGTGCACCACACTACTAACTCCAATAGTAACCAACGCTAAATGCTCAACATTCAAAAATACAAAAATACAAAAAATTAAAGTCTCTTAGCCTCTTGAAAACCAATCATATATATTTTCATACAACTAAACTCCAGATTTCTTTTCAATTTTTGGTAGGTCAGCCGTTTGAAGTTTTCTGCTAATTACCCTAGAAAAAAACATCCCCGAAAATGTGCTTTTCCCAAACCGACTCGCTGCCAGTTTTCATCAGGCACTCCTCCAATTCACAAGCCAATAGGACCAACTGTAAAGCCTAAATTTGTCCAATCTACCCCATGTTGTGATAGATTCTTACAATTACACAATCTATTAATTGCATGACCCCAAAAACCTTATAATTAAAAAGATTGTGAGGGTTTACAATTATGATAATTAGCTTGGTGCATGAATGTTTGCCCCTTTAGTGTGGTGCACCCTGATAGCTGAGGGCTCATTGATGCTGCCCTCTCTGTTGGGTGCGGTGGCTGTGTTACAGTCCTCGGTTGAAGCAAAAACAGCACACGGTGACAACACCGTAGCAACATCCATCGTTTTGAACAATGATTGGACTCAATTGCTTCGCTGTCATTGGCTGTTTTTACAGTCGGTGACTTATTGGTGGGCGTGTCTTAACGCGCGATACGACATGAGTGGACGAAAGTCACTCTTGTAGTGTTTATGGAAAAATCCATGGTTAGGCCTAAAGCGACTTTTATTTGAGGGACATTTTGTGTTTGCCAAACTAAAAGCTTGTTTGTTTATCTATAGTTCACAAAGTCATCTGGGCACACAAACGTGCTACAGACGATTTTGTGTAAAAAAATATATAGGGCCTATATTGATGAACACATAGAAGACTAAAAAGTTACAATATTTTGACCAGACCAAATCATTACTAGGAGCATTGTATTGTTATTATATTTTTGCTGGTAATAAAACCAAGGATGCCTCACAAGTGAACTTAACCACTGTAGCTCACAAGCCTGATGTAACCCGTAAACAAGGGTGTTTGCAACGTGAACCAGAAACACCAGGGTTAACCCTTACTCTTCCACGATAAGTGTTATGAGTTCTTTTACGTACACTACCGATCCTAGTACATGGGACATACAGTTTGATGTCCCATCCGAAGGACAAAGCAATTATAGTGTAGTATCTTGCTCAAGGACACAAGTGTCAAGACCGGGAGTCGAACCCACAGTCTGCTGATCAGAAACATCAGAGCTCGAGTCCGGTGCTCTTGACTGGACTGCTCTGTGAGTACTCATACCAGTATGCACAAGAGTTTGATGGGCAGTTTTAGGCAAAGCGTCCATGTTTTATTTACTTAGTTTCTTCTTAGAGCAAGGACCAGATGGTCTTATAAAACATGTCTTGATATTGACTAATAGATCAACTGTCAAAAGAAATAATCCTGTAGAGAGAGATTGTGTAAATTTGTAAAGCTAGGAAAATAGTTACCGATGTCTTGTATGTCGTTGGTTAGGAGTGAGTGAGTTAGACCGCCAGGCACACGATGGTGTCGTCGAGACTGTTTGGAGACCGGTTCATCCGAATTTCCTTGCATATAAGACATCATCAACATGAATGGTTTTTTTTTTCAGAGGCAAACAAAAGAGTGAACCTTTCAATGGAATTTATTCCACTGGGAGGCTTTTTTGGCAAAATTGAAAGAAGTGTTTGTTCCACAAAGGTCAAACATCGAAAGTGTGGGTTAGACAGCCAACTAGCAACGGGGTTGACTGAGTCCCAATTGATCGCTGTAATAATATTACATATAATCCGCCTTTGACACACAGCTGTAGAAGAGCTGATTTTCACCTCGTCGAAAGTTGAGGTTTAAGAAGCAAAATGTGTTTATTTATTTGACTGCGATTTCAACGGAATTATGTACAAAACATTCTAAGAAAGCGTCAAATTAGTATGTATATTATGTGAAACACGATAAAACAAAGATTTAGGACAGTTGATTGTTGAAAGGCAATTAACAAAAAGTTAATTTGACCCAAAGAAAATGTTTTTGAAAAAATAATTAGAATAAAAATGTGGCGGTTTTTTGTTTTGATGCGAAACTTGGAAACCCTTCATACCACCGAATTTCACGCTCCGGCACTTACGGTGTTGAGTGTTCAATTCTATAATTGAAAAATGCACTCCTGTTAGTCGATATTCTTTGGACGTATTTACTTTCTTCAAGAAACGAGATCTTCTTGTATTTGATATCAAGCTTCTCTAAGCTTGATTAAACATGGCAATAATTGCTGTGTAAACCAATACATGTTTGCATTGTGTTGTTTTTCACGCTCTGAAGTGAACATAAAAGCTTTGCGACTTTGGTGAAGGTGCGTGTACTGCCACAGCTCTGGTGTATGCAGTAAACCTTGTTGTGAGACGTGTGTACGGGCAGCAGAACGAGTTTTGTTCCCAGCAGTGATTTGTTGCTGTTACCGGGTCAACCGGTCATTCATTCCACACTCTCTTCAGGGTGACAGACATTTACCAAGTTCGGATAATAGTCACACAGCAATACACACGTAAAGTTGTGAATAAACTATTCAAATGACCAAGGTTTTATGGCCGTGTCGACGGGTTTAATTTGGAATGCCTCGCAGTGTGTTTTGTGAATCCGTTGGTGTTAATTTCTTTGCAAGAAGGGAGTCCATTTGAATCCATCTACAAATTGGTAAAGTGTCATAAAATTATATTATCATCAAGTAACATTGTTCATAGTGTAACCCGGATATAAACCTGACAATAGTCAAGACTGTTGTTGCAACGCAAGAGGGCCGACAGGACCGGTCTAGGAAGCTGAAGTAGGCCTGCAGTATCTTTATGGTTGAAGCAGCAGCAATTAACAGCAAGGAAACTACGGACAGGTGGACAGGTGTCGCGGCATCATCATCAAACGATCCTCACCTCTTAACGGCGTTCTTTTTCAGCCCTGCAATCACCAACTATTGAAGATGTGCAGGAAAATCCGAAGCAATGAACAGAACTGCTTGCCATCAGTTTGTGCAAATAACAGCTGACATTTTAATATGACAGGAAATTATTTCATCTTCAAAGATTGCGAGTCAAGGTTGCTTTGAAAGGATTCGTCGCTCTCTGAAAGGAAGAAAGTTAATCGTGTTCGATGACTCCGGAATAAACTGACTCAAACTATAACTGCTTTTACATGTACAACACTTATCTAATCTCTGGTCGATCATCGGATTCTGAAGTTAATTAACTCTTATCGGTTTTGTAAATTGACTTTGATAACAAGGAATCGTGTTCATTATTGCAAGTACAGGTATGTTGTGACAATAATTCAAAATAAACTTGAAGGAAGAGTGATTGACAGTTCATTTATGACGCCATTACCTTGTAGTTGGGTTAAACATGACTTTTGGTATGTACTTCAAAACTACACCAGTGTTTCTGTCGAGTAAAACAAACCACCCTGACAAAGTGACGGAAGAAGAGAAACCGAACGGGGAGAGGTCAAGGAGCAAGAGGAGGTCGGCCCGCTTGCCTCAAATACGCGTGGAGGAATGTGGTCTAACAGTGGATGTGAGGCAACAACAAAATGGACGCAAACAGCAAACGGGCCGAGAACTTCAAACTGACGTCAACACTACAAAAAGTACCTCATCGTACAGGAAAGGTGACAAGAACAAGGATGTTGAGACACAGAACTCACATCACAGAGATCGATGGATGTTAGATGCCAACGAAGCTTCGAATGGACAATGTGTTGCGGATACAGAGATATCTACAGAGTTTGTGGACTCGTTACGCATCGGGAAAGTAGGCAGGAATGCCTCGAATCGGGGCCAGGCTCTACTCAGCTCCACGGAACCCAGGCCCGTTCCAAAGATGCGCTATTCAAATGGCGCACCACTCAATTCGAGCATTGCAGATGCCGTCAACACCTTCAGGTCGCATCGGGCAGTAAACATGGGGGCTGTCTCGTCCAGGGAACGGGTCGTCATCCGCCGGCTGGCCGCTAAGAGATCAGAGACCACCTTGCTACAGGAGACTACTACTTCCACTGAGCGGAGAAATCAACGTTTAGATGATCGTCTTCACCGAGCGTCTTGGAGAGACAGACGTCACCATAGTCTCGAAGACACCTGGCCAAGGAGAAAACACAAACGCAGTGGATCAACACGTAGCAATGAGTATGACTTTGAACTGACGTACAAGACCTCCGAAGAGATCATTCGAGAACTACGAAGCAGATCAGGGGCCGATGTAACGGCTGGGGACATCTTAGATAAGTCGAGGCGGAGCACGCCCGGTGAAAGCAGCGGGCATAGCGGTCAATCTGACGGCGTGAGTACGGTGCATAGTGTGGACTGTCCGATGTGCCTTGGTTATGAACCATCCATGTACGGACACATTTGCCCTCCGAACACTCCTCTCGACATGACAAGACAGTACGACGAGGATATTTGACAATACACTCGTTAAAGATGCGCTCCAAGATCAAATTGCATTTTTTTAAATGGACTCATTACCCAATCGAATGTGAAAAGAAAATTGAAGTCTCTTACCTCACGTTAAAATGGTGTAACATGTCATTGTATTTGACACCCTTCCAGTGTGTAATGTGTCAACATCCAAAACATCCAATGACGTAATATTGCAACCTTATGGGTCTATACATTTTTGTAAGACTTTTTGGTTCATTCCTGACCGTGACATTCAATCAGAACGGCATTAAAATTGACCTTAGACTTATGATTCATTCTTCTGTGTAAAATTTCCATAGACCCATTTATTGTTGAAATCTAATAATGTCATGTTTTAAAATTTCGCTCGGAAAGAGTCTCAATTCCAATAGATACAGCACGGGTGAGAGGCTTGTTTCCAGACTCACTCTGTTTCCAAGGACTCGATCTATATGAAAATCAGTCCAGTTGCTAAACTTAAATTGACCTTGGTGCCCCTCTTTAAAACCACTATCGATGCAGACATTTGTCTTCATTCTAAATGGAGTTTGGCAGACCGAAAGTCATAGAATGGTGTCGGGGAATAGGGGTACAGAAAGAGCAGAAGGTTTGGTTTAAGAACGTAAAATTGTGTAAAATGTTACAGTAATTTGTCATGCAGAGCGGGGCGTGGCTCGAAAAACCTGCTAACAGATAGAAAACAAATACCAGGGCTTGACAGGGAAAACCAACGGACACCATAAGGCAATATAAGAAATTGTTTAAACTTAGTCAATAATTGAAGCTACTTTGTGCTACTTTGAATTTAATATTTTGTAATGCAATTGTCTAAGTTCATGAGGTAATTATTAAATAAGACCGGAAAAGAGACGAAACTTACTGGAGAGAATACTAACTATAAATTGAACTTACTACCTCCCACACCCCAGCCAAATAACACATTTCTCCCAGTCTAAAAAGTAACTATTATTATAACTAGTAAATTTGCGGGTACAACCATGGGGGAGTATAGCTTAGCTCAGAAGAGCCAGCGTGGTCTCGACGTTTCGAACAGTGTAGTATATAGTCTTCAAAAGATGAGCAGAGTATACTGTTCCAAACGTCGTGACCACAACAGCTCCTTTGGGAGCCAAAATGGCTTTACTAGTTACAGTTACTTCTTATTTTGCACACAATGCAAAGCTTCAAATATCACTCAGATCACTCCCAGTCTATTTGGGGTAAAGGAAACTTCATTCCTTCTACAGGAATTTTCTTCATAAGAGAGAAGTTAACTACTCATAGAGCAGATGTGACTGTATAATCTAATTTAAAAATTGATGGGATGAGAAAGGAGGTAAATTATGTTTTCGGATATTAATTTGTGAGGTTCCATGATAATTATTTGTTTTTCAGAGCAGGTCCTTTCTCTAGAATGAATTGAACAAAGAGGGCGCTATGGCATATGATATACTTGGCAGCCCACTTCACAACAAAAGTACATTATATACTTTTTTAGGCTTTGAGGCTTTGCATGGTGAGGTATCAACGTATATTCGGTTTGCGGTAACACCATGTGTATATCTAGCTATAAGAACAAATCTACATAGCTAGTAAATATACACATGTTTGTTACCGCAAACTGAATATACAAAAGTACATTACACCATCAATACGTTGTCCGGAGTCTAGTTCCTTTAATCGTGTCTGTTTGACTCACTTTCTGTTTGTAACATGTTTAAATATCAATAAGGAAAAATTGAAAATATAAGACATGCTCGCTGTTTGATACATCAAGAGTATAGTTAGTGTTATTCTTGCTCGATGAACTATAGTTGAGCAGGGTCTCCTCTTAGTGCAAAACCCACAGAGGGCGCTATTAAGCTTTGGCTGTGTCCAAATTGGTGGCTACAGCTACGGCTACAGCTGAATCTCCGCGTCATCATGTGTTGAAGTATTATAGGACGCCCTTACCAACACCCTTAGAAACAGTCGTAGCTGTAGCCGTAGACCCCGGATGACTGACGTCACGGACACCCCGTCCTTTGATGGGAGTTAAGAGTAATTTAGTTTGACCATGGAGGTTTGGTACACGAGGTAACAATTACAAGTAACAATCTAAATGTATAGACTATCAAGACCCCCCCCCCCCGAAAAAGCGAGTATTTGCAGATACTTAGTGGTAAATACATCTGACTTTAACAACAAACACTGTAATGGATCAAGCTAAATTCCAAAATAAATGAACTCTTTTGTTTGTGTTTGTTCTCAAATACATGGTTTCGTTTACCTTCAAATTAACGCGGTCAGTGATGCATTTCTGATATCGAGCTCCTATGCCAAGAATGCCCTCTATTGTTCGACAAAGTGTCCGCAAAATGATGAGACACTTTTGCCTAGCAACAGCATGTATCGGTTACTGTTACCGACAAGCAGAAGTAGCTCCTACGATAACTTATTACAAATAATTTAGACTCCTTGTTTTTATTTTTTTTTACACTGAAAAAAAACAAACCCCAACAACTCCAAAACACAAGCAATAATTAATGCAAACATAGTGGCCTGATGTTTCGACCCTAGCAAAGTCTTTCTCGAAGGCTAAAATAATGAGGAATATTCAATAAACAAGAGTTTTCAATAGTATCACACATAAAGAAAACAAGTAGTATAGTTTTGGGCGTTAATTTGATGTCATTAATTTGCCCAAATCAATTATTCTACTGACAGGAGTCATAAACAAGCTGAAAAATCATATAGTAATAAAATTACTTGTAAACTAAAACAACAAAGCAACCCAAACAAATTAACGACGCACGTGCTATTTTATGAACTGCACCCACACTCATCTGTTAACGTTTATTGCATCAAACAGTTACAAAAATAAAAGGTTCAAAACTGTGGTCTAAAAGAACAAAATAAGCCAAGGAAAATGATTTATTTAAAAAGGCTTCAAACTTCGGTTTCTCCAGGGTATCAAAGTGCCACTGATTTGCACAGCGGTTTGCAAACCTTTGTTCCAGCGACCAAATGAAATTTTCAGGCATTCGACCATGACCAATCCGCCGATCGCCGGCTAATTCAAACCCCTCTTGCAGAGGTTATGTCATAAAAACAGGCTAGAAGTAAATTATAGCAGAGTAAATTATTTTTTAAGCATTTTTGTTTTCATTATATATAATTGTTTTGAACTGAAATGTTGAGGAAAAATATCATGTTTCTCTCTGAAAATACCATATGTGTCCAATTTTGGGTCACGACGCATAGTTTGACATGCATCTAAAGTTGCATGACCCAAATCTTTGCATACTGTTTTGCTTTCTCTGAACGAATGTTGACAGATGATCTGTTTCAAAACGAAAAACAAACATAAACTATTGCATATGCCACAGGACAACGCACAAACTTCATATAACATTCACAGTTGTTTGTACGCGTGGACGTGAGATAATGTTGGGATCCCAATAATAGTTAATTTTTAGTTTTTAATTAACTACTACCACATCTATGGCAATTTTCGTGCAAAACCTTATAGCTTATAAATTTCTCAAATTAAGATACACATTTTACCCAAATGTTCGGGTCAAATTGGCCAAAATTGGCGGTTGCTCTGGGAGCGTTCCTAAGGGCAGCATCAGCAATAGCCGTTATCCGCTAAATCGCAAAATGGCCGTAGCATAACCCCCTTCATATACCTCATCCTAGCTAGACTTGTAGCCTGGAATTGAAACCTGAATAAAGTCGACTCTCGTTATAAAAAGATTGTGGGTAAGGCCAAATTACCTCTTTATAACAGGAACGTTGTTATAAGAGGACAGCAAAACAAAGAAACACATAGCAGAATGAGATTTAGGACTAACTGTATTCTTTACAGACCTCTTTATAGCGTGCTCTTTATAACGAGGGTCGACTGTAGGTTGGTAAACTTACAAGCATATTTTTCAAAAAAATTTGCTTTTCGATCATTGCCAATTAATATAAAACTTACTCAAGTTGGTAAAAAATTGATAATCATTTCAAAACCATTTGATATCATCGGAAAGAAAGTGGTGCCAACAAGTATCACGCATATTGTGCAGACATGCAGCAGGCCTATGCTCGAAAAAACAAAACCACAAGTTCCAACTGTCATTGCAAAGGTTGCTTCTTTTTAATATTAAATTGTCAATGAAAACGTTTTTGGTAGTGGACGTGTCTGGGTAATCACTCTGGTGTTGGGGTATTTGGGGGACAGTCCATGTCGTCATGCTGAAAATCACCAGTTGGAATGTGAACCACCATCTGATTATGTCCAACTGAACTCATTGTCATACCGCCATTGTTACCTCCCTGCCTCACTCTGGTGTTTCCCTGATGCAGGAAACTCTCCCGGTGCTGCATCTTCTTCCAAATGATAAGAGGGACCCGATGGTTGACATCGGACAGACCTTCTGCGGACAGGTGCAGAGGAATTTGTGACGCGAGGTTGGTGTTTCTGGGGCTGGTGTGGGGCAGTGGGCGAGCCGCGTCCACGTACCACTTGCGGGAGTGCAGAGGGCTTGGACGGTAGCGTTCCAGGTCGTTTGAACGGGCCAGTCCGTTGCCATTTACTACCATCGCTGGGCTGCGCTTCTTCGGTTCAGTATCTGTGTGACTGTACTGGTTAAACTTTTGATAATTGCTCTGAGCTTTTGAATCAAACGGGAACTTTGACATACCAACTCCAGCGTGGTAATGTTTTGTGCGAGGTGATACATTTCTATCGCCCAAGAGTTCAACGTTCTCACCGTACGAATCAATTGTTGCGGGTCTATTGTCAGACGGGCTTGAAGACGTTTCATTTAGAGACGCTGTGTCCGGTTCACTTTGGCTTTGCGTGGTTTCACCTTTGAAATCTGTATTTCCAGACACATTTTCTTGTCTTAATGTTGTACCTTCAGTCTTTGTTAGGTTGTCGACTGAAGTCTCCTCTGTTTTGTCAACTGACGTTTTTTCTTGCTGCTCAGAGTGCAGTAACCTGGCCGACACAGCTTCTTTAACCACAGTTTGTGCTCGACACATGGGGCACATAGAACAGCCGTTCGATGTTTCACCAACGCCGTTCTCATGTCCAACCACGCTGATTTCATCCATAGATATTGGCGATGAAAAATCACCGTCTGATCGACAAGCTAACGATGGAACCGTAACACTAACCCGTATCGGTGTGTAAGTGTCGACTTCATCCTCGGAGGAAGGCACGTCTATTGCAGCCCTGTCGAGACTCTTTCCTTTGTACCTTTTTCTAAAAGAAACTGTTTTACTTGTTTTTATTTTATTGCCGACCTGTCGCTTGGGTTTTGTATTCAAGATGGTCGACATATCACTGTTTCTGTTCTCGACAACACTGTCGTTCCATGTGACAGACCTGCTTTCGGTCTTTGTGCCATTTTGCTTGAAATTGTTTAATTCAGAAATAAAATCCGGGCTTGAAACATTCTCTACGCTTTCTTTATTTTGCTCACTGGAAACGAATGACAAACTCGACATGTCAGTTTCGGACACAATGTGTTCGTTCAAATTGTACACAGTTGATTTAGGCGTGCTTCTACCATATATCTGGTATCCAGCTACCTGTCCAATTCTGTTGCTTATGTTGTTAACATGGTGATATGGACCCCCACTGTCATTTCTCTCAGTGGTTCTGGCGGCGGGACTTCGAAGAAATTGATGGAGGGTGGATCGAGGATTCCGAAGCAAGAGTTGCGCTTCCGTTCTGGCGTTGAACTTCTCAAAACCAGACATCGGCCGCAAGAGTTCTGAGGTCAGATGTGACCTAACTACGTAGTCGTTGTCTCCAGTCGTTTTAACATGACCTGCTGAATGGGTCAAGCTCAGTGGCTTCCACAGATCATTAATTATCACTGATTTGGAATGCGATTGGTTATTGGCAGAATTCCTCTTCGGCAAAGACGCATTACCAAATTGGTCTTCTGTGATTGCACCACGACCACGCAAAACCGAGTGTCGATCAGCACTCCGTGTTACTGTGAGCTTCACATTGCGGGCTTTACAGTTTTTAGAAGAGTTCATGGGAGTAGAACTAAATCCCAAGTCTCTAGAGGAATTCTCAACAAGGAATTGTGGTTTATCCCAGGCGAGGAAACGATGTTTGACGCTTACTATCGGCCGGGCGTATCGCACCGCCGGCCGGGGACTGGGCTTGGTGCTCATTACAGCTGTTGATTAAACCCTCTCGTTGAAATCTCGCTGGTATTGACGGAAGAAAGCTACATTTCACAAACGAATAACGTGCAGCTCTAATATCAATCTGTTGCAGGAGTGCATCATGCACATTTTAATTGCACTCGTCTTGGTTCTCGTTGGGTTCACGGTGTGCCTATTTGTTCAGTTATGACCGTTCAGTTGAATCATCCTCATTAATGTTTTCCACTCGGTTCATCTCGCCATGGAGGTGGAAGGTGATCTATACACACACCTCAAGCACAAATTGTGACTACATGTACATTACCCAGATTGTCTTTTAATTAGACATGCAGTCATCAAGTCAAACGGCTATTTCCTGTGCTATCTCTGGCATTGGTCTCTAAGCAACATGGCCTTCTCTCGGGTGGATCAAACCGAATACCAATGTATTACGTCCAATCGTCCCTCAAATTATCAATATGCATATCAGGTTACTATTCTCTACGCACCCCACGAAGTTTCGTAAAGCAATGTCGCTCACCTGCTGCCGAAGAAATTGTTTATCACTCCCCACTATGTCGCAAAGCCTTGGAGAAACGTATTGGTTTTAGCGACCCGTTGTAATGTTAGAAGACTTCAGAGTAACCTTCGATGGTTGATGACAAATGGCAATAATGACTGCGCTATATTCATAGATCACGGTGTTGCTGCATCAGATCGCCCCTTTAGACGGTCGTGTTTACCCTTAACCGTACGGTGTTCACAACAACAGGTAGATGATGTTTCCCTGATCAGGTCTATCGAGATTCTACATTTGGCTATCAATATTTAATGGAGTGTTATGTTACTAAGTTATTATCTCCATATCAATTTATAAAACACCACGACTTGATGTTCCTGCTACGGATCCCTGATACCTGAATGATCACTGGTGTGCTTAGTATGTTCTCCATGGAGCAAGCACTTGTGCATATTTACCGGAGAGCTTTGGCGAACCGCGTGGGTATTTACCCCAGTCTTTTAACACTTTGCCCCGGTAGCTTTTTTTGTTGGTTTTGAACCCCTCGCACCGGTGTGTTGCTTACTAATCGCAAGAGTTGAAAAAAAAAAGTTACACTATCGGTTAGCTTGTAAAGAATATAAGTCTCTTCCCGTGTTCAATATTTGTTTTTACCTCTTTAACGAGAAAACTCACACCAAGGGGGTATAGAAGCAGACATAACCGGTTAATCGTCCACCACGCTCCCAGTTTAGTTTGGTTCCAGAGTGCACTGCATGGATTAGCAGTTGAATAATCAGATTCATCAAGTTGTCATAATAGGAAAGGCTCTTACACTCGGCGTGGATTAGCCAGATTAGATGGGATAAAGAGCAGTTACTTTGGCAACGCTTGAGGGATTATTTACCAAAGCAATGTTGAGCAAATGGATGACAAATTAGTCGTGTAAGACGAGCGATGTTTATCTCTACAGTTTGCATTCATCACAAATCTGGGTAAACATTAATGTGAATAACTTGTTGTTGGGAGGACGGTGAACTTGGATTCGTTGCCAAGTGGCAGTTGGGTAGTCGAGCACTGTTTTTGAGTGGTTTGGATTGTAATCATGAGAAATGACCAATGGGGTTTAAAGGGGCACGCAAATGGGGGTATGTTTAGGGTTTCCGTGAATGCTGATTACTGAGCGCATCAAAGACAGAAATGCCCTTTAAATCATTTTGAATTTGCTTTATGCAATATCACTACCATTGTGAAGGGGCAGCTATAAATGTATATATTCGGTTTGCGGTAACACCAAGTATATATTATATACTTGGTGTTACCGCAAACCGAATATTGATACCTCACCATGCAATGCCTCAAAATTATGCGCAGCTATAAGTTTCACAGTGAAGGAATAATTAACTATTTGTTTTCCGACATAAAAACCTAGAGTGAACCCTTTGCATTCATGCCTTCATTATTAGAGGTCTGTTCTGGCAGTGACTTGTCTGTTTGTTGGGGTGTTCCGGTTGTTTGTTTGTTTGTTTTCAATAAAATAGAGCTGCACAAATATTTGGTTGTACATTCATGTATTGCATACTTTGCCAACCGCTTGGTGAGTTCTGCTGTGACGTCTCTTGGGGGGAACCAATCACCATCAAAGGGCACCTCACTATATAGGCAAAAATTCATGCGCCAAGCTAATTATCATAATTTGTAAGCCCACAGAATCTTTTTAATTATAAGGTTTTTGGGGTCATGCAATTATTAGAATGTGTAATGGTAAGAATCTACCACAACCTGGGGTTGTGTGTTTCAACTTTTGGGGAGATTTGATAAATTAAGGCCTTAAAGTTGGTCTTATTCGCTTGTGAATTGGAGGAGTGCCTGATGAAAACTGGCAGCGACTCGTTTTGGGAAAAAACACATTTTCGGGGGTGTTTTATCTAGGGTAATTAGCGAAAATTCCAAACGGCTGACCTACCAAAAATTAAAAAGAAATCTGAAGTTTAGTTGTCTGAAAATATATCTGGTTGGTTTTCAAGAGGCTGAGAGACTTTAAATATTTGTTTAGTATTTTTGAATATTTAGCATGTAGCGTTGGTTACTATTGGAGTTTATTTAGTGTGGTGCACCCATCAGGGAGAGTTCCGCCCTCTAGTGACGATTGTTTATAAGGCAGCTCAAAGAGTAGGGTAGCGGAGTTCCTGTAAACACAGGGATGAAAATACATCTATGGTAGGTTGTCACCATATAGGGTTTTAAGCAGTTCTTGTAACGTCTTCGTAGTCCAGAATACTAATTGCATAATTAAGGTGAGATTTTTGACAATGCATGCAGGGCGGCGTTATAGTGTGGGTCCACTTTGTAGGTGATGGGAGGGTGGGTTGGCGGGTGGTTGGGGGAGGCGGGGTGGTTGGTGGGTAGTTCGGAAGGAGGGTGTGTTGGCAGCAAGCAGGGCGTGCATCAAAAGAGGCACTTGGCAAATTGCTCAATGGATTGGTTGAAGACGCGTGTTCTTTTCACAGTTAAATGGTGTGTTTCTTGTGGGGATTATAATAAATCTTCACGTGGTTGAAATACATATATTTTTTTTTGAGAATTTGAATGGGTCCTCTTCTTGTGGGGATTATAATAAATCTTCACGTGGTTGAAATACATATATGTTTTTTTAGAGAATTTGAATGGGTCCTCTTCTTCCCAAATCGATGACGTGTCAGAACTCCCTTTAGCCAGGGTCAAACTTTGGTAAGGGCCCCGAAAAAATTGCTTAGGTTGTTTTTATCAGAAAGCTTTCTAGTTGAGGAGTTAGGGTTAACTGTGAATTTGGGTTGGTTATGGGGTTAATTGAAAAGTGTTGGTGGGGGAGGGGGTCTGGGTTGGTTAGGATTAATTTGGAAGGGTCAGGGTGGGTTGGGTTTAATTTCGAAAGTACGGGGTTGGTTAGGGTTGAAAAAGTCGGGGTTGGTTAGGGTTGGGTCAGGGTTAGGGTTAATATTCTGAAGGTTCGAGGTTTTCGGTAATTTCACACTACATGTAGTCGTTTTGAGAAGTTGAGTAAATCGTGGCTTTTTGTGCATATGTAATTTATTGTTTAGCTTGCAGTGCTGAGAAAGTATCTTAAAACATGAACATCATCAATACTATATTATATTCATATTATTACAGCAATTAGTTATTACTAATCAATTTAGTCTGACGGATACGCCATTGTCACTTCTTGGACACCTGAGGTGATGGCTCTGTGAGAGCCGGTTGGTTTACTCAATGTAGTGTGCTCTAAAGTAGTCGTTAAAGGAGACAGTGACAACGACGAGAGTACAGTTGTCGACTGTTGAGACTAAACCAACCGGCTTTTTCAGGCCCATCATTTGTTCAAGTCGTGCACCCGTAAGGTTAAACTGATATCTGTTTTCAATTGCAATTATTCAAGTCTCACATAATCAACGCTGTTCACATAATTATATACACTACTGGTAGATTGTCTCAACTTACATACTTTGAATTAATTTAAGTTCAGAAAGGCATTATAATTACAAAGCGAAATCGTATGAGTAAACTTCGTTATTTAGGCAAGTCCAAGAATTCGCGCCGTTCATAATAGGCACATTGGGACATTCGGAAAGTTTAACGCTCTGAAGTGCAACTGAGGTATAGTAAATGATTTTGGTGACTTTTGTTCTTTTAATGCTGGACATCTGCCTGGACAATACCGTCAAGAATGTGTGTTATTTGTTCTTAGGACCAACATTAGTGTTGAACCACAAGGGGACTTTTCTTGGACTTTTCTATTGCTAACCTTTGAACAACTTTTGTTGATTTTGGCGCGCTATATAAATGTCTTCTGATTGGTTGATTAATTAGTGTGAAGTAGATTTTTGCCTAATATTATAAAATAAAGCGAGCTTTGGTTTTTCAACTCAATTGATGTTATTGTTTCAAAAGGATTGTGAAAATAAACATTAACCATTTTCTACTTTACCATAGTAAATCAAGGCCGCTACACATATCGCCACAACAATTTGTTTTAACTGAAATTAATAGGTTCGTACTCCGTTTCAAGAAAAGGAAAAACAGAAGTCATATTTTGAATACTAACCGATCAACCGTAAGGGATCGTAAGAATGCTTACGTTTGACAATTGCTTTCTTGTTGAAACATTTTTTAACAATGACGTCATATAATTCTGCCGATGGTAATGTGAATTTATTAACAATTAAAGTAAATTTTCACAAATTCATGAAACTATAATTATAACCGAATCTAACTTTATTACAACTTGTTAGCTTTTACTGCACAGTGAACTTTATAGAAAGATGTAAAAATAAGTGAACTTGCCAATTACTCCGCTTTCATACTATACTCTGGAACATTTTTGAGAGAAACTGAACTTCAAATATTTTGGTTAAAACAACAAGATGGATGATTCCAAACCAAAATGTTTTTTTACTAATTAGAAAAAAAAATCAATTAGGCCCTATAGCTTGCTGTTTTACAAAGGATTAACACAAAAATGAGCAGTTAATCACTTAAAAGGTCACGTTGCCTTCGGATGAGCGCATTTGGATATGCAAAACGTTTGCTATGAAATGAATACGATTGGAAAGATAGTTTTAAAATATAATTTATTATAATGATTCACATGAATATCCCTCTCTTCTTTTTTTTCTTTTTTTCTTTTTTTTTCCTTTTTTTTTTTTTTTTTTTTTTTTTTTTTTTTTTTTTTTTTTGGGGGGGGGGGGTGGTTGTAATTTCATGACAGAGCACATTCCGCTATTTTGTCGACCATTATTTTTGACTCCACAAAATGGCGGGCCGTACGTTCTACTAGTTGCATTTCCAGAGGCAAATTTATGTTGTTGTTTTTTAATCACTCATTAATTACAACACACTTTAGGTGTTTAAGTGCTTGAAAAACTCTTGACAAAGGGTTAGGAACAAACCAAACATAAACATTTTGAGAGATTTGAAGGCAATGTGCCCCTTATTAAAAAGTGGTTTGCCCAGTGAGCAACCTTTCGCTGGAGCTACAGAGCTGGTGATACGGGGCGCTGACAGATTACATTGCGTGTAGCATAACACTCCCTATCGTGCCAGCCTAAACTATTGCCTGATACACGGCCTTCAGCGCAAGACTGGTTACCGTGTTGATTATTTGGCTGTTTATTATCCCATCTCTTGTCATTTACGTCGATAGTACCTTCGCCATCCAAACACACCCAGGTACCTGTTCCGAATCAATCCGATATAAAAAGCCTCATTACATTAAATGTTGGGTGTGGGATTGTAACTTACAGATCAACTTGAACGAAAATAGCATTAATGATTAATGTTGTTGTTGTTGTTGTTGTTGTTGTTGTTGTTGTCGTCGTCGTCGGTGTCGTTGTCGTCGTCGTCGTCGTCGTCGTCAGCGTCGCCGTCGCCGTCGCGGTCGCGGTCGCGGTTGCGGTCGCGGTCGCGGTCGCGGTCGCACTCGCGGTCGCGGTCGCGGTCGTGGTCGTGGTTGTGGTTGTTGTTGTTGTTGTTGAAACAAACCTTGAAGAAACAGGGATCGAACAGAAAGTGCAGAGAGACGAAGATAAACAATATTTACTGTCCGCAGCATGACGTCATGGTTCCCGTTGGCACCACCAACAGCAAAAGAAAACGCCAGTTCAAAAATTGAAAAAGGGGCTAGTTTTGCCGATCAAATTTCAGCAAAAATGCTGGGCAGAAAACTTAAAGTTTAACTCCCTTTCGACCAGAAATGCAGCAAAGTCGATGTATAGTACTATAACTTTGCCGCTTTTATAAAGGATAGTGGTCTCATAATTGTATAGAAGGTTGTTGTTGTTTTTTCCACTGACTGAATTTAAACGTCAGTGGCTGATGAAACTGCTGAACTGGAGCTTCAACGCATCCACCCGCACCCACCACTACTTTCAATTAAATTTTAACAATTGCCTGTCGCGGGTTCCCGGTTTTGAGCACAGACTTACGCCTCTTGTTAATAACACGGTATGCCACACCGCTGCACTTTGGAACTCCCTACCTGTATCTTGTTTTCCACCAACTCTGTCACAGTTTAGGAGGAACGTCAGCAGATATTTACTCTCATAGATTTTTCCTTAATTCCCTTGAAGCTCTTCACCCTTAATGGCATTTTGGCCTTGTGTTTGCGATTTGTCATAAAATAAAACTAATTATAAGGACTATATATTGAAAATAATGTTCGAGTACAAACCTTCAACTTCAATGTCGTTGCAACCAATCCAGAAATCATTGCAGCTGCACATGCTGAGAAGGTGTAGTAATTCTTCTTCGGATTGAGGGACAACTATCACACCGCCCAGCTCAACACAAATCTGCTTGCCTTCTTTCCATATAACGTCGGCATCATGATTCTTGTAGCATTTACCTCGCCACTGGCTCCAAGTTGGAGGGCATCGCTTCAAACACCGCCCGTTTACGGCAGCGTAGTTTGCCATCATAAGTATACCAACGAAACCCAGCAGTTTGCTCGCCATCGTCATTACAGACCACCCCCTGAACACGTTTCACTTACTCCAAGATTTCATCAGCAAATAGGCACGAGCAAAGTGTAATCTTCACCCAACGGAATTATAAAATGACACAAACGAAAACAAAAGAAACTGGCACACGAGGTCTCCCATCTCAACAATACAATCGATAGAAACTCAAGAAAAATATGAATTTGCAAATTCAGCCATGACGTGTAAGGATTTGTGGTTTCCCTTTCGGCTTATACTTAACGTTACCCTTTTCGCGGTATTTAATATTCTTCATTTGGTAAGGTCATAAATCTCGTTTTGAATGGAATAAATTGAGAGGGGAAATGCATTTCTGTCGTTTCAGTTATTTTAAAGGCAGAGAAATGTACCCTTATAACATGAGGGTCACTTGAAACATACATTTATTATTTTGATCAATCGAGGACGAGTCGTCTTATTAATAGCCACATTCATGTATTACTATCTCTGTATGTGTGTTTAGCCTGGCATCCTACATGACACATGTTGGTCAAATGATGCTGTTGTTAACAAAGAAACAAAACGCATTGCAGAAAAGCTCCAACAAAGGTTCCCGGTCGATTTAACTCAGGTACAAAATGTACCAATTAAGGGACCAATTATCACGAGAGATGTTTTCGGTTGACTCGGTCTTATCGTATGTTGTTGTTTTTTCGTTCCGTAATGATGAATCTCTTTTGTTGAATCACCACATTTTGCTTCAGGGACTTTCTTCTTTTCATGATAATTCCTTATAAAGAAGTCAGTCATACATTTTAATGTCAATTTGTGTAGAAAATGTGACATGGAATACAAATATTTATTTAACAAGTTGACAATTTTGAACGAAAGCAAAGAATTATAATAGCTATAGCTGCACTATCAACCAAAACAGATAAGAAAACAGCTGAAATAACACGGTCTGTAGCCTTTGAGCGTCAGATTCTGTCAGTTTGACAAATAAAGTATGTTGTTGTTGTTGCTGTTGCTGTTGCTACTGTTGCTGTTGTTGTTGTTGTTGTTGTTGTTGTTGTTGTTGTTGTTGTTGTTGTGTGTGTTTTGTTTTTGTTTTCTTTCTTTCAATGATTAAAAACTGTACTCGGTAAAAACGGAGAAAATACTACAAAGGGGGTTGTCTCAGACACTGTGAGATCTATCGTTGTCGGAGTGCTTCTGTTCATGTACTACTCTTGATCAATTAATACTCATATCTGACGCTTACTGTACCCACGGTGCCTGTACTTTCAGACACAATCAGCTGTCAATGTATTTCTAGGAACGTCTGGTTGTGCCTCTCCCAATTCAATTCATGAAGTGCTTTTACTTGATTGGCAGTATTATTGCCCATCAACCAATTCAGATTCCAAATATAAAGTTAGTCACCCAAGCTTAACATACAAGAAGAATGACCTTCATTGAAGGGGCAAGTCAGGACGCAAGACGTCATCACATGTCTTTGTTAGTGTGTTCTTTGCACTACCTCCTTTGAAATGCTTTGTTTGTTGGTCACTCCCCTTCCATGTCCCAACTTCTTAACCTATACAGTTTAATACCACCCGATGTGGGAGCAAAGGGGCGCCCAAACGTTCCCCATATTTAACACACTATTCTTCCTCCTGTACAGAGTGACGTACCCCCTCCTAAAATTCTCTAAAGAATACCCGAGATTCCAAGCGCACAATGAAGACACAATAGAAGGCG
>CM021528.1:1074766-1086886 GCA_010994315.2 Pisaster ochraceus
GAGAAAGTAGAAGGAGTAGTCGAGGCCCAGAGTGAATGTTGGGCAGAGGTTATAAAGGATTTTAGTGGTGGGGGAACTCTTAATTTAGAAATGATGTCACACAGAAATTACATAAGATTGGTGACATGATTACCTAGAAGTGAGATTATGTAATGGTCAACAGGGGGTGGGGGTGGATGGTACTGGTCAGTACTGGTCGCTGGATGTCATAGCCCAGGAATGTGAGTGGTGGCTTTACTGGAAATGGGCTGACAGAGGATATGGGCCACCTGTTGAGGTGTTAACAACTATTTGGGAATTCTAGAGATAACAGTGGGAAATCATCCTTACACTAATATTAATATTAACGGTAGGCCTACCCCGTAAACAGCTCCCTTGATAGCAGTGTATTGGAAATGTGGGTGTAGGGGTGTCATAGGGAAATCTTTCCACTGGGGGGGGGGGTATAGAATCTAGGTATGGAACTATGGGGTAGGGTCAAGTCAAACCTGCATCCTAATCAGAAATTAAATATCTGCTGAAACAGTCGCTCACAGTTTTGCAGCTTCAAGACTTGATTTTGTGGCTCAATTCCAGCCTCCCCATGTCATCATGACTTTGAAAGCCAGCAGGCACTATGATCACATTCTGTTTCATTATGTGAACTACTGAGTGATTGGTGAGTTGCAGAAACGTACATAAATCTTCTTCCCCCTTGTTTTGTAAAGGTTGTATTTAAGACTGCTTCAGCACAAAGAAGTCAGTTCCGTGCAGCTGTTGTTTGCCCCGACTTGATTACCACTGAGTAGAGCACCGTAGAGGGCGCAGTGTTTCAGAATCAAACATGGCTACTCGAGTACTTTCGCCGGCCCGGCAAGCTTGGAAAAAAGGTTTGTTTTCACTTATTTGAACTCAGTATAGTAAATTTGTAACTTACGATAACCTTTTATATAAACTGGTTTTCTTGTCAGGTAATCGCTGGGCAATTTTGTGACTGGTGTTAAATTTTGAAGTGATTATTTACAGTGCCCAATTTCCGGACAATCTACTTGGTTGGGAGACTCCTTTCTTAGTTGCGATAATCGTAATCCCCCCCCCATCCTCCCGACGGTCGAAGACCGTAGGGTTTTACGAGGCATCCCAGTAACAAAACACCACATTTGCAATTTCAACCATTTTTTTCTGACTAATGACCAGATTTGCTAATATTTTACCACTTTATAAAATCATGACGTGCACACGTACAAAAAAAAACCAATTGTACAGTTCTAATCTAAGACTGAGTTGTAAAACACAGATTTAATCTCCAATGTGGGTTTTTAATTAATCATCTTAGAATACTTAAATCATTGAGACATATTTTGAAGGAAAAACCCAACAAAAACTGTTTTTTTTTAAATGTGTGACATGAATTTTGAAATGAAAGGGGTAAGAATTTGGCAAATCTGGTCACTGACTAAAACATTGAAGTCTGACAAAAATGGTTGAAATTGTTCATGTATGTTGTGATACTGGTCTGGGGTTTTCTCGTAACCTCCTGGTCTGCGACGGTCGGGATGATGAAGACTTAAGATTATCGCAACTACTCCTTTCCTAGTCATTTTTATTGCCTGCTGTGGTTTCCCTTAATTTTTAATGTTGTACAGTACTGGAATGAATCAGGAATATCAATTTGTTAGTTTTATGTTGTTAAAGTAGACTTAACTATCCGTCTTTAATTAGATTGGAGAGAGAACATTTAACACCTGGCAAATGCTTTAAAATTTTACATTTAAACTTAAAATTTAAATAGTTTTGCTTTTTAATTTTAGCAATAGCAGTAATGTATTAATGTTTGTTTATTTATTTCTTGTTTATCTTGGGGAAAAATAGAAAATTGTACGAGACAATACATGTACAAATATATTACAGAGAATATGAAAAATTAATAGACAGTGAGGTAAGGTTGATAAAGTCAATACATCACACTAAAAACCCCAAGGACAAATAAAAACAAAAATCTGGGTCAGCCAGAATAGGAAAAAGTTGCACCTTGATGGGCCTAGTGGAAACTAAATTAAAGACAATAAAAAACAAACCAAGCCCTATATTTACCATATGTTCAAACATGAAATTCTTGTACATGTACTTAGCACTGCAGCTTTTATGTTTACGTATTTTGGTCGAGTGACTGTGAGTGGTTTTGCTTATTACAGTTTGTATATGTTTCAGGTATTATTCCTTGGCTGAAGTATGCATGGGACAATGAGCCTGTGCTGGTGGTCTCTGGTGCACTTGGAGTTATCCGTAAGTATTTATTTGTATTTACACAATCACCAGTGCAACAGCTTATAACAGGATGGTGAATAGGAAACAAAAAGAAATGGTTCAGTTTTAGATGTGGGAGGAAAACCTTAAATGGGGAAAACCCAAGGACTGAAAACCCAAATCCACTTGCAAGGCTCTGGTCTGAGGTGGGATTTGAACCTGGATCCACAGAGGTGGAAGGCAGGGAAAGAAACCACTGAGCCAACCTGATGCCCCAGTGCCCTCTTAAAAACAAAAGTTGGTAAAAAGTTTTACAATATCTCATATTCTTGTTTACCAAACGCCTGCGCCAGTATTGCTGTACATGTTAAATATGCATGCATATTAGATAGTCACATGTGCAACAGTCTACTTCGTATACATTTCACAAAGTAGTTGTGGAACTGTTACATGCGTGTAGTATACACGCACACTATTGCCCTAGGTGCACTCACGTAAAAAGGTGGCAGCACAAGTAAGTGTCCGTGCGGGATTTCTTGAGCTCAGGGATGCCGAACTTGAAAAGTATGAGGCATAGGAAAACAACCATAACATCGTTTTGTTTTGAGTGAACATTCGATATTAGCCCCCCTCGGTATTGGAAGTTGACAAACAAGTTCCCTCGGCTTTGCGAAAGGAATTAGTTAAGTTTGTCAACTTTCAATACCAAGGGGAGGTAATGTTGATTGTCCACCCTCAAACCATGTTGTATTTGTATGATGTGCTAGGATCGTCATGCTCAGTTCAGTCCTAAGTAAAGGTTGTTAAGGTTGTTAAGGTTCAAGCAAACCTGACATTGTGAACTTTCTTTTTAAAATGGTTCATTCTCTGATTATTCAAGACATTCTCATTTATTCTGGTTTTCACTATTTTCTTGTGACCCTGATGACCCATTGAGCTTAAACTTTCACAGGTTTGTTATTTCATGTATATGTTGGGTCACACAAAGTGCAGATACTGGTTTTTGAAAATAACCAGCTTTGGTTGCATACTTTTGATCCTAAGCAAAGGTTATGATCGTCAACTGGGAAAACATTAAACATCAGCAGTCCACATGTTAAGTAAAATTACCAAAATTATATAAACACATTTGAACCCACTAAGATCAACTACCAACCACATTTTACATGTTCCCCTTGTGTCGGGTTAAGGTCACCAAACAAGGCTTTGTTTCAAGAACCTTGTCTGCCTACAACCAGCTCCATGGGAAGTGTGATGTGTTTGGTTCCTCTGTATTAATTCTTTCCGTAGTAATATTTATTGGTATTTTCCAGCTGATTAGCTTACTTCCTTCCCATGTACAGGTATTATAATTTTCATAGTTGTTTGTTTTTCTTTTCTGGTTATTGATGTGTATCTTCTTCATTTCCATGTGCTTAGGTCACTTTAATGGTGGATTTGCATGTTGTTGACTTATTTACATTTATACATATTTATGAACATTTTTATTCTGTATAATTTTTGCGCAAGTGTATGTTACTTTTTATGGTTTTCTGAAAATTGAATATTTTATTTATTTAATGTTTGCTATGCTTTCTTATTTCTTATTTTACGTTACCTGTCAATGGCAGTTAACCAATATTGGTTATCAATAAATTAATATATAAATAAATTAAATTAAATAAACCGATTACTCTTTCCCCAGAATTGAAAAGCGCCAAAGCTATTCACACAGCCATGACAACATTCCAAGGAGAATGTTTTGGTTTACCTACTCATCAGTATGTTTTCTTTATTTCAGCGCCGTTAGTCTACGTTGTCTGGCCATTCAAGCATATCACTGAGGAGAGTAACAGACTAATGCCAACCAAATATCCCAGTAAGTAATAACAAGACATTTTCATTTGCTGGCAGAAATCTTTGTTTTTTTCTCTCCCATTTTGGAAATGCACAAATGTGTGATGCTCTATGCTGAAATCAGGCACCTCCCACAAATAGTGAAATGGTGTTAAAAGTGACAACATCCAAGACATTAGACTGGTCCCCTGTCTTTATCAGCAAGGATAAAGAGGGCACTGGTCTTACAGGCCAAATGATTTCATTGGATACAATGGTTTCATCGGATAAACGTGAAGTGACTTAAGCTTTCCATATCTGTGCTATGATTGTTCCGAGGTGATGTAGTTTTTGTCTGAGCCTTGCACTTTCGGTCGTCTCCTTGCAGCGTGTGCATAATGTTTGTACATATGCATGTAGTGTTGTTTTATTCACTATGTTATATTGGTACATGAATGTGTGAATTGACTGCGAATCTCAGTGTGTATGGGATGCAAGGTCAAAGGTACATCTGGCAGGATCCTGTCAGGCAGGTGCGCAGGGCTGGTATCTGGGGTTGTTCATGAGCCTCGAAGTGAGCTGTCAAATGTTCAGGCTACCAAGACATCAGCCTTGGTATCAATGTGATGGGATGTATAAAACGTTCTCTACGTTGAGAAATACTTTAATTACGGGCCTAAATTAGGTTTTATTTTAAAGGTCGTCCTCTCATCTGTTTGATCAAATGGACCTCAGTTTTGTTGTCTGGCAGGAAGTGCCTTGTTTTGGTAGAGTATCAACTCAATTCAATTCAATTTAATTCAATTCAATATTATTATAGACTGCAAGCCTCCTGAGTTTTCAAACTTCCAGGACCAAGTTGGTCCAAACCATACTCAGTTTTTCCTGCCCACACAAATACATATTTTTGGGCCTACCAACGTTTGATCATGTGAGTTTTAATACAAGGTCTGTCTGACAGCTTGAAATTGTTACTGTTGGGCGCAATCTTTGAAGTTGTCCTTTTTTTTAAATTTGCGCAGTGTGCCATTTTGTGACGGCTCCATATATAGGAACTAGAGGGCGCACTGGTAATGCTACCTGCATCAACGCGACGGGACCGCTAGACTTGATTTCAAGTCTGAGATCGCAGTTATTCCTCTGCATCAGCCACGAAAAACGCCCCCACAGATTAGCTATCACGCGCCCCTACTCGCAATCTCAGACCTTGCGTTTATGTATATTCATGTATTCAAAGAATGTAAACAATCAAGCGTACGCCAGGGAGCTAGCCAATCAGGAAACGGCAAAAACATTACTGGCAGCGTCTATTACTAACAGGCTGAACTCGCTTAAAATTGTTGCTTTATGTTCATTTGATATTAAATTGTATAGTCCTTGGTACGTAGACAGTTTTTAAAATACATATAGATAAGTTTAGTGAGATCTTAATGTAGTAAAAAACACATAACAAAAATTCCTACTCCGCGATAACAGTTGCACCCTGCAGTTTAAATGGAATTTCTCACAACCTATCTCGTGGATGGTTTTGTTTGAATATTCAATGTTATCGAAGGTTTTTGCAATTCCGACCAATCAAATTGTTCCGTCCACTTTTGGACTAATTCGCCATAGGGTGTGTGCAAACCGTTGAACAATGGTCCCGAGTCTGTGATCGTAGGCTAATGACGGAGGTTAATCTACAAGAGGGCGCTATTTCAGGGAATGTATTGGCTATCGGGTAGAGTAAAAGCCACGATGGCAGACTTGGAACCAAGTCTACGGGACCGCAAGGTGACGCGCGCCATTTCTGTACGAGGGCAACATTGAATACGAAATACGCGGTGAGCTTGCTAAATACACATTATGCGGTCTAAAAAACGAGCGGCCATTTTAAAGTCGTTTCGTGGGTTTTAGTCGTTTTAATAGAGGATGAACACACTATGCCATGATTTGTTTACCAAAGTGAAGGAATATAATTCTAAAATATTATATTTTAATATTCGGGGATTATAGGCCCCCTATAGTACCATTAACGTTCTTCACTGGCATTCATAAATTTTACGGTAAATCCTTTCATGGTTAACCATTGGTCTGTTGCAACACGCACTAATAATCTAGACAAATGTTGTTTTTGATTACTTACGAAAATGGCCGTCGCTGCCCTTGTCGGGCCCACTGGTCTCTATTATACAGTATAATAGAGATCAGTGGTCGGGCCGCGTAACTAGGCTAGTGCGCCCTCTAGTTCCTATTATGTATAACGCATGGACGGCGCAAACTTGGTTTCCTTGCATGATTTTAAAATTTGCGCAAACTTTGAACACCGCGCAATCTTTGCTGTTCAACCATAGAGCTATATATAACTCTACGAGTTCAACCCATTCGCTCGGCCCGCTGGGATGGGCTAATCAGCTTGCACAGATTCTTGTTCAGGAAGTACGTCATGCGTGCAGTGCTTGCAGTGTGAGTGTGATGCATGATGGGAGTGAGCATTAACCAATATCGAGACATTGTTTAAAAAAATGACTCGTGTACTACCGAAGTGATCTTGTAGAATGCACTGCAGTTAGTTGCCTCCAAGTTGCCTGTAAAAGTTGCCTCGTGTGACAAGACCCTTAAGTTCAACACGAACACGGGACACTCGCGCTGACAGATTCTAGTCGAATAACTTATTGATAAACTGTCTGTTAAAATAGAAAAACAAGATTGAAAATTTCTCTGCAAGACAAAAGCATCCCGTTTTTGTTTGTTTATGTTTTTCTTTTCTAGATTGGCGATGATGACAATCGCGCCAACAAATAGACGCCACCTGTGTCGTGCCTCAGCCGCGCAATTTTTATTTGCGCGGGCAAACTTAAAACTGGCTTACGCGAATTAAAAAAAAGGCCATCTTCAAAGATTGCGCCCAACAGTACCACTTTCTCTAATTTTTCTGTTGCGGCCACTGACTGACAAATCTAAACAGTTCGATCGAGTAATCTTTTATTTTAGATCCAACCCCCTAGACCCACGTTTTCTCGCAAAAATACATCAATTATCACTGATATAATTTCCCTTAAAAATCACAATTTGGTGAATAAAGGGAAAAACATGACTTGAACTGGATTCGAGCTTGCGACCTCCACCTTCTGCGGCCAGAAGTCGCAAGTTCAACTTCGTGTCTAATTCTAATAAATATTTCTTTGCTCAACCAAAATTGAATTAATTGATATTTAGTTAATTGTGTTTTTACTTCATAAATACAAGAAACATCGCTGTCAGCCATTTTTAAAGTTCCTAGCCATAATTGCTGGTGGATCCTTAATTGCTGGTGGATCCAATATCAGAGGCAGAAACAATCAGGGCTCGCCCTTAACACTAGCCATGCGAACACTGTCTAGCAAAAACTGCCACAAGCTAGTGAACATCACTTCTCAACTTGCCCTGTGGGCTACTAAAACTGCAACCTACATGACTGTTCATAATGCTCATATTTCTCCCTTTCAGATGTGAGTAATAAACTTTTAAAATGTGGAAAGAGGCAGAAATAATATTAGAAAGGCCCCTTGATGTATCTGTACTTGCCTCTATACAAAACCACAATTTGTAGTTGGCATAATTACAGATGTATTTTTGTTATTTATTTTTTTCATCCATAGCACCAATCCGATATGTTGAAGGAAAGACGGGGCCACCAACGTCAATATGAGTGTTGTTTCTACGTAGCATCATCTGGTCTGGGTTCATCTGGTTTATGTTAACGAGTTGCTTGGCTGAGAAATGATTAAGCATAACTATAGGTTACCAGTTGAAAATACAATGTAATTTACAGTGTTTGCAGCTGATTCCCAGCTCATACTTGCTGGGTAAGTTTCTCAAGCAATCCTGTCAGCTTAGCAACTTTTTAGAATTGGGGCTTGTCTTGTGTAAATTTTAAACAGCTGTCAAAGTCAACAATTTACCGTACTACATGTAGACATTTTACTTATCTGAGTGGGCTGGGGGTAACCAGTTATATTATGTGTAATTCAATTCTTGTATTACTGGTTCTAGTCTTACATTTTGCTAAGCTTTTTTTAAAAATGAACCCTTGTGTCTGATAAAGTAACATCACCAGTCTGCGACCAGAGATGTATGTATCACAATAAATATGCAACGAAGAGGGAAGACAAAGTATAAGTTTTCTGTTTTTGGTTGAAATTGTCGATAGAGTTTTACGAAGAGTTTTGGTTTAATATTTGAAGCAATTTAAAATCTTCAGTGAAAACACTTTTAGCACTGTGGATTGGGAGAGACCCGAATGCGTATACATTGTAAATTGTTTTACATCCAAATTTATCTGCTTTACAAACACATCGGAATCTTGTAGAATGGCGTTATATAAAACCATTGACTTCAACAGGATTACTATTATATTATAACTTTCAGTTAGGGATCATCTGATACACCTCAGGCCAGGAATCACATCTTTGAGAGGGCACAGATAATTCCTTTTGTTGTTGTTGCAAAAACACTTCTGTTACAAAATCTTAGTCTTAGAAGAAACTTTTAAAGTGGCACTAAGACCAGATCAACAGAGGCTGTGACTTCAATAGCCACCATGTAATTCCAGGCATTCAACCTCTTCATTTCAGACCAAGATCACGTGAGGATAAAGTTGTCTCCTCATTCAACAACTTAATGTGATGAAACTCGGTTTGCCCTGAGTGTGGCCAATGGTTGGTGTGATTTATAAGTCAGACGCAAAGACCTACTTTATCCAAAAAAACTTTATGAAAAAGACAATAGTTGTATTGATTGGTGTGGTGTTTCATCCTTTTGATGTGATTGAAGTTGGCTTTTAATAAAACTTAATTAATCAACTGATTATTTAATTCAAAGTTATGAAAGTTGTGCTCAGTTTTACCGAGTGTTTGTCTGTTGCTCAGATTACAGCTCATCAATTCTTTAACGATATACGTGTTCGAGTCGGGAGGAAAAAAATACATGAACATTTTCCAGCACGTTTAATTTTTGTTGTAACAACCGAACCGAAAACAGCTGTTGTTGTTTTATTCTTAGGTTTTCAGATAGTTTTCTCGAATATGACTTCATTTCTAGTATGAGCTTCATAATCAGTCAGCTTTCGGACTGAAATTAAATATTGATGTTTTTCATTTTTACCAATCCCGTACCGTACCTCAAAGTTACATATACATTGAATATCGATTGAAATTTAACTGCCACCGTTTTTGTTTGTGAGACCAACAAAGAAAAAAAGACGAGAAACAATGGAAGCGGGCAAATAAAAGCATTTAGATTGTTTATTATCTCATAACCGTAATTGAGACACTGTCGCGATTGTCACAACCTAGTAGCCTACAATTCAGATACTGTTTCCGTAACTTTTGACGAATTCCTAATCAACCCACCTGTCAAATATTGTCAAGATAAAAAAAGGATGAATAAATAGCTGGGGCTTGCCTACTTGCCTAAATGCCATACATTTAATTTTACTCAAGATCATTTTCTGTGCTCCAAATCGATGTTTTTTTCTTTTTAGGACCAATATCATGCAATGGTTCGGCCTACCACTACTATACTAGCACTAATATATTATACTGGACACTGCAGCCTCACTACCTCTCGTCGCTAACCCATGGAAGGGAAACACTGAAAATCAACGCTGATTGGGTAATCAAAGTTACTGATTTGTGGGCACGTTTTGTTAATAACATTCGAGCGCTTGTCGGGCACTTAGTACGCGCGTATAAAAGCACGCGTATTTCGACGCATTACATTTCAAATTAATGAATCATGTTTTTACGTGAACTGCATACAGTCATTGATCTCCATTAATAAATAACGGAGATCAATGCATACAGTTCAGACGTATCACAAGATCGAAAAAGAATGAGAAGGGGGGGGGGCAACCTCGTTCCCAGTGGTGTACGATCTCGCCGCTCCATATTTTTAAATTCCCAGAGTGCCTTGCTCGATACGGCGCGCTGCCCATGGTAGCGAGGCTGGGGGGGGGGGGGGCAGTTGTTCCATGACTTGATGCGTCTTTTGACAGTGCGCTCTGCGAAGGCTCTAACAGAATGGATCAACCATAGGACTAATTGAAATATCCAATATATTTGGATATTTTAAAGTCACTCTTCCAGTGGTTACAATCGAGCGAGGCATTCTTGGAAAACTATGGCGCGGTGAGATCGTACACCACTGGGAACGAGGTTGTGGACACTGCACCTCGCGCTCAACATCCAGATCCCAAAATACACCGATGTGTAATAAGCACTGTATACTTCTTTCCCAAGTTCTGTTTAAAAAAAACAAAACCAAGAACTCTCGAAAGTACTGAGTATACAGTGCTTAATACGCGTCGGTGTAAGTGTAGAACCACAAAATGGAGTGCCCTGTTTGACCCGATTGGAAAACCCATTTCGTACCATTGCACAATTGTCAGTTAATTGAATGATAGAATCAATTTGGATCACAAAAAATGATCGCGAGTACAATTGAACGCCTGTTATTTCATCTTTGACCTATTGAGAAGCCAGTACGCAGTAATTGTCTCCATCTATTTTGTCAGGTCTTTTGTCGTCATGGGCAATTTTTTTGAATAAGGAGGTACGGAAAATCACAGCAAATCGCCGCAATGCGTGGTAAAGAGGTTTCCTTGGACACTATGTACAACAAGTTATAATGTACATGTGTATGTTTGGCGCATGCCAATGACAGCCAGGAGGTACTACACTATACATGTACTTCAGTGTGAGGAAAAACGTCCTTCGGAATTTCTGAAGGTTGGGATCAGTCCGAAGTAGTTCATGCGAGACATAATCCAGGGACTGCGTCATTGGTTGGATGAGTTTGATTTGTTTGGGCGAGTCAATGGTCTCTTAAGCCCCTAGAAAGCTTGCTTGACAACGACGTCTGTTTATTGCACTGATTCAATGTAACTTTATTCGACAGACCAACAGGTAGATGAAGCAAGCCCATGCTTAATTTTATCATAAATCACTTTAAGATTTCATTGTGTTACGTTTAGTCTCCCAGGATTCTTCCAAGCGCGAAGAAGTCCATTGATGAGTTTGTTTTGTTTGGGTGAGTCAAAAGCCCCCAGACCCCTTCTTAGAAAGCTTGCTTGACAAGGACGTCTGTTAATTGCGCTGATTCAAGGTAACTTTATTCGACTGACCAAAAGGTAGATGAAGCTTACTTTTATCATAATTCACTTTAAGCTTCCAGTGTGTTAGTTTAGTCTCCCAGGATTCTTTCAAGCGCGAAGAAGTCTTTTGATGAGTTTGTTTTGTTTGGGTGAGTCAAAAGCCCCCAGACCCCCTAGAAAGCTTGCTTGATAAGGACGTTTGTAAAGTTATGAAGCGAGCCCATGCTAAATACTATCATAACTCACTTTAACCCTTAAATGAGTTACGCAAATGCTTGAAAGGGCCACTAGGCCTTATAGTAGGGTCATATCTTTGGATTCCGTGACCATTTTTTGTGGCTACCTTTTTTTCTTGATGGATTTGACTTCAGGAGCCATTAAAAAGGAAAATTAGCTCCTATGTACCTCTGGAATGTGACGGGAACTTTTTTTTATTGGTCAATATTCAAAATGGCCGCTGACGCCATCTTTAAAACTTCAAATGCAAAAGGTCAGGCGCCAGATGGACTAGATGGACAAAAAAGATGACAATTTTTACTAAATCTGACATGACAAATCCATTCGGATGTTAATTGTGAAGTTTAGGGATCATCTTGACCTCTAAATTCAAGATGGCCGCCGTCGCCATCTTGAACGCGTAACTTCCACTCAGGCACCAACCTACACAGACAAAAAAAAATGTGTTTCGATTTGTTTCGTGGGTAAACAACCTCGGGGTCTCTATAGATGAAGGTATCCAATAACTTAAAGCATTTTGATTGGCTCATACAAATCTGCCCTTTTCTTACGTGACCAGACTAGTCACGCCTTCACCACAGACTAACAGTCCTGTTTTCTTTGTGAGACAAAATCCGGGAACTTTGTCATTGGTCCTTGGTTGGATGAGTTTGATTTGTTTAGATGGGTCAACAATCTCTTAAAGGGGCACACCGGCTTCGTTGGGCTATTTGGGCTACAAAATAGGC
>CM021528.1:1173511-1184647 GCA_010994315.2 Pisaster ochraceus
TTTGCCCTTCATGTTTATGCACATCTGGAGTTCTCTTTTGAAAACAAATTTTGCCAAAATATGTGTGTTCTTTATTTCACAGTGAGCTCGGCGTGGGTCCAGAAAATTCACTCTGCAAAAAAAAGTTGCAAAAAACGATAAATTCTCACCATCATTCCGAATCGTCGCCTTCAGATAACAAATATGGCCGCTGTCGCTTGTATTGTAATCAATGGTGTGCTGCGCACAGTGCTGGCCCAAGATAACCAATGGTTTACATATTTAAAAAGATAATCCATTGATTATTGTGAGCCAGCGTTGCGCGCAGCATACCATTGATTACCAGCTTACTGCTTGCATGTTGGAGAGACCATAATGGGGTAGTAAACTCAGTACTGGACAAGTCCGGCGGTTTTGTGTTGAATTCAAATACTGACTTTCAGTTTGATAATGATAAAACTCTTTCATTTCTGTACATGTATCTTTTCACAGTCCCTCTTAATAATGACGATTGATCAAAACCTTAAGAGAGACCTGCTGAAGTCTACCACCCCAGCAGACACCAGTGAGAAAGACGCAAGGGAAGACTCCCAAGCTGATGTCGCTAACCTAGACCAACATATTGTTGCCTCCTCCAAGCAAGTCCTCCTCAAGAGTATAGATTTTCGACCAGCTGAGCAGGACGTATCATTCCAGTTGCAAAATCTTCGAGTGAAGTATGTGGCACTGAACCCAAGCACTTCAGGAGGCGAGGACTCTCAGCCACTGGCTAACAATAACCACAGTGAGTTTAAACATGGCACTACTTGTCTCTAGCCAAGCCCCCTGTGGTAGTCATCTGTACACTTGACAAACGCTAATAAATTTTGACTTGTCTGTTGTTAAAGTTGTGCGTTTACGTTTATTTTCCTAAGCGGTTAAACTGAACTTGTGACTTTCGTTTAACTGTTTAACTGTCTGTACCAATTCCAATCTGAACTATGATCCCCTCTGTAAAAGGAGCAGATGTCAACACACTTGCTAGGATTAAAAATAGAACACTAACCAAGTCTTTACAGTCACAAAACCACAAACAAAAGTGAGTCTGTGTACAAAGCAAAATGTATAATAATAATATATTACATTTGTAGGGGTTAAAGATAAGAAATATTTACTGACAAAATGGATGTCGATCATATTCTCCCTGGATAGTGTCAGGGGCTGGCATTTAAAGAAAAAAAAGGAGTCATTAAAATAAATAAAAAATTTGAAACAGATTTTAAAGACCTAATTGAACTTTGCTGAAATTCATTTTAAATGTTCTCAGTGAATAAGGAAATTGAGTTCACATGAGATTAAACAGATTTTAATTGTGTAAAAAACAATAAATTTGAGTACCCTTCTCCAGTGCTTTACAGAAAGATTCGCGAAAAGCCCTGTTACGTTATCACTCATGTTAAATCATTATGTGGGAGCTCTGTTTTGTATAGCCGCTTTGTTGCAGCATGGAGGTATAACAAAGCAAACTCCCATACATGACATCAAGTATTGTCATTTTTACGCTCGCCGTCAACGGCAGAAGTGTTTCTAGTTTTTCAAAATTTTGAGGCTTGGGCCCAATTTTTGTATCAATAATTACGAAAAATTCAGAAGTGTACAAATATCAAAGTTACATTTAAATGATAAACAAACATTATAAACAAGTTTAAGTAGCATTCCCGGAAAAAAAAAAGTTTAAGTACCTGTTTAACATTTGTTTACATTTAAAGGTTAACCGGTTAAATCTCCTAAACCTAGAGTATTTAATCATTTATATGGGAGTCATTACCAAAACAAGTTTACATAATTTAGTCAGTCCTCTTGTTTTGATACCTTTTCAATTTGGTTTTTTTTTCCCAGGTCAAATGAACGGCCAGGTGGAAGTGAAGCAAGATGGCATACCAGCTCCTAAGAAAGTCCTTTACCCACCTGATAAGATTGTCCTTGCCTGGCAGCGATCCCAACGTGTTGGGCCAGGCCTTATTAACATGGGAAACACCTGCTTCCTGAATGCCACACTCCAGTGCCTGACGTATACTCCACCATTGGCCAACTACCTCCTCAGTCATCAACACAAAGCAGAGTGTAAGCGGGAATTTCACTCAGATTAGCTTGTTTTCAATTGCATTGCCCGCCCATAAACTCATGTAGTATACCTGTAATTAGTCATTGCAGTGGCAGGGCAATTTTCAAATGGAAACAGACACTTTTTTTAAAGTGGTACTCACAAATACCTGGGACAGTTTATCCTTTCTGATTGGCTGAGAGGAGATCACATGGCTTTGTTTGTACGTGTGATATAAACGTGGTCAGAGTGTTTAATCATAGCCCGTCGAACTTGTGTCAATAGGGCGCTATAAGATGATTGCACAGAGTGCGCAAATTACATGGCCCAAAGTTGATAGGTCACGTAATTTGTCTTGCACAAATTTGAAAGTTGCTTGCGATAGTTTGAAACTTAACCTCCCATGTTCTTAGCTTGCGAGAGGAGCTTCTTAGGGCTCAACATTGATAAATCAATGCAGTAGAGTCGAGGTAGGCTGTCGCTCAACTGTCAGATTCGTTCTGACCTTTAAAGGTTTTTTTTTATGATTATAAGTGAGTGGAAAGGTATTGAATGGGAGTAAAAGAGTGGTGAATCAGTCGTGACTTTTCTTCTAAAACTTTACAGGGTCTGGGCCGTGCTATAAAGGACTTCGCCTTCGGCTTGATTCTTTATCGCACTGCCATGACACTGGGTGTTTAAGACCTTGTTGCCACTCTTCTAATCCCTTTTAAAAATATATAAGAACATCATAGGGTTGGGGGAGAGGGTAGTCAATGCCAAGACCAGCACAATGAAGTTTCTCTGTGGTATTTCAGGCCTGGTAGTAACATTCTTTTAACCTTGATATTTTGTTGATATTGGAACAGGTCGAGAGCTGGGATTTTGCATAATGTGTGAGCTTTGTAACCACGTCCATCGTGCATTCATCCATCAGCAGAACGGACAAGCTATACGACCTATGGTTATCCTTCACAAACTCAAATGTAAGTACAACTCTGACTGCAAAATCTAACTCTTAGCTCCTAATTATCTTCAGAATCTTGTCTCTAATAAAGCCCACAGCTTTCACAGTTTCGTTCTTCTACTTCCCATTTGTGCTTGTCCCCTACACCCCTCACTTATCTGCGGTATGGCCAACAAGCTTTCACAGTCAGTGCACCAACACTATGGAACAATCTCCCTCTTCACATCCATCAGGTATCATCTCTTGAACCCTTCAAAGCCATGTTAAAAACTCAAATTTTGCTTTTATTCAACAATCTTCATTCGTTCATTTTGTACAGCGCTTCAAAACCTTTGTAAAAAAGCGCTTTATGAGTATTGTTATTATTATTAACTTAAGAACACATTTGTTTTTTACACCATCGCAGATTTTGCCAAGCATATGCATATAGGCAGACAGGAAGATGCCCATGAGTTTCTACGGCTGCTCATTGAGGCCATGCAGAAAACTTGTGTTAATGGTTTTGACAAGTGAGTAGACCTAGTGGATGGTGTGTACCCATCATTGATCATGGGAAGATATGAGTATTTATGAGCGGTCAGGTTTGCGTAGTGGTTTCTCTCCAAGCCTTCCACCTCTAGGATTCCAGTTTGAATCCTGCCAGGATTGGGTTTTCAGTCCCTACCTGATTGTGTGGGTTGCCCCCGTTTGGGTTGTCTACCCACATCTAGAACTGAACATTTCTTCTGGTTTCCTAGTCACCATCCTGTTATTAGCGCTCGTGCTGTTGGATGTGCAATGAAATGTTAGTAATGAAGTGAATATATTTATGTTGTGCGTCGTGTGAATTCTTTTCCGCACCAAAGGATTTTTCTGATTGAAACGTACTTTGGTATTCAGTAAAGTAATTGTGTAATATTTTTAAGGAACCCGCACTTTGTAAGCGTCTTGATGTTATTTCAAAGCCTGCATTGATATCACAAAGTTGAGATGTTTTTGTAATTTAAATAATACGTTTGTTTTTGTTTATTTTCCTCACAGACTCGACAAGTATAGTAAAGAGACGAGTATTGTTTATCAAATATTCAGTGGATACTACAGAAGTCGAGGTAAGACATCTTTCAAACCTTTAAAATGTTTTTCAAATTGAAAATTCTGATATGATTTATTACTCATAAAATGTATGTGTTTATTTTCTTGCAGTGATTTGTTCAGTTTGTCAAAACAAGTCAGACACCTACGAGCCGTTCTTAGACATTGGACTGGATATTAAGGTATTGTTGTTCAGTATTTATTTTAGTTCATAAACATCAAACTTGTTTGGCACTTGACAGCATAACAAATCGTCATGTCAGTTCAAAAACGCTATATCTCCTAAAATAGTTCTTAAAGTTACACGCGAGTTTGAAATTGTCAAAACGTATCTCGCATGAAATAGCCCGGATACACACAAAACAAGTATGGGCCGAGATACAACATTTTGCGTGGAGCATTTTCACGCGAGATTCAGCATTGTTGCGAAATCGAAATACAATTTGTTTGCATTGACCCAACGAAATGTTTTTTTAACCCTCCTACTATTGGTAAAATTTTCCAGGGAGTTGACCAACCATTTGAAAACATTCAACAGCACGGGTTGTGCATGGTGGCACAACTGTGTACAGAACTATTTGCGTACTGTGTAGATGCATTTATCACATGATATCATATTGCAAGCTTGTATAGTTCAATTATCATTCAAAACCACTGTGGATAATATTGAATGGTCAGACAGTAGAAGGGTTGATTGTGTACTGTGTAGATTTCAGAAATATATATTTTTTTTTCTTTTTATTTTTGAACTTTGAATGCAATTTGCTCCAAACAAAGCCACTCTTGGTAAGGGGCTACAAGAAGAAAATCACAACTGCCCAGATTCAAGTTCTGAGATAATTTGTACAGTATTTAAAAGCGAGCATTCCAGTTTGATCACCAGGACTGAAATTCTCCATATTGTTGTTTCACAGCAAGCACCAACGGTAACCAAAGCATTGGAGAGATTGATTAGACCAGAGATGCTAGATGGAGAGAATCTCTATATGTGCAAGAGGTAAGTCAAAACACAACCATCTTGTTTTATCTTCCAATCAAATCAACATAACCATAGTGAGGCTGGAAGGGGAAAACAGTCTGCAGTTTACGAATATCGTAATATATTTACCATCAGCTGTGGCTTATGAATTAATTTTCAGGCTTTCAACTTGCTCCACGGCTTGTATTCTTGGCGACTTAAACATAGACGTATAAACCAAAAATATGATGTTATTTTATTTCAGGTGTAACCGAAAGGTGCAGGCACAGAAAAGATTTACGGTTCAACGAGCGCCACATGTACTTACACTTTGTCTTAAGAGGTAAATCAATCTATTGTAATGACAAGAAACTTTTGATAGAATGATTTTTGAAATATTGTGATCCTTAGCCGTATGTGTCAGCAACAGGCATGCGATTTATCAGGATTTTGACTGATTTCAGGATTTTCTCAAAAAACTCCTTAAGCCTTCAAATTTTCTCGTAAGAAGTAAAGCAGTTACCAAAACATTGTCCACATTGTGTCCAAACCTGTAGTTTTGTATTTTTTGTGATGAACGGCATCTGTAAACCTCCTGAATGGTAACATGAGTGGTTCCGGGTCTAGATCAAAGAGGACAAAGACCTGCAATCCATTTTTCACTCTCACATTCATCCAATCACATTCCTTCAACATCAATGGGAGACTTTGGGACACTAGGGGGCAGTAGTTCAACCAACTCAATTTCCAATGGTTATGTAGTTTCGAGCTTGAGCACATTTCCGAGAACAATGGATTTACCTGGTAAGTCTGCTGCCACCTAGTGTCCCCAAAAGTCACCCAGTGCCAGATTTGTCTAACAATAACCTGATGATTGTCTGTGTTTATGTTTAGATTTGACTTCAATCGATTCAGCACAGGGAAAATCAACAAAGAACTTGCTTATTCTGACCACCTCAATCTAAGACCATACATGAGTGATCCTAAGGTAAGATTGGCCCTCCATCCTCAGCAAGGTTTCAACCTCAAGGCCTTGTATATGTTTAGTTCCCTCGTTAGTTTCAGGGATGGTATTTTGTAAGGATTTTTTCCTGTTTTCAGGATTTTCTCAAAATCTCCTTTGAGCATTAAAATGTTGTTGAAAGAAGTAAAGCGATGACCAAAGGGATAGAGAAATGGTCCACATCAAGTCCAAACAAGGTGTTGTATTTCTGGCGATGCACAGTCTGGGAGGTACAGGGTCTAGAATAGGGGGGACCTAGGGCAGCAAACTCTGACAAAATATTTTAACGTGAGGTTAGAGACTTGTAGAAAAGTTTCCCAGGATTCATGAGGACTCTATCTATTGGAAACTGAGTGCATCACAAAACTCAATTTGACTCTGGAGTCCCTCTTTATGTTGCTTGATGATATTGAGCCCTGGTACCCGGTCCTCATGATTCCATCAACCAGAATTCTTATAAATGATGAATAAATTTGATAAGCATAAATTCACCTAATGAATGATAAGATTGCTATCTCTAAACGGTGTTTGGTCTGGCAGTTTACTGGACCAATCAGCTCTAATTTTCAACTGAAACAAAAAATTTTGAATGAAAGTTGTCTCTGATACAAAACATCCTAAAGAAGCCATTTAAAGCATGGGCTCCAAAAGAGTATGTAAATAACAAATTGAAATTGTGTATTTATTCAATTCTACTCTCTGCACCTAGGGACCACCGATTATGTTTGAGCTCTACGCCGTTCTGAAACACGAGGGCGCTTCTTGCAACTCGGGTCATTACTACTGCTTTGTCAAGGCAGCCAATCAGAGTTGGTATTGCATGAATGATGCCTTTGTCAGCCAAGTCAGCCTACAGAGGGTTCTCAATCAGAATGCATATCTATTGTTCTATATTCGTAAGAGTAGCTTCAAGTCACCCATGAATGGCGGAGAGGTAGGTTTCAGATGAGCGATCTGTTTTGTTTTTACAATCGATTTTGATTTGAAATTGTTTGTTAACAATCGATCATCGCAGCCAATAGCTAAATAGCACTCCGCATTAATAGAAGCTTAGTTCCTGAATCTCAAACAAGCGTGTCAAATTTGGATAACAAAGGCGCGCAAACAAGTTTTATCTTTATTTGGGTGTACTGACTATACTACTTGTGCAGTTTGGTGTGAACGTAAAAGTGGTGGAATGTTTGTCTGACAGTCCGGTATCATGAGCAAAAGTGGTGCCATAAGTGCAGAGTGCTTTTGCAGCCAGACCACATGAAAAGTTATGTTCAAAAGTGTTAAGATTAAACAAAAGCAATAACTGTAAACATTACCACAAACAAAGTCAGTTGAAAAAAAGGAAATGGCAATATTAGCAAATTAAAAAAGCTCGTCCTGAACCATTTCTGTAGACATTTTGACCATACTTCAAGGAGGAAAGGGTAGCAATTGAAATCTCTAGATCTAAAAAAAACAAAAACAAAACTTAGAAATCGATCAGAAATTACAAACATAAACAATTATTTGTTTGGGGTTTTAGAGATTGAACCAGAAGGATATTGAGCATGGACACCTGTAACTAACTCTCTTGCTGTCGTTTTTAATCCTTAGCCCAAACGAGACATGGTCCAGAACAACCGCAGCAAGCCGGCCACAACAATCAGTAAACCTCAGTCCCTCTTCAACGGTCCAGTTGGAACCCCTGTACCCAGGCCTTTGGGAAATGCTCTACACCAGAAGAATCCAGTATTCAAACCTACACTGATTTCTGAGGGTAAAGACAACAGACCGTTGAAGTTTAATCAAAATCATCAGCAACAACAACAGGAAGCAAAGCACAATCTGCCTAAACTGGGCCAGCTTTCAACTCAACGCAGCAAACTGTCTTTTCAATTCCGGAACAAAAGTGCAAATTTGGTGACTGCAAATGCATTTCCACAACCCCAGCAGCAGCAGCAGCAACCGCTGCTTGTAAAGAAACATGAGGCTAATGCCACAGCGGCTGCCGTGTCAGTAAATAAACCGGTGGTGACTGGTGCTGGTGATGCCCCACCACAGACCCATCCTGAACAGACTGCAGCCACGAAGACCCTTTTACCTCTCCAAAACCAGACTTCTCCACCAACGATAGCCTCCTCAACAGCACAAGGCAAAGACTCACTCAGACTCATGCAGGGACTTGTCAAACCTAAGGCAAGGTTACCTCAAGATGCTTCCAACATGAACGGTATCTGCAAGAAGCAGCCTGCCTCCTCTGGACTTGTCCCTTACACTGCGGAGGATTCAAACTCGTCCTCTGGTGAGTCCGACATGGACTATGATGGCGTTGTTGCCCAGTTTTCAATGTCACAAGCTGGGGATGCTTCAAAGCAAAATAAAAACTTCAACAAAAAACCTCAAGTCAAGACTGAAGAAGCTCAGGGAGATGCTTCTATCTCTAATGACAAAACTAAAGAGAGCCCTGTTGATGCCACGCCTATGAAACCACCAGCAGCTGCCAAAAGTTTATCCTTGGACAGTCTTCAACTCTCGCCAAACCTTCTCAAGAAAGCAGGACTGGCTAATAGTACAAACCTTACATCAATCCGTAAGCCAGACTCCCCTTTGAAGTTGACCATCACAACGAATGGTCAGGCACAGCGTATCAAGTCAACGTCACACTGGAGAACGGCGGATTCAGACTCTCAGATCTCCCCCTCGCCTGCCTCCGACTGCAGTCTCCATAGCAACGTGTCTACCAACTCAACTAGTGAGTGGAATACCTTAGAGAAGAAAGATGCTCCACAAACACCTCAAGATGTGAAAAAGGAAGCCGCTGTGTTTGGATGGAATATCTCTCCAGCTCCATTCAAGAATTCCGAAAAACCTCAGGACTCAGAGGAACAAAGAACTAAGTTGATTGGACCGAAAATAGCTCTCTTTTTTGACGATGTGAGAGACCAAAGCCCAGATCGGAAAAAAGTCCATGAAAAACAAGAACAGAAGAAAATGGTATCTGGGGATAGAGCAAAGGTATCCTTAAAATCAGAAAGTGTTTCCATGGCAACTGAGAATAAATCAAGTACTCTTAAAGACTCCAAGCATCAGACAATTTTGGAGAAATCAAGTCTTAAAGATGATGGCCCGCAGGATTCGGTTGACCCAAAGTCATCAAATGAGCAGACATTCAACAAAGATCCTAAGGAAGAGTATGAGGAAAACACCCCTCCAAAGAAAAAGAAGAAACGTAAGAAGGAATGTTCTCATCCAGGAAGTCCCCAGGAACCTGAGAGTTCATCCAAGGTCGGTGAATGTAAAGGGCAGGCCAGTAGTGAAAGGGCAGAGGTCAGAGCCGTTGAGGAAAGCTTAGACATGGAGAATGACACGCTGCAAAAACATAAAAAGAAGAAGAAGAAGAAGAAGAAAAACAAGGAGAAAAGAGAAAATGAGGATGTAGAGCTGGTTGAGGAATGGGTTGAACGTGTGATTGAACCGCCTGGAGACAGCGATAAAGAACCACTTTTAAGCAATTCTCAAGTGAGTAAGTACGACTCAGACAGAGACTATCATGACAGAAATAAGACTTCCAAAAAAAGAGATAGTTTATCACGTGAAGAGATTATACACAAACATTCAACACCACACAAAGAAATAAAACGCAAAGACAAGCACTCCTTAATGCGGCGTGCTCTGGAAAAGAAGATCAAGCTCCACCATGAGCGTCGTGCCAGTCAGAAATACAAGAAAGTCTCTTCAAAACACGATGACCATGATGTCCATGAGGATGGCCATCATAAACCAAACTCGAGTCGGGATATACCTCACAATGGTGACACATCTCACAAACATTCAAAGCACCACAAAGAGTCACGGAAAAGACATAGTTCGGATGATCGTAGCAGTTCGGACCACTCCAGTAAGGTGAGACGGATCGACAACGACCATCTGAGCTCTCACCGAGAAAGACACAGTTATAAAATTGACAAATCGGAGAGGCACAGCCATAGTTCAGATAATCAGTCAACTTCCAAGCATTCAAAACTATACAAGGAGCAGAAACCACGAAGTGAAGATGAAATAAGTCTGCATAAGGAGAAGAAGAAGAAGCCGAAACACAGGGATGAAGAAAGTGAGAGGAGGTCACTTAAAGATCGTAATGATGAGGACTGTCATCTTGAGAAAAGAAAGAAGAAAAAGAAGAAGCATAGCTCATCAGATGATGAAGAAGATCGTAGCAGTAGAGTTACCTCTCAGAAGTCAAGACAAGAAGGTAAGCATTCTGAAGACGGAACAAACTTGTGAAAAATATTTTGCCATGTTATATATTTTATGATGGATATGAAGCAAGTGTTAGTAAGTGTTTTATTTTAAGTCTTAAGTGCGGCAGTAACCCTAGGAATTACACAAATGCAGGAAGGCTCCACAAGTTACTGGCTCCCAAGTGAGCCAAAACGTTTGACTGGCAGGGGAAGGATGTTGGAAACCTCAGATCATAGCATCTGTGTATCTGTACAATTTTGTGCGCACAGTATATGAGTGAAAGTATTTTTCAGCCCCTCATAATAAAAGTAAACAATTCTTGGACCTGATTTACCTCTTAGATATGTGGAATGGTCCAGTCTAGGATATCAAGGATTTTAACTCCCCTAGGGCATTGCACTTCGGAGAAAACAGTGAAATAACTAAAATATGCCATGACTTCGTGTTACCAGCTCTCACTTAAAGGTTTCAAATTGTTTGCAAAATAAACAGTCAATACTTGAACATCAATCACAACAAATTGATTGAGACTCAATTTTGCTCTAAATGCCAAAACTTACAAGAAATATTGCAACTATTATAAAAACTCTTCCTTTGGAGATGCCTCACGGATATTTTTTATCAGTGCCTCTTTTAAATCTCATTTTAAATCATTGAATTCTTATATGACGAATGTTGTGTGTATTTTGTTATTGTTTGTGTGCGTTTATTGCAATGAATACTTTGCAATTGAACTGTTGTCCTGTACTTTTAGAACCTACTTTTGTGGCGTGCCGTGGCCAGGTGGTTCAGAGCACCAGACTCAAGCTCTGGTGTTTCTGATCAGCAGAGTGTGGGTTCGAATCCCCATCATTGCAATTGTGTCCTTGAGCAAGATACTT
>CM021528.1:1185647-1200082 GCA_010994315.2 Pisaster ochraceus
TAACTTCTTACCCTTTCCCATGTAGTACCTGTACAGCAATGGGACCACCACATCAAAGACAGTCATAAGAAACGGGATAAAGACGGAGGCGATGATCAAGCCGTCAGTAAATCTTCCAAGACACATAAGTCATGGGATGGCACTTTCTCATCCTCCAGCGTTGCTGAGGAACTCCGCAAGTCATCGCTGAAAGCCTTCGGCCCAGCAAGTAAGAACCCAGTTGGAAAGTAAATCATTCTTTCTGACCTATTTTGATGTTGTTTCTCAGCTGTTTGCCAACTTTGTATTCACAATAATTCATCAATTTGATTATTATTATTTATTTGTCATCAAACACAAATAAAAATACAAAACAGAAACATACAAAGCAACAGACAGTAACTGATGACAGGAACTTTTAAAAAAGTGACTTAAATCACTGTTGCGCTCAGGCATTTAGCTCCCGATTTTTAATCAAAAATGTAGTTTAAAGTTTTGGATGTGGTTTGACAAGTTTGTTTCTATTCTAAAATATATTATAGAGAAATAGATTGTTAATTTTGAAGCTAGAAAGCTTCTGTACATGTATGTGGAGTGTTGTGTCCAAACAGTCCAAAATATACTTGTGTCCTTCAGCAAGACACGGAATCATAATTTGCTTCTCTTCACCCGGGAGTATACATGGAGACCGGGGCCCAATTTCATAGAGCTAAATAAGCAGAAAATTTTGCCTGACAATTTTCTGCTTAGCAGAATATGAGCAGGATACCAGTCACAAATGGCGCATATGGTATTTTCGCTGGCATCTTATTCTGGTAGGCATAACTTTGTTGTGCTTAGCTTAGCTACTTTTTGTGCTTAAGCAACCCTATGAAATTGGGCGCGGTTTAGCTGAAGTGATACTGTTTTTTATTAACTGTTAAGCACCTAACAGGCTGCGGCGGTTGTATCCAGGAATTATTCAAAGTAATTCCGGTCGGGTTGGCATAGTTGCATCTTTCTTTCCTCTAGGACCCTGGGCCAAATTCCGCTGGGACACTATGTGGATTGGGTTTTCAGTCCCTACCTGACTGCATGTTTTTTTTTCCCTGGAATAATTCTGTGGGGCTGTCCTCCCACATCTAAAACTGAAACTTCCTTCCTTGTCTTCTCCACATGGGGTTCTTGGCAAGTACAGTGATTAAAGTTTGCTGTTCTGAGAGTCACTGCCTTCACAACCAGAATAAATGAAACAAAATGGCCACCAGGGATAGTCCTTTTGTATCACCTTAAGCACCTTAAGGTAGATGTGTGTGCATTACAAGACTCCATTTTTGTTAACTATTATTATTCATATTTCAAGTAGTATCAATCTAGAGGAATTCGACTTGCCCCCAACCAGAGGCTAGTCTTTATTTTTGTTGAGATCTTAGTAGCTTGAGGTAACACTGTGATATCACTTGTTTCTATAGTCCTTTCTTGGGATGGAGATCGTAGCGCTCTTGATAACGAGGTTGATTACGACTCGAGGCAGAACAGGCAGCGAGACCCGTACGAAGAAGACTTTGATAGAGGAAAGGTAGGCTCAAAATTAGCACGGTTTTTTTCTGCATGTGTGTTTGCCTTGCTTTTTATATGATTTTATTGTGATTTCTGTCTCAGTGTTGCCTCTTAATACTTTGTATACATTTTTGTCGGGGTTGAATATTGAGTGATTATTAGAATTTTGAATAGAATTAGCTGTTGCAAACTGCTACCAACCAAAAGGACCTATGGTATAAATGCAAAAATTGGTTAATGTCCTATGGCCTGACGTTTTGTACCCTAGCAGAGTCTTTTTCAAAGACTAAAACAATAGATTCATCTATATTTATTGTTTGTAAGCATTATTACTGTTGTCATTTTATACAAGTTTGGTAACTTAAATTTGTAATAACTGTTACTTGTACTAGGTGATATTATGTCCCCTGAACAGCACCACAGAAAAATGATCTGTCTGTTAAAGAGCTGGCAACTCTCCCTGATTCTGCATAAAAGTTTCTGAAAATAAAACCAATCTTTCCATTTTCTGATGAAAAAAATTGAAAATCTCCCTGGTTATAGAAACTTTTTCCCTATTGAATGTAATTCTAAGTATCGCCCTGTATGTAGTACAAAATCCCCGATTGCAAGATCCAACTGTTGGCAGCTCTGCTGTTTCGGAAAGAGATTTTGAATAAACTGTAAACTCAAATGTTTCGACCTCCCAGAAGGGTCTTAAATATCTTTATTTACACTCCTTGATTCCAGGTCAAGAAAGTGAAGAAATTCCTTGAAGAAAGCAAACAAAAGTTGTTTGGTGGCCGGAATAATCCGTTTCAATCTCTACAGACATCAAGAAACAGGTTTGAAAAGGTAAGCCCTTTTTTTTCCTTTTTAAAAACATAAGTAAATGTTTTTGTTTTGTTTTTTTTTCACCTAAAAGCAGTTGATAAGAAGTTAATGTTTAAAAAAAAAAAATTTTTTACAGGCTTGATGTTTTTCCTAGTTGATTTTCAAAGTTTTTTTGCCCAAATCTGTAATTTGAGATTAAAAAACTTTAAATGCAACACCATATGCACATGTAGGTCAGCCCTTGTCCTCAACATTAAGCATTCCTGCTTTTTTCCTAGGACCAAATATTGGACATCAATTTGGAGGCGCTGAATGTATTCCGTGAATTACAAACAGATCACTTGTGTTTCCTGATATTTGTCATTTACGAATAAATCTAAATATGACTTTTTGTTGTTGCAGGATAACCATGGTTACAACAGGCTCAGTCAACCCTACGGAGAGCGCCCTCGATGATGAAATCCACCATTGAATGTTTGATATATATACATATATGTATAAATTTGTACAAGTATATTATAATATTAAACTAGTTTATCCTCTTTGTTTTTGTAAAATTCCGTTAACATAAATATGCCAAAGTGTTCCCCTGTGTCTAGGGTCGTGTGTGAATTGGCGGCTACGGCTCTGGCTGGATCGCCACATCATCATGCGTTGAAGTAAAGGATGTCCTTAGCAACACCCTATGCAACAGCCGTAGCTGTAGCCGCCATTTTGGATCAGCTTAAGCCCTAAGCCCCAACGTTGTTTTATAACAATATGAATCAGCAACCCACCTGAGTAGTCTGTGTTTGGCATCCTGACTCGGGAGTAGCACCGAGTATACCGTGCTTACCACACATGCAATTATTCAGGCATGACACTTTTCAGCTGTTCAGCTGATTTTCTCGTTCTGGGTTTCTCCGCTGTGCGACTGAAAATTGAAAAACTCAGTACAAAGTCCTGCTGTGTCTGGAACTTTCATCTTGTTTTTTGACAAACTGCAGTTGCATGCTTGGTTATTACATCAGTTAATTTGACACGTTCATATGCAGCTATTGGGTTATGTTTGTATTTGAAATGGGCATCGGCAAGACATTGTAAAGTGCACTGTCTTGTCTTGGTAGTTTAAAGGATTGATTGGATCATGAAAGAGCAGCCTATAAACAAAACAAGCCGTTCAACTTCCTGCCAGAAGTTTTCAGAGCTGCGTTTGTAATCCTGAGACATGATGAGATCTTTATGCCGTATGGGGTGTGACTCACCACTTCAGAGCAACATCCTTTTGGAAATTGAGATGCGATCGTGAGAAAATATTGATAATACTAGGTTCTTATATAGCGCACATATCCTAGTAGCTAGATCAAGGCGCTTTACAACATTATTATCCCTGTTCATCAGACATACTTAGACCATTCCTCAAACATTCTCAACTCGCTGGGAGCGAACGACTCTAAGCTGCTTAAATTAGCACTAAGGGGTTAATCCAACACAATACTGTCTCAGCCCTCTCAGGTTCCCATTTATACACCTGGGTTAAGAGAAGCAGTTATGGTTAAGTGCCTTGCTCAGGGACGAAAGTGTCAAGACCGGGAATTGAACCCACACTGAAAGTAGTTGATTCTGATGCTGTAGACCACTTGGCCACGACACACCACGGTTGATTACACAAATAAAGTCTTCGTATGGATCTCATACTATTGTGTGATAACTCACATTGTTAGAACATCAATCCAAGAATGTTTCTTTGTGCTGTCCCCAATTTGTTTTGTGATCAAACATTTGACAAGAATTGTTGAAATGTGGTTATATTATTGAACAAGATATCTTCAAGTATGGAAAAAATGATCATCTTCTCTGGTGATCCAGTCCCAAACAAGAAAAAAAATTGTTTAGTTTTTGTTTTTGTTTTTTCACTTATTTGCCCCCTCCCTTTTTATTTTTTAATTTTTGAAAAAACTGTTTATCATGAAACGATTTGTGTATTTGACAGGGAAGTTGTACATAACTGTTGAATTGTACAAAGTAGACTTTGATGGATTGTGAGCAAGAGTTTAAATCAATGGCGTTATGGCCACAGCTCTATGTTCTGACATCCCTAGGTTCTGATAACCTCTGGAGATCTACACGCTAGGGTTAGGGTTGGGATTGGGAAAATACACTAGGGGTGTCGGAAAACAGGGGTGTCAGAAAACAGGGGTGTAACCGTTGTTTAGGTCTTGTGCAACTAAGTCACATAACTCTAATATTACAGGATACCATCATGATGTTGCCATTTCACACGATTGTCTCATTTATGTACCTTATATTGACTGTCAACCATGTGACTGTGTGATATGTTTACAAAAGTGCCACTGAGCCTAGACTTCCTGCAGGCACTATTTGTACACAATGCCCAGGTGGAAAACAAAAGCCTACATCTCAAAAACTGCAGCTGTTTTGTTTTTTGTTAGTGGTAAAATGATAAGGCAAAATTGCCACACCGATTCTCCACTCTTGGTCTGCTACCTTATTCGGTTGTTAGAAAGGTTAATGATAGTTAACAACCAGTTGCTCGAGAGAATTTGGAAAAAAAAGGGAGTTTGAATAAAGACGAACATACATCACAGAGGTGAACCCCACAACAAAATGGAGGTGGGATTCAGCAATTTGTCCAATAAAAAAGGACATTTTCTGTTGTATTTTGCCCACCGGGGAAATGCCCAGGAATGCACCTGAGTACTGTTTTTGTAAACAAGGTGACATGGCCAACACATGCACATTTTTAGAATGCATGTATTTACTTTCGTCATTGTTCCATAATGTGGAAACTGTCGTTAATTCATGTATCATGTTTTTTGTCGGTTGGTGGTGTTGGGGGGGGGGGAGGGGCTTGAAAGATTTCAGTTGGAATTTCACAAACCAAGTTTGGTTTGCCGGGCAAAAACAGCAATGTGCATAATGATTTCAACACGATCTGTTCTTTAATCGATCAAAGATCACACTCAAGTAATCAAGCCCTGTCTTAAAACAATGGACCTGTGGTTGACTAATTAATAAATGATGTGTTGCACAAAATCTTACAACAGTCGGCCTTCTCACATTGAACACACTGCCTCTATAGCTAGTATTATATGATGTACAGTTGGCAATATCAATTTATTTGAATTCCTTATTTATTAACTTTTCAAAATATAACTTGACAAATTGTTCATACTTTTTTGCCTGACGGAGGGCGACAGACAAGGCTTGAGTTTTGGTTCTTTTCCTGCGTATGCTGCATTGTGCATTTATTTTAACATTATGAAGCATTTTATTCAAGACGATTTATTTCTGGCATTTGGGAAAATGCAATTAATGCGAAGACAGGCAGAGAAGCCATTCATTTTTAATCAACATCAATATTTGTGATCATTTTTTAAAGTTATGAAGTAATTATGGAAGCTTAATTTTTATCCCAAATCAAACATCACATGTATAGAAATGTTGGAAAATGTTGGAAATGATAATCGTGTACATGATGTCACTAAAGCCAAGGGCTGTTTTCTGCTGAAAATTGTAAATTTGTCATAAATCACTTATTTTGTATGTTAAAAATAAAAGTATTTATGGCATCAGAGGTCACAGTATTAAAAAGGAGATGCTTTATGAAGGAAATTTAGTTTAGATAACAAAATAAAAAGTAATGCAGCAATACGATTGGTCAGAGTTGCTTCAAAAAGGGGTCCCTTTGAAACAGTTATGAATGTTTAATTTGGGCTGTAAGCACTTTTGATGTACATGTATTGTTATTTTCGCAGAATTGAACTTTATTTTATCTTGTTTAAATTATTGGCATTATTTACTCTTTAATTTGGGTTATTCATGCAAACAATCAACAAAGAGATGCCTGGTTGTCTTCAGAACTGTATGAAATAAATCTTCTAAATTAAATCAACAAAGATTACTAGTTTGTTAGTTTGAGTACTTATAACTTGGAGGACAGTTCTACTGTTCAGAATTTTCTGCTTTAGCTACTTGGACATGCAACTTTGTTAAGGAGACTGCTAACATAGGGCTAGATAGCTCAGTTAGCAGAGTGCCTGCCTGTTAGGAGATTGAGGTTCAAGTTCCGCTACATGTATAGTAATATTTTCTTTGTTCAACCCCCCAATTTTTTTTCTTTTAATTTACCCAGTCAGATTCCCTTGTGGTTTATTACTTGCTATAAATATAGGAAATGTTTCATCACACACATTTGTGTAGAGTAATTTCAAGTTTCAATAGCTCTACAAAAAGATGGAAAAAGATGCTGGCTTGGTTACTCCACCTTACAAAAACAGGGAGTTAGAAAGATCTCTTTTTGTTCAGGGCAAACATTACAATTGGTTCACGCTGTTAAATAATTTCAGGTTAATTTGGGGTTAAACAAATAAAAATTGACTAGATCGGGATTTGAACCTATGACCTTCAGAATAACGTGCCAGCGCTCTACCAACTGAGCTATTGAAACTTCAGAGAGATTTGAGGCACATGGGAGATTTATGCTAAAGTTCAACCAGAGTAAATCCCTCTTGAGGATAAAGTGCTTACATTTGTCACATTTTACAGAGTTGAAAGCCAGTCTTGTTCCTGTCCTTTTGACTTCAATCATACTGGGCACTAACAAAATAATTCAAACTTCAATCATCTCAAGCAATCCAATGATTAAATACAGTAATTAAAAAATTGATACTACACTAATTTCATGATTAAATTTTTAAAATAGTCAAAACTAGCTTGGATATAACAATATAAAAAACTTATGCTACAAAACTTTTCAACAAATGTCTTTTTTTAACTCCAGGGAAAATCCTGCTCTTTGAATTTATTTCATCGAATCAAATTTAATTTGGACCCGGTAATTCTGTTGAGGAAACTTTGGCCCAGATTTGGACTTGGTCAAATGGAGTCCTGGGAGATCTTCCTCCGTTTTCTACCTCTCAATGTTTTCTTGTGATACCCTTTTCCAAACCACCCTGGTTTTATTAACACTGCATTTTGATTCGTGTCCTTGCTCTGGGTAGAGTAATCTATCTCAGTTCCCAGTCTGAAGTCAGCCTCGTAACTTGAGGATACTTCATGCACAACTTGACAAATGTTATCTGCTTTGTCAATCTCCCCAAAACCTTCTGGAACTGGTTTAATCTGGTCCGATTCTACTTTTTGTAAATTAGTATTTGGTTGTGTGGTGTTGACATTCTGGTCTGGACTGGCTGGTACTGGTTCAATCTGGTTTAGTTCTGTTTTTATAGAACTTGGCTGCTGCTGCATACCACTTGTTTCTCTTTTGACAAGTTGATCAGAACTGGTTGAAACTGGTTCATTCTTGATTGATCCGGCAGTAGGCAGTGTTTCCAACAGTTTTGTAGAGAAAGAGTGAAGTTCTTGTTTCTTCAGCGGCGTTGCCATGGAGATGATCGGATCTTGAGATCTGTAACAATTCAAGACTTGGTTTAAAAAGGATTCGGAGACAACAAAGCTTCAATGAACCAATGATTCTTCATACCCTGGACAGATAATGACTCAAAAAATTGAACTGCAATGCGTTTTAGAGGAGATTAATTTATAGAAGTTACCTGTCATACTGTGGTATCTTTAAGTCAAGTCTGGACATAACCTGTTGCATAACGTCATCACATCTACCATGGATTTTAAGAACGGCCATTTTATCCTTTGGTGTCCACTGTAAGTTAACGATGAATAACCTGGGTTGCTTGTTCCTGGGTCTCCCTGTGCCCCAGAGACATGTGTATCTTTTCAAAACCTGCAAATAAATCAGACAGGAATTAATTGATTAAGGAACAAAACTTTTTACTGTCAGAAATATTTCAAATGATTTGGTCACTGAAAAGTTTATCAATGAAGAATTCTATTGAAAAGTATAATTACATTCAATATTGAAGATATATACAGCATTAGTAGAGCTGAAAAAATAGTTGCAGACAGTGTTCATTTTTGTGTGTAATCAACCATATACACGAAATAACAAACTTGTGAAAATTTGGGCCGTGGAGTGAGTAAGGAGAAAAAAGTGAAAAAACCATGAACAATTTTCAGCATGTTACCAAATTGTCCTTAATTTTGGTTGTTACAACTGAAATAAGCTGTTAGATAGCAGAGATACAGTTTTCTTGAGTATGACTTCATTTCAGAGGGAAATATTTCACAGAAAAATGGTTCTAGTATGAACTTCATAAATCAGTAAGCTTTCAGACTAAAATTAAACAATGATGTTTCTTATCCTTACCAATCCTGTATAATACATTCAAAGATTAAATCTGATAACAAATTATAACAACTAAATATCAAAGGCAAATAAACATGAAGATTATCATCACAAAATCAAGGCCTTGAAAATGGCCTCTGAAGAGTGCATCACTTTCCCATGGTAATAGTTTTTCCATTCAAAGAACAGGCATGTAGATTCTCAGCTGATTTCCCATCGTTCTTCTTTTTTAGTGCCATAGAAAACTGAAAAACAATGTACCCTTTTTTGGGTGCAAGACAATATCCTCTTCCCTTTGCAGTAAAAAAGTTTTAAGGAAAATGCAAATTTGGAACTTTACAAATGGCAAAGATAAAATGGGAAGGTACTGCATTCTGCTCTACCAGCCAGGCTCCTACAGGATGATACCCATGCCTATATCCTTACGGACTGTGCAGAGGGTAACCCTGTTTCAGCCCCAGGAGTAGGTGGCAACGTGCCCCTGGTGGCAGTCGGTTTGGGTCAACAGCCCAAATCACTTAAGTGTAGCCCTCACATTGAAGTGGCTGTGCGTCCTTGTGAATATCTCATAAATTTATTTATTTATTTATTTTTAATTAAAGCAAAAATAACAGGGACCTATGAATGGTTTCCTTGATTGATTTGACACCTTCCCAAAATGATTGATTGATTTAGAGCAGCACCTTGAGAGTTGATCCAAGACACAGAATCATGTCAGCTTCTCCAGCTGCAGCGAGGGCACCTGGCCAATTCAACGGTTGTTTAACGGCTCCTTTCTCTCCAAAATGAACGATAGAATCCCTGAGAGGTCCTCCACATGAATGACATGAGCGACCTGTCCAGTGTCGTCTCAAAGCAGTTCGCTCCGTTACATCAAACAGACGGATGTATTGGATCTCTGGGTCGCAGTCCGTGCAAACCTGAAGAATTTAGTAATTATTGTTGTTATATATTTCTGGTAATGAAGCCAAGGATGCCTCATAAGTGAACTTCATCACAGTAGCTCGCAAGCCTGAGGAAACCTGTAAACAAGGGTGCTTGCTATGTGAACCAGAAACAACAGGGTTAACCCTTACTCTTCCACAGTAAGTGATCTGGGTTCTTTTACAAGCACTACTGATCCTAGACCTACAGCTTAATGTCAAATCCAAAGGACAAAGCAATTACGGTATAGTATCTTGCTTAAGGACACAAGTGCCACGACCGGGACTAGAACCCTAGAACCCAAGTCTGTGTTTCTCTTAATGACTTCACTGTACACACACAACTGTAGGAACTACAAAACTTGAAATCCTCGTACCCACTGGGAAAAAATTAATAAAGGCCCACAACTTTTTAAAAAGAGACCCCCAGGGAAAAAAAGACATCTTTTAAAGGCAGGGTATACTTTGGTAATTGCCAAAGACCAGTATCCTCACTTGGTGTATCCCAGCATATGCATACAATTTGATACCTGTCAAAATTTGGGCTCAATTGGTCATCAAAGTTGCAAGAAAATAATGAAAGAAAATCCACCCTGCCTTTAAGCTTTACTTTGCTAGAAAACAATGACTTCTTATTGTTGGAGAAAAAATAAATGAAAATACAATGGGCCTTATTTTGTTGAGCCACATTCATGACATTTTGGGTGACATGATGGTTACCGAGCCCTGCTTTTACAGGTCTTTGACTTAGTTCAGAAACACCGTAGTCTTGGTTTAGGTGAATCATTGAATCATTGCCTCACTCTTTAATAATCAAGATGATTTCTGTCGCTCACCTCAATAAACATGTTACCATGGACCTCAGAAAGCGCCCTCTGTGGCAGACCACTCCTTAGATGTAACCCATCACAGTTTTGTGAAACAACGTGCTGAATCTAAAACGGAACATTCCAGTTGAAAATAAGATTGTATCCCAAAGAAAGAAACAAACAAACCAAGTGACTTTGGCTCTTGCTGTGGCTGCACTAGGAATGTTGAATAAGCATAATGATCTAGCCATAGCCAGTGCCAATCATTGACTACAGTGCATTTTGTCTTTCATAAATGGCAAATTGCATTCACAAAACCTACATTTTTTCTTTTCCCAGAGTTCAGTATGTTAAAAAGCTTTTAGATTATGAAATGCCCATCACACATTCATTACAACTCTTTTAAAAGATGTGTTTTGATAGATGTTATCTTTACATCAAAAATCAAGAATGTAATGTAATTGTTTTTTGCCCGTACACAGATGTGTGTACTCAGGTTGGATTTGAACTCACGACCTTTGCCATTCTAGAGCAGATGTCTTACCACTAGACCACCTAGATTGCCCGGTAGCTAGAGGCAGTTTCAAATCTATATTTTAGCAGCGGGTATCGCAATGATATCATTTGGTTTTACCCATACACCCATGTGTGTAAAGCACTGTATACTCAGTACTTTCCCGAGTCCTGTGATTATTAACTTATTCCTTCAATATTTAAAGATAAAAACAAGATCCAGTGATGTAGTTTGGTTGATTTGGAGACTTACCACACCTTGTTGATGAAGTTCTCGGATTACCATATGAGTTATTGTAGGCTCAGCATCTACCAATGAAGCAGTCCTAAATACAAATCAACAAAATATTCCAAGATGTAGGTTTTTATGTAATTGAATTTTTTATTTTTATTTTTTTTAAACAAAGTGTTACAGGGGCCTGTTGAGCATAAGGCCTACTGACAACAAGCAATTTACCTAACGTCTTGTCCTTTCTGTAGCAATGTCCACACCCCATTTGGCCCTCTATAGTCTGGTATTGAAGCAGCCTGTAAAATAAAAACCAAAACAAATTCAACAATTCGTTGTCACTGCCGTGCTGAAAATCTTCATTCAAAGAGAATCCAAACTGCATCCCCAATACCATCAGAGTTGTGTTTTCTTTAGATAATTTGTAACAACAGGATATTCTGACTTCACTATTGGTAAAAAATATAATTTTAAAAGCTGCTGATAAAACTATTCTTTCTTTCTCCTGAAGACGAGCAGAACATTTTGTTCAAAACGTCGAGACCACAACAGCTCTTCTCAAAGCCAACATTTCTCCCAAAAAGACCTACACATGGTTGTACCCGCAAGTTTACTAGTTATAGTTACTTCTTTCTTTCTAAATATTCAAATTCATTCAATGCAGAGGACAACTGGTCTTGGAAATACTTAAATTTTGAGAAATTTCATTTTTCTACAACAAAGAAGGAAAGTGTATGAAAGTTCTGCATCGATGGTCATTGCAAAATATTAACTGTATGCATGATGGGAACATACACACATTTTGAAGAACAAACTTGGACAATTGTTTTTGGAACAAATGTTTGGGTTGGAATCTTACAGTGCTGATTCCAGCCCCAGTGTAGAGCACGACACGCTTGGCTTGCCTCAGAGCTGAGACCAACTTGTCTATCTTAGCATCTAGAACATCACTGCTGTCTTCAATCTAGAACAGAAAAAAGGCTTTGTCTTAGTATCATAAAAAGTTGTTTCATTAGAAAATACTCTCCGAAGGTAATATATGGTAAGAATTTGAAGCCACGCCTACAATAACATGGAGGCCATGGAGACCATGGCCTGTGTTGCCCCTGGTCTTGGCCCTGGTGCCCCTTCAAAAGTCTCCCATAGATTTTCCAACGGATGTGCCCTTTGCAAAATGAAAATGGCCTTGCCCCAACAAAGATGAAATTCCAGGCCTGTGAAGAAACAAATTGTCAGGGCCAAATTAACTGAAACAGTTTTAAACTTGGTCCCTAATTTTATCCTGAGAACAACCTCTTCTGTCTTCATCTTGACCATTGTCCTGAGTCTTTCTCTACGTTCCATCTCCTTAGCAACATCTTTACATTCTCGCAACATCTTCCTCTCGTCTTTATTCCTCAGCTTGGTTGGTTTAGACAGGATGGATTTAATCTGAGGAGAAAAATGATGAGTTAAAAGAAAACGTTAAGTTTATGTATATGTACGTTATTCTGCTTCAGAGTTTCCCAAAATGAGAGCCTGACTGTCTTGGCCTTGCTTAATATTCAGAAGTTTTAAAAGTACATTTTAAAATATTGTTTATAGTAATAAGTGCATGTCATGTTGTATTACTGCTAGTAAGTTGTAACTAGTATGAGTACTAGCACTACGCCTAATAATAGTGTTTGGTGCGCTCAGTCGATCAGCGGCATCAGTCGTTTGTTTTGCATGATGGTTCGATTCTGTAGGATATCTTGGACTTTACTTATTTTAAAAAATAAGCATCCTTCAGAGTGTTGGATTTTAAAGAACAGGTGACTGACCGATGTAACGTCCTGATCGACCCACGGTGCAACACCATCTCGACTGATGGCGCAGATCAACCCCGAGCACACCCAGAGTATCTTTTAAAGTTTTTTAAACAATTTTTGCCAGAGTGGAAAAGTGGGGGCAAGTCTTTCCTTCAGAGTTCAACCACCAATCACCAATGATACTTTTACAACCTAACTCAGATCATCCAGAGGAAACACTGCTCTGCTGCTAGACATCTTTTATAAATGAAACCTTCCCCCAACTCCATTCTTGACCACGCCCCTTTTTCCAATGTGTTATTGTACAGTGGCGATGCAGAGCTTCCTTTTTATGCCACATATTTTGTTAAATTACACTTAAAAACTACAAGAAAAAATTCAAACAATAAACCACAATATAATCCTTACCTCTTTCTCTTTCTCTTTCTTCTCCTTCTTTCGTAATATTCCGGCGATATCGCTCTTTTTCGCACAATCTCGCTGTGGTCTCTTCACACTCGGATCTTGTGAGTTCGTCGCCATGTTTATGTTTAAATAGTCTGGCTCCATTGTTGCTCATTTTAACTCCCTTAGGACGTGGTGGATAAGTCTAGGAGTCTGACAATTCTATGGTGAGCTTATTGTGTGGAGCATAAATCAAAAAGTGAGTGCAATTTATCGTTTTATTTTTAATTTATTGACTTTAGACGCTGTTCTTTAACACTGACTGAAGAAATTGTGTATTTTTCGATATTTATAAATAATTTGTTATTAAATACAAGGTTATAGTTTGAGTAATCGAACAACTTGAAGCTCGAGTCGTAAACTTGATCAGCTTTTTCTGAGTAAAAACAATTGTTCACTATATATCCCGTCCCATGATCCAATGACTTGTGTAGTGACCATAGTACTGTAGTATAGTATTTTACTTTTAGTAGCACTGGACTGGAGTACTGTCTGTCCCACACACACACAGAACATGGTCCCACTCACACAGAATAAACACAGAACATGAGGACAGAGACTATAGGCGCAGGCCTATTTTGAGTAGTCTACGTGTGGTTCCAGGCTGAAATGGGTGAGGGAGGGGGTGTGGCTAGCTAGAGAATTGGGCTTTAATTATTTTGGTAGTCTCTTCATCTTGTGAGTCAGAGGTTAGTCATAGGCAGATGTATTATTATCCATTCAAGAAGTTTGGTTTTTCCGTTTGAAAAATTTCTGTATCCTGCCACCACTTTTTCACTCATTTTTACCCAAAGGAATATCTCATTTGAGCATGGAGGAAGGAATAAATTAGATACTATTTTATTTCATAACGAATGAAACAGTGGTGGCTGGATACGGAAATTTTGTCTTTCCGTTGTAATGCATAATGTGTAATGTGTGTGTGTGTTTTTCCTGTGTGTGAGTGTTGGGGATGTGATGAAGAGCCTTATCACACATTGTACAGGTACAGTGTAACATGCGGCAGCTGGTAATGCGGTAATTGTAACCTTTGTAGCTTTGGATGAAATGAAAATGATAAAAACTTAATGGAAATTTGGCTACTTTGCCTTTTTGTAAGTCAAGAATAAGAGGGCAATACTTGTGCCAAAGAAAATATAATAATGCACGGCTGTTTTTGTCCAATGAGTGAACTAATAATGCACGGCTGTT
>CM021528.1:1234036-1244961 GCA_010994315.2 Pisaster ochraceus
ATCTGCCTTCATTGGATGATCATCGAGTCAGAAATATACCTTCATTGGATGATCATGGAGGCAGAAATTTACCTTCATTGGATGATCATGGAAGTAGAAATCTACCTTAATTGGATGACCATGGATGCAGAAATCTACCTTCATGGGATGATCATGGATGTAGAAATCTACTTTTATGGGATAACCATGGCTGTGTGATTGATTTGATTAACCTCATAGATCTTGTCTGTGGTTTTTTCATAGGATTGGGGAAAGCACTGACTATACAGTGCTTATCACACATAAGTGTAAATTTATCCTGATGTAATTATTACACCTATTTCATAGACATTTCATGTGTCAAATTTAAGAATGGTGTTCCTTTTTGGGGTAAATTTTTCCATGTGGCCATGGTGATGAAAAAGATGCGTCAGTGAACCAGTAGTGATTTAATCTGAATCAAGTAAACTGTTTGCAGATGATGACAGCTGTCATTTGCATCCACCATGGTAGAAACTACTAAGACACTCTGAATGGCCAGCATGTGAGAAGCGTTAACTAGTATGTTTGTACTTGGCTGGTAGTGTTTGACCACTTAACTCTGGGGTTATATTTGGGGCAAAGGTAAATTCAAAGTGAACTTAACATCATTAGATCCTGGCAGAGGATCGAGTAGTTGAACTGTGTGCAAAGTTTTGATTGGAGCCAATGATTTAATGTTACAGTTTGCTTACTTTTTTTCTTCTTTGTTTATTTGGGTTTTTTTTCTAGTAAAAACAAACCACAAAAGGAAATTAACTGGATAAATTGTAAACAATTTTGGGTTGAGCAAGGAAAAATTGACTATAGTGGGACTTGAACCTGTGACCACTGGATTAACATGCTGGCGCTCTTTCAAAGGAGCTACCTTTGTATCCCTATTTTGGCGGTTTCCCTATTTTGTCAATATCTTTGTTCGAGGGTGCCAGTCAGAAGCCATTCAACCTGTAACTGATGTTTAGCTAGGGATCAATTAATAAACCTCAAGGGAGTAATGACTGGGTAAATTTAGAAATTATTTGTGTGAAACAAAGAAAACAATTTGTTTTGTTTAAATAAAAGTTACCCCTCTGTCATCCATAGATCAAGATGGTGCTGAGCCAAGTGCCAATTCTGTGTCTGCCCTGAACCTCTTGAGGCTGGCTCAGTTTACTGGCAACAAGGAGTGGGAGTCAAGATTCAACCAGCTCATCTCGGTCTTTACAGAGAGGCTTTCTAAAATTCCTGTTGCTCTTCCGGAAATGGTGTCAGCTCTGGTCTTCAAACAAAGTACTCCGAAACAGGTACCATTTGCTATCAAAGCTATGTTTGTTTTGTAAAAATATTTATGAAAAGTTGCGAGGTGAATTCATTTTGGGAGAGTTTGGGAAGCGGTTCAAAGAACTTCATGTAATCTAAAGTTTACACAGGTTAGTTTTCGCTGTCTGACTTGTATGTACAAAGTTCTATCAGAGTGTCTTTCAGTTGTTATTTATAGGGCCCTAATTTGAAGAAAATATAAAATAGTTCACAGATCTTGTTGATCAGAATTTTGTCTGAACCAGAACTACTTTTTGCAATGACATTAAAGTAGTTGTACAGGATTGGTAAGGATAAAAAACGTCATTTTTAAATTTTAGTCTAAGAGCTTACTGATTTATGAAGTTCATACTAGAACTATTTTTCTTTGAAATATTTTCCTCTGAAATAAAGTTATACTTGAGAAAACTGAAAACCTACCCCCCAAAAAATGCAACTGCTGATTTTGGTTGTTACAAGCAAAATTAAGGGCAATGTGTTTAATTGCTGAAAATTTTGCATAGTTTTTCACCAATTTCTCCTGAGTAACACAATGGATTAAGCCCAATTTTTCACAGGTTTATTTTGTCATGTACATGTATATGGTTGATCACACAAAACATGAACTCTTGGACTATTTTGACAGCTCTACCAATCCTGTATAATATCTTTAATATTTCTTTTGTTTAAGATTTACTGAACTTCCAGGAGGAGATTTGGAGTTGAAAATCTTAGAAATATAATTATTAGTAAATCTTCTGTTAAAAGTAGGTCATTGACTGGACTGCTTGGCTTGTTGCGGGGTAACTGAATCAGTTAACTCTATAACCAGTGGTTTCAAGCTAGTTGTTACATAAGGCAAATTGTGACTCATGATTGTATTGGAATGCACGACTTTCGCAAGCTTTAGAGAATTTTACTTTCATTTACAACCCCAAGTGCTGGATACCATCAGAAAGCTTTCTTCCTGCTGAATTCGTTTTTAAAATCATTACAAATTTTTATAAATGTTTTCCTTCATTTTGTTGAAGTAGACCACATTTTGCGACTCTTCCCAAAAATAGTCACTTGATGTTAACACAGTTTTAACACCTATCTAGACATCAATTATTCCAAGAAAGGATCTGGTAAACAATACTGTTCAACTGAAACCTGAACGCAAAGATCAAACTATTCAGTCATACCATACATGTAGGTCTACTTGACATTTTGCTGCGTGGATGTGAGTTGCATTTTTGAAGCGTCTGATCACTGTCACATGTCTCAAGTTATTACACAAGTTACCGCCGACATGGGCAAACTATTCTGCTGATATCCAAGAAATGTCAATGTTTTTACTGCCAATGCACGGGGGCCATTGGGTAGCAGTTGTTGATAAACATTATCTGATTGAATACTTGTAGGGTATTAAATTCAGACATTGTCTATAAAGATGTTTATGGTGGTCGTAAAATGCTATCTTGTACTTTCAGTTTACGATGCTGATATCTTGGAATTTTTTTAATTTAGTCCTCAGACCCCAATTTCGTGGTGCTGCCATTTATAGTGATGATGAACAAGTGTTTTTGCTGAGCAAAATTGAGAAGAAACCAGTCAAAAACTGTAGCCATTGCATATAATTTTGGCTGGTAACCTGTACACTACCCACATATTCTCATGAAATTACTTCTGTTATATTATTTGACATTGCATATTATATTTATAGTAAAAATCAATGTGTGGGAAAAAAAAATTGGATAACTGCTGCTGATTTTGTAAAACTGTTAATCTCTGTGTGGCTTTTTTTTTCTTTTTTCGTCTAGGATAAAAAGAATAGAGACAGGCGGAGGTCACGACTTTGTTAAGCTGATGAGCAGAGTTATTGAAAAATAAATTGAGCTGGGAAACTTTGGCTTCAAATAGTTATTGTTTTTTATTGATTTCTTCTTAGTTTGTTTTTTAATTAGAATCAGAAAAGTGAGAGACAGATCATATTCAGCCAAAGCTAGACAATTTTAATAATGTTTCAATTTGTCCACTTTATGTAGATTATCATCCGAGGTCGACCAGATGCTGAAGACACCAAGGCACTCCTTAGATGTGTCCACTCTCGATTCTTACCCAACAAAGTCCTCATCCTCAATGATGGAGACAATGCATCCTTCCTGTCGTCCAAGCTCAGTCTTCTGTCTTCCCTTGCCATGGTAGATGGGAAAGCAACTGCTTATGTCTGTGAGAATTACCAGTGCCAACTTCCGGTCACATCGGTTGAAGAGCTGGAAAAGGTGTTGTGAGGAGCTTGTGTAGTAGAGTAGTTAAGCCATTTTGTTTCCCCACCCTTCAAATTAATTACACCAAACCAGGGATGAAGGAGAATTGCCTCGTCCCTTTTTGTTTGAAGGTAGGACCATAGATTGGCTTTTGTCAAGGTAATGCTGATTTACAGGCAAAATTATACAGAAAGAAACAGTAAAAGTCACATGTGATAGTTTGAGAAGTATTTTCACAAGAACGTTGAATTCATCCAGGTTTAGCGAGGTGACAGCAGATACCAACCGCATCTCTGGCCGCAGCATTCGCAAACGGATACCAACCCTCAGAAGTATGAGAAACAATTCATGCAAGAATCACTTCTCAGATTCAAATGATTTTTGGGTGAAAAATTATCCAAACCATATTACTTTGAAGGGAATCCTTTCTCAAAATAGTATACTATCAACAGCTGCAGTACTTCTCACCAAGTAAGTTTTTATGGTCATTAATTTTTGAAGTGTTTGCCAATCTATGACCCTACTTTTAATATTATGCTGGATTAGGACCAAGTTGTTTGGAGGTTTCTCAAAGCATAGCAGGTGTGGATCCATGAATTTTACCTGGGAGGGTCAACAAAGGAAAGGGGAAAAACAGGAAAACAAGTACTTTGAGGGTCGTTCTAATTATGGGTATGACGGCAGTGAGGAATAGGAATTAATTGTTATTGGCTCAATAACAGCACCCGTAAGAGTATGGCAGCACTTCAGACACTCAAATGGTAAGGATCTATTTGAGCGCGAGTTATTTTACAGCCCAATAAGACTAGACTTAAAACATTCATCACCATCATATCGTCACCATTTTCATGAAGAGCCACTTATGTCTAAATGCCTGATTGAGGTTTACATTTTACACATTGCTTGACTTAAAACTGAAAAAAATGCAAAACTAAAGCCACGGTTTGCAGTTTAAGATCTCTCATATGATTCTGTATAAGTTTAACCTCTCCATTGGCTAACTAATTTCTTTAAATATAATGGCTAATTACCATAGTAATTAGTCAAAGATACGTGTCTCTTCGTGAAACCTAAAAAGTGAGATGTCCTACTTAAACACCCAACTGGTTAAAGTGTTTTTACATAGGAAAGGGGCGCGTATGTCACGTGATCACGCGCACACTGACATACGTGGCTCTTCGTGAAAACCTGAAAAACGATTTGACCTACATTTTATGCTCTTCTGTTGCAATGTATTACAATGCGTTTTGGGGGCCTGTGGCTCTTCGTGACAATGCAAAAGGCAGTTATTGGGATAAAGGCCCCTTCCTGTAGCAATCAATAATTTGATATTATAAAGATATGTGGCTCTTCATGAAAACGGTGATGATATATGAGCTTAGGTCTGCAGTGAAATAAGGGCTGGATGTGATGGCGCAAGTTTACAAAAGGAAAAAAATCATGGTAAAAAATTTGTTTTAAGTCGTGGTGAGCAGGGAAGAGTCAAGACCCCGTGGGTCCACCCCCTACAATCCTGGGCATAATTCATTGGGTCCCCCGGCCTGAAATCAATGTTGACTCCCATTGTGCGGTCTGCGCTCCAGCTGGGGTGGTTACTATTGTGATTATTGTTATACTCATTATTATAAATTATTCGGCCGAGATTTCGACTGACATGCAAAATACAAGAAGTAATATTTGTTACTGTTCCATTACTAATGATGTAATAGAAAAGTAACAGAAAGGCAGGAGCAACTATTGGAATAAGATGACAAAACAAACTCATTCTAAAATGGCCAGGATTAATAAAAGTGAACCAAACCACCGTGACTGGAAAGCCTATTAATCTAATCTTGAAATGGGAAAATAATCCTGAACTAAATCTAAAATGATAACAGCATTGAGCAGGGGATGGGGGAGGGTAGAGGGGCCCCAGCATTTTGGTCGGGCTTGTAGATCCATACCTTGATGTGATGGGGAGTGTAAATACAACAAAACCCTTACAAGAGATTAGTTGAGGAAGTCACAATGATAAACAATTATTTTTCATATTTACTGTACATTAACCACAATTTATCAAAAATGGTGACAGCTTGTAATTTCTAATTAATGTTTTGGGAAAAATACCTTTTAAAAAGTGTGGTTTTTTTTCCAAAAGATAAATTATATTAAATTAAAGATTTAAAAAAATATGTACATACCTTATTTTCTTTTGGTGAAGATATGTTATATTTTGGGGCAAAGAGTAATTCTGAAAAGCTTGCCAATTATTCATATTCCACATATTGTTGTGAAAACACTTTTAAGGGAAGCACTGAATTCGCGTTCACAGAAGTTTGTTTGTGGAGGGAAACAGTGTGACTACTTCTTCATAAACTGATAGCATTTCAATGGAACTATTTCCCAAAATGAATTTTGAGTGGCAATATCTCAATTCAACATTCTTACGTTTATCTGAAAATCTCTCAAGCTTTATGGTATGACAGGGTTAAATAATTAACACATAATAAATGTTTATGAGTGAAATGGTCAGAATATTTCTATGAGTTGAAATAAGGAATGTTTCATACAACGAGGCGAAAGAGCATTAAATCTGGCAATGATCGAAAATATTCCCTGCATTGCATGATTGCAGAACAGTCTCTCTTTTTTTTCTCTCTTTTTTTTAAATTATAAATATCCAAGTACACCTTTGTCATTTGGAGGAAAAAACCAGCAACAAAATGTACAATATTGTATTCTGGCATCCAGGTGCAATAGTTAAAAAGGATGGGGCGAAAAATGCACGATGCATAGTACCAAAATGCACGGTTTATGACAAAAATGGTTTGAATAATGAATGCTGCATGACCAACAATCCTCCAATCAAATGACAAGGATCTAAAAAAAAGACTCATTTGTCTTTCTTTGCAAGGATGTGATTCATGTCTGACATTTCCACTGTTCACATCGATCTTAGAATAAAAGACTTGGCTATTGTGTTGTTCATTATCTAGGGTGATTAATGTAAATGGTATTGTGTAGTGTGACACTGTTATTGCCATCATAGGTTCAGCGGAAATGTCACTGCTGTGGGCGGACATTAAAGAGCTCACTGCCTGTTATGAGTGGGAGCTAAAAGAGCAAGGAAATCATCAACTGAGACCTTCACTTCATCCTCATCGTGTTTCACTTCATCTTCTGTTTTCATATTTCCTCGTGTTCTATTTCAAGTTGAATTTTAATTTCTAACTCCTGACAAATAACTCTCGGGCTATGACATTTAAAAAAAAAAGTAATTCTGAGAGTAAACATTTTGATGAGTTTTTTTGTGTTTTTGTTTTTTTTGTCGGGGTGTTGGGTTTTTGTGGTAGTTTTTTATGTGTTAAGAACTGTTTCCCGCCTTCCACTTCATTAAGCTTATCCTGACCTTCAGTACTCTAACAGCATGTTACATCAGAGTCAAGTGTTCGTTGTTCACATGAAGACAGTCAAAATGTTGAGTGTTACACCACTGGTTTCTTTTCAGAACTGTCATAATTGATGGACGGATTATTTCAATGTAGGATGGTGTTACTGCAAACCCTAGTTTATCTACACCATGCAAAGTTTCGAATTCTACTCGTGCACATGTGCTACCACAAACCTAATTAGATTGTATCTCCACCATGCGAAGTTTCAAATCCTACTCATGTACATGGTGTTACTGCAAACCTTACTAGATTGTATCTCCACCACGCAAAGTTTCAAATCCTACTCATGTACATGGTGTTACTACAAAACTTACAAGATTGTATCTCCACCATACAAAGTTTCAAATCCTACCCATGTACATGGTGTTACTGCAAACTTACTAGATTGTATCTCCACCATGCAAAGTTTCAAATCCTACTCATGTACATGGTGTTACTCAACCTTACTAGATTGTATCTCCACCATGCAAAGTTTCAAATCCTACTCATGTACATGGTGTTACTGCAAACCTTACTAGATTGTATCTCCACCATGCAAAGTTTCAAATCCTACTCAACCACATGGTGTTACCGCAAACCTTACTAGATTGCATCGCCACCATCAAAGTTTCAAATCCTACTCATGTACATGGTGTTACTGCAAACCTTACTAGATTGTATCTCCACCATGCAAAGTATCAAATCCAACCCATGTTCATTGTGTTACTGCAAACCTTACTAGATTGTATCTCCACCATGCAAAGTTTCAAACCCTACTCATGTACATGGTGTTGCTGCAAACCTTACTAGATTGCATTTCCATCATGTTAAGATTCAAATCCTAATTACAAACATCTTAATTCTTGTAAGTATGGTGCTCCAAAGAAACATTCAAATTTCTCTGAAATACACTTTTCTTAACTACATTCTACAATTATAAATCAATAAAAAGTAATTACTTTTGTATTTGGTTGTTGAGTTTTGTGTCTTAAATGTTCTGACATAATTATAGAATTCAATTAATATATTTTTATGGTAAAGAAAGTATTGTTGAGATTGCATGAATTAAGTACTGGTGGGACATGATTCCAACAGATCCTCATTGCAGAAGCAGTGTCGTCTTTTTATTCACAGAAAAGAAGGCAGCTTTGAAATAATTATGTATTTTCCTTGATTTTAGACAACTTTGAGAGGAGCGCCAGTAAATAATCCAGTTTATAAATTGAAGATCTTAAGTAATCAATTTGCAGGGGTATTTTAAAGGCAAAGTATACCTTTTGTTTTGGAACCATTCGATTGTTTTAGTTGTATATAAATGTAGATGTATACAATAAAACTAACCTGTGAAAATTTCATTTCGAAAGGTAGTAGCATTTTTGAGATATCGCTGACAATCCGGAGCAATTATGTCCACCCAGGAAGAATAATCCACAAATGGAATACACAATCTGAGAAACTTTCCTGACAGTAACTGATGTCTTTCTCCCATAACCACATTACTTCAAAGTGAAATGATTCTCAAAATGCTTTATACTATCAAAAGCTGCTGTACTTCTAACCAAGTCAGTTTTTATTGCCATTAACTTTAGGAGTGATTACCACACGTATACCTTCCCTTTAAAGTTCCTTTCTGAAATCCATGGATACCGTTAACTACTGAATCTTATGTAAAAGTAATCATGATTTCAAGATATCGGACTTTAAAGGAAGGGTATACCTTTGGTAATTACTCCAAAAGTTAATGACCACAAAAACTTGGTAAAGAGCCGATAGCTGTTGATATTATAAAATTGTCAGAAACGACTCAGTTTTAAGTAATGCAGTTTTAGAGAAAGGTAATTTTCACCCCAAAATTTGAATCTGAGAAAGGCTTCAGGTGTGAAGCCTTTCTGAGGCATCTGAAAGCACATCATTCTATGCAACAAGAGTGTTTTTTCTTACATTATTTTCATTGCACCTTTGATGACCAATTGAGCCAAAACTTTCACAGGTTTGTTATTTGATGCATATGTTGGGGTACACCAAGTGAGGATACTGGTCTTTGACAATTACCAAAAGTATACCTAACCTTTAAAAACATTGTGTACAAAAGTAACAACAAATATATATATATATTCAAATTAAATAAAACATAAATCGCTCAAACTTAAATGAATTTGAATTTGTCTTGGCATCAGTGTTTCTTCTTGTCCCCCCTACCTCCCCACACCCCACCAAGAATGTAAAGGGGAGGGTAATATAACACATTCTGTTGTAATAACTGCACAACTCAAATGATTTGGGGTTGAACAAAGAAAACTGACAAATAAATGTATTTGTTCAACCCCAAATTATTTAAAATTAACCCACTCCTTTTCCCTTGTGGTTAAAATGAGTGGTTACCTGAAATCTTTAACTGGCTATATTTTGACACTGTTCACTACAAACACATTGGGTCTACAGCAGTATAAATAAAATGTGTGGCATAATTACTATGTTGTATGTAGCCAGGTGTTAATATTTTGTTCGGCAAAAAAAAGTGAAAAGCCGCCCTCTCTCGCATTTTTGCCGGCTAGGCTTGTCGCCGAGCAACAACTAACGTGTGGCGATGATGAGGTCGTTGCGTTGCGACCACCGGTACCGTACCACCAGCACACGCTGAGCAATCACAACGCGCACTCACGGACATCCCGTACGATTTACATACGATGGGCTAGGCGTGCATCAAGGGCGGACACGCAGAGCTGAACAGCGAGGGCATTCATTATGCATTGAATGCACACATCCGGCGTACGTACCCAGCCGTACACACACACAAGCAACGGCACTGCAATCACCAGAGAGCTGTCCCATCATCCTCTCAAATCACCCCCTAAATCAGGACTAATTTCAAGGTATCTAAGCGCCAAATTCCTTGGAAAGATGCTCCTTGTTGTTGAGTCAACACGACTACGTGGGATTTACTCATTGCCTAGTTGCGAATGATCTGTGGATCTATGTGTGATGTAATCTTGTCAAATCGGTGGATGGAGGATGGAGAAGTCACTGCTTTAAAACCGCAATGTTGGGACACACGGAGGCGATGACTTCAACTTAGAATATGGATGCAGTCAGTCTGGAATGTTGAACATGATGTTGCGGCAAGTCTGTGTGTAATCAAAAAGGCCCAGCACTTGGAGAAAAAAAAAGATGTGATTTACACTCTGTCGTTTAGGATAAGCGGATCAGTGTTTAAACCCTGTCGATTTTTCTATGGGGAAAAACCTTGGATTAGAACGGGACTAGAGAGACGCGTGTCGAAACAACGGACACGGCGGTGGTGAAATCGACACATGCAATTACCTGCCGTATTTTTCAACTTGGTTCTTCGTCCGAAAAATTGATTTTGATGGTCCCTCCAGGGGAAAGATATCCCCCAAAACACACAGCTACGATTGTAAGGAACGTAGCAAGAAAACAAGGGAATTATGTCGGAGGATGAGGAGGCTCACCGGCCCTCACGGCGGGGCGGTTCGGTTAGGATACGTGTACCGGGTGAACAGACCATGGGGCGGCGGGGTTCACCACCGAAGTCCCCCCACTCGTCACTGGGTGACCTGGGCGATGTTGAACGGTCCAGTCCTACCGGTGAAGGTTCGGTGGGGTTTGACCCGGAGGGCATGGACGAAGACGGTATGTCGTCTGTGAGTGGGGAGGAGGATCTACCGTTCCCTGGACTCCACGATAAGGTTTTCAGGTATTTGAGTCAAACATCAAGGCCTCGAGTGTGGTGCATCCAGCTTGTATGTTGGCCATATCCTTTTTATTTTATTAATTTGATTGAATTTTGTTGTCACTTTGTGGTTATTTGATTTTGCCTTTTCACCTCTTTATTCCAGGCATGCCAAGGTCAGTGTACAGTTGGTAGGCCTAGCATTTGCATTACCATTAGCAATTATTTGCATACAATTGTATTATAAACTTGACCTAAAAATTATGTTAATTTATCAGT
>CM021528.1:1252934-1264348 GCA_010994315.2 Pisaster ochraceus
CAAAAATGCATCTCATACAAATCTATTACTTTTAGGAGTTTCCAAAAGGTGAAACTGCCGGTGAATAGTAGCTTCTTATAGTTGTCGATGACTCTTGCCTCTGGAATATGAATCAAGTTCAAGCAGTGTGACATTGCGTCTTTAACTGCATCTAGGAGAATGCAGAAAGGAGAACACTTTTTAAGGGAAATGAACTCTTGAAAATCTTCTCTGGAATTGTATTCCACTTTTGAGTTGGCCCAGAAAGGTTGGTTATTCATGGCAGACTTTAATTATTTGTACCATCTGTCCAGCCATATTGTGCAGTAGTCCTAAGCTTGGTGGTATGTGGAGCCAGTATTCCATGGATTGTAGTTTCATGAAGCTAGCCTTCAGATCAGGCTGTAATGAAAACCATCGTCACAGATTGACTGATTTTTCAAGTTGATCCCTGTGGATAAAATTATTACCGATCAACATTGTTTTGTTTTCTTGAGGGAAATTTTAAGATATTTTGTTTTGATTATCCAAGAATATACATTCATGCAGTGTAAAATGTTGTGATAAATTTGGTTTATTACTTGACGATGTTAAATTTTGTGGAACGATTTCTTGTGTATCTATCCAGCAAAATGCTACACAAAATGTATCCGTTGCTACTCACTATTACATTGTAGCATTCAGTGTGTACAAGACATGTTCAGTCTAAATATTTCACTCGAGGCACAATTGCTGGACGAAATCATTTCCCGAACATGGTGACGTTTCTAGCATGCCTAATCCTCCTTGATCCCAGATATTTCTCTTTTCTTTTATAAACACACATGTGACCAAAAAATACAAGTAATATTCTCTGTTCTAAAAATATTTAAAACCCTTTCTTTTTAATGAAGTTTTCACAATTTTATTTTATGATGAAGTCGTGCAGAGCTTGCATAGCAGTCCAGGCATGGATACTAGTACTGTGGGATAAATTCCCCAATACCGTCTCTCTCTATTGTTACGACACAATACATTGGAACTATAAAGGTGTGCCCTGATGCATTGCACAGACTGCTTCCAAGAGCTCTTTTGTATGATTAATGCTGCCTTTTCCCTTGGTGACTGGCCACAATATCGCACCTCCATGGAAAATCACTGGAGTGGGGATCATACACTTGTAGGTCAAATTCACACACCCACTCAGGTGTTTGGTCAATGATGCACACTGCTTGGTTCGAAATTGATCTTTCACAATTCATTAAAAATATATGTTAAGTATATGCAACGGGCATTTTTGTATACACATTTATTTCTTAGATTATTGACTGGTGTCGTTAAAACATGTTGAAGGTTTGATATTATGGCTAATAGTGAAAGAGAACCAGTGAGCCATGACATTGTTTATGGTGCGGCCATCTTTATTTTTCCCCCTTTCAATAAACCAACACTGAGGCTGGAAAGTCAAACTAGTCTGACAGTGTCAGACTGACACCTTTATGGTATAATCAGACAGGGAACTATACAACACCAGTGGCATTTCTTTAACCGTCTCATTAATAATTATTACAGTACTTCTTCCTCATAGTGGAGTGAAATCTCCTTATCATTTTATATCCATTACTGGCGCTCATTGATCTTCTGCTATAAGATCCGCCATTCTAGGGCCTGGCTGAGGCCCCGGCGCATAGACAGATCTCCTACTTTGCTCATCAACTCAACGCACCTGCATTAAGAGACAATTCCATGCTTGAAATGCGCTCTCATGGGTCCCTCCAGGGTTTATCATCCCGTGCATAATTCCATAAATTACCCATTCTTGTGATTGATGTGAATCCTGCAAAAAGACAATTTATGAAGCTGTGACAAATGTGTGCAGCCAGCATAAGCTAGAATACTGGTCAGCTATGGGCCTTATAGACTCATACAGAATATAGACATTAGACACAAAATAATAACAAATTACTAATAAATACAAATATTATCAAAACATAACAATTTAAAGTCTTCAATTTGAGCACATCAAAACACAAATTGTTAATGAAAAAAAAACACCAAAACACGCCCCGTATATAATTTCAAGATTTCAATGGATGCTTTAGATGACTTTGCAAAAACAAACATGTACAAAAAAATCCCAGGATCCATATTGTCCTTTTAAAATACCATTTTAGAGACTGCTTGTAGGGCCTGCCCCTCCCCCACCCCAAGCATTCACAAATCCCTAAAACAAAAATACACATTCCAAATCGCTAATAGAATCTTTCTTTTGTCTGCATACAATCTGACTAAAGTGTATGACTGTCAAGATTGGTGGGAATTTCTCTTCACTGAAAGCCTCTCTTTAATCCAAGAAGAAGGTAATGGAAAGACGACTTACCGTAACCATGGATACCTGCACAGTACAATGACGTTAAAAAGACATTATTTCAAGTATCGCTTGAGTCTATGGTGCGGTGGAAGTAATTTTGATGTTTGCGTGCAATTTTTCCAGCTCCTTGTCTGTCAAGGTCCTAGGTATTGTGAGAGTTTTGGAAAAGCTAATTTTATTAAAAAGAAAATTGTCTGTTTACCTTCTACCTGCGTGTACAGGGTTCAAAGCTGAAAAGTACACAGATTTTCTCCGTACAGAAAAAAAAAAAAGCTTAACAAAGTCAGGTTGACCAGCCAAAATCTTGTAATTTATGTTACTTGTAACTGGAACCCCACTTATTTTTGCTTAGCAAATTAGTTTGTGTTTTACAGCAAGTTTACCTGCTTAACATATTTTGGATTGAGCCCGGGGCTCAATTTCATAGAGCTGGTTAAGCAGGCATTAGTGCTTTCCTTCCAGTCAAAAGTTGTACATGTGACGTGATATTTTGGCTAGTCACCTTATATTGGCAACCAAAAATGGTGTGCAGTGCATTACATTTGATGTGTATAGAGTGATAGCAGGGTACCAGGCTTCATTAAGTTACCATTTTATGCAATTGATTGTTTTCATTTGGCAAAATTAATTTTGGATATTCAAAGAATGCCTCAAGCTGAGACTTATTTTAATAATAAGATATGATATGTCTTGACAGCCATCCTTCAGACTTTTAAGAAAACAAGTCATACCCCCCTCCATCTCCAGACTGATGCATAATAAACACAACGATTACAAGTCTTCTGTCAGAAAGAAAAAGGTCGTCAGCCACGAAGGTGAAATGTTCTCTCTAGTGCATCTTCTCATTGAGTTTGTTGTTGTGCATCAGAGCAGAAAAACTAATGAATGGGCTATTATTTTGCAGATCAATGTACAAAAACAAAATGTCAAAACAAAAAATATCCTTAAAAACCCAATTATGGCGGAATAGAAAGCTTCTGAGCCAATTATTTTCTTTGGATTGACTTTGTTAGGTTTCAAAAAACATTATCATAAAATGTATAGTGTAGGGCCCAATTAATAGAGCTGCTTAAGCACAAGAAGTAGCTAAGCACAACAAAATTATGCTCACCAGAATAAGGTTACCGCCCAAAATTCCATTTCTCATGTACCATCTGTAACTGGTATCCTGCTGATTTTTGCTCAGCAGAAACTTGTTAAACAATAGTTTCTGCTTATGAAATTGGGACCAGATGTTTGTAATTAGTGTTCATTTTTCATTCAGTGTTTCATTTGGTTGATTTCATCTGGCTGCCACAACTAGATTCAGTTTGTGACGTTCAAACAATTTTGAGAGCGTCACATTTTTATAGACAACATGGTTACTGAATTACTTTTAAAAACATGCAATTGTGCCACTACGTTACACGCTAATTGCGTACTGGAGTCTGCAATAGATAAGGCATCCATCTCGCAACCGTCAATCAGTAGTACCAAATTTGTGTATGTACCTTTGACATTTGTTGAAAGGACTACACATACATTGAAATTGTGGCTCACTGTTGGATGTTATTAAGAATCGACATCAATTGATGATTTCAATTCCGAGTGTTCACTGAAGCATTGTCTCTCTTGTCAAACACATATGGCTTCTCAATGTGTTATAAATCATAACAAAAGAATGTTCGTGGTTTAAAGACTGCATGTGCTCAGTACACATGTGGTCAGTATGCATAATTCATGCTATAATTTCATAATCAGGCTGTTGTCAGAGTGGTATGGTACCCAGTGGACACCAGGCTTATTGATACAATACAATGTAGGCGCTTTGGTTCACATTGTAAATTAATTCACTGGTATTAACTCAAGCTCCAATAGTTGCTTGGAGACCGTCTATGTGTCTCATATCAGGCAAAATTCTCCACCCTACGGTAATCCCAACACTAAAATGGAATTGGATAAGATTTGTAAGCCTGTTGCAACGATAATCAATACTGTTATTTGGCTTTTTCGTACAAACTTCCTGAATAGGAATTCGGAGGATTTGGAGCAATTAGGTTTAAATGCAACTGGAGTGTGAAATGAAAATCCTGTTGGGAGGGTTGATTTCATGGGTGCATTGTTCCTCCCATCATCCTCTCTGACCTTAAACATCGAGCGCAATGTGCGATTTTCAAGGGTTTATGTGAGATGGAGAATGCAATTCCCGCAAACTAGTCCAGGGCTCAATTTCACAAAGCACTGAGATTCATCTAAAGATGAGTTGTCAATGTTGCCATAGTGATTTGTATTGTGACATCACACTTTGCTTAGCAATGCAGATTGATTCACAGTTAAGATCAAATCTCAACTCTTTGTGAAATCGAGCCCAGGGCATGTTAGATCAGTATAAAAATAGTCGTTCGTGAAATAATTTTCTTATTTTTATGAAGATGGTTATGCACAATGTCTGTAGGAACAAATTCAAAACCCTTCAAATAAATGTGATCATAAAACAATTTTTTAAGTGAACAAAAAATACACGACTATCCAAAATAAACCAAAAAAAATATTGGTATGATTAATATGAACTGTAAAAAGTAACAACAGTCCGAGTCTAGCATCAGTATTACAGTCAAATAAATGCTATTATATGCGGGACAAACCAGAGCTACCAACATTTGCATCTTGGACAACAATCAGGGAGGTATTTAAGATTACATTCAACAACATAATATGGAGAAGTTTCCATAATCAGGTTTTTTTTTCAAATGTGTTCATCAGAACATGAAAAGATTGGTTTAATATCTGGGAACTTTCTGCAGAATCAGGGACAGTAGGCAGCTCTGGATAAACCCATAAACAATCCCCAGTACAAAACAAAACAAAAACCACCGAAATTTTATATGCGGCAAAGACATACATGTAGAAACAATTAAACTAGATTGCTCCTTCCATCGTCAGTGGAGAACATTCTAAAAGCCAAAACATTTTGACCTCATAGTACATGTATGTTTATACATAAAAAATATCTGATGGTAGTAATTTAAGATGGGGTATATTATATTGCTACAGTAGAAAAATGAAAAATAAAGAATACCTTAACACTGAAGCAGTAATTATGGACAGGTGTTGGTTGGCATTTACCCCCTCCCCCCCATCTTCATACCCATCAATTATATTTACTCTGATTACTCGCTATTGACATCTGATGACAAAGTAAATGCTCCTTGAAAATGACGAGGCCAAATTTAGACTGAATTCAAAGGCATAGTTTATTCCTTTATATTTTTTTCCTCTTGACCTTTCTGACCATTCTACCTCTTTTTAGTTGCCTCTACTTTTACAATTGATATATTTTAGAGGTCCGTATAAAAATATTAAGATAACAAACAACCATGAATTAATGAAATAGGAAGGAGAGGGGTGGCAGTTTTCTGTCTGCTTCATAATTTTGTTTAATTTTTAAAATATTGCCAGTTTTACATTTTGCTCTTTATTGCTAAAATTTGAACATCATAAAATTGTCTCATTTCATTTATTGTTAAGTTTATGTAAATTTATGTGCAACTTGGCAAATAATTCCTTTTGTATGTTACCATTCAACAGTAATGTTCGAGATAAAAAGAGTCAAATTCTACAACTTAATTACTAGTATTTCTTTATTTAAGGTCCGTCAAAGTCACGGTTCATAAAAAACATGGCTGGGCAAACCCTAGACTATATTACATGGGATTTCAGATACGTGACAGTTAACATTATGTTTTACAAAGAAAGAAAACAATTACTTCACCTCAGATACAGATAGGAGATATTCCAGTTTATGTTTTTTTTTGTTCTACTATTTATTATATTATCACAGGTGGCTTTAAAAACACTTGACAAACGCCAAACGAATTTGCCACTTTCCGTGAGTGTAAAAACCTACTGTGAATATTACTTGAATGTTGCTGGTACTGTAAAATAAAGTACTTCTACAGACCTAGTACAGGTCTCTGTCCAAATGAACCTAGCTTTGTCCTGTGGTAAACTCTAGCAGGACTAAAATCCCATTACAATTTCTATTAACAGAATCAAAGTGATAATTATTTTTTGTGAGAATGCAGCGCACTCCACTACCAGACGCCCTGTGGATGCGGACACACTAGGTTGCGTTTGAGGTGCCCTCGGCGGGGTAGATGAAGAGCGACCTGGGGAGACCTTCCAGTTGATTGAGTTCATAATAATATCCATTCCAATCCAACCTGGCCAGTGTGGTCAGATCCAAAAGACGCTGTGTCTGTTTTGATATTTCAGCCCCGGCCATGGTCACCCCAATCGATTGTGATAACAGCTACTGTTTGCCAAGAAGACGATTTGTCAGAGAGAAAAGAAAAAACCGATTCAGTCCCTGGAGAGGTGATAAGTGGTAATGAGGACCGAATATAATCCTCAACACATTTGTCTTTTGGTTTGTTTGTGATTGGGAGTGATACGTGTTTGAAGTGGCCATGGAGCGGGAGAATTATCGGACCTAGGATGCATGGGATGGTGATGATTGTGTTGCAACTCGCAAGTCTGTCTGTACTTCTTTCGTCAGAATCCTAGGATGAATCTTAGTGCATGCTCAACTCCGTTCAGACAAATCCATTCACAATCAATTTTTTAAAATAGATTTAACTTCTTTTCAAATGGCAGGTGGTTTTGTAATTGTTGTCAAGTCTGTTTGAGGAAGCGCTTATCAAGTGTCAAGAATTTCCAAGAATTTGAAATTTAATGCAAATATACGAGATTGATACAACGTACATGTGATCTATTGTTTGTGTTTTTACCCATTTAGCCTACTGATTTGCTTTAAGCACTTTATACTTTCCTGAGTCTTACGAAAACAAATCCACAGTTGGATTATTTGGGTGGGATTCGAACCCAGGACATTCATATATTTATTTATTTAAATTATTTATTTTGTTTATTTATTTATTTACACATCCAACAGTGCAAGTGCCAATAACCTGACGGTAATTAGAAAACAAGAAGAAATGTTCAGTTTTAGACGTGGGAGGAAAACCCCAAATGGGGGAAAACCCAAGCAATCAGGTAGGAATTGAAAACCTTATCCACATGCAAAGCTCCGGTCCGTGTTGGGATTTGGACCAGGGTCCACAGAGGTGAAAGGCAGGGAAAGAAACCATTCAGCCAGTGATCCCATTTGCAATTCTAAAACATGCAGAAGTCTTGCTATTGCCTGGTATCTAGAGGCTGGTGGAATCCTTTGTTTTAGCAGTGATTTTGTACACATTTCTCAGTAATTATGTAAATCATGCAGGAGGTTCTTCAAGCATTCAGTGCACTGACACTGACTGGGCACAGCCAATCATAGTGTGTGGAAAGTGGGGGAATGATTTTGTCCAGCAGTTTTGTACAACAATTTTGTAAAACATTTTGTCGTTTAGCATTTTTCTATGCTACACAAATGACTTAAATAATAAAATAAAAAATGGTGGGCTGGTGAACCACACAAAAGGATCATCTACAACTAGATAGCTTTTTTCCTCTGTAAAAGACCCTATTGCATAGAAGATACAAAAGACAATTTCTAAAAGAATATTGGTTTGCTTATTTTGTCAGATATACATTACAATATTGAGGCCATTGATTCATACTGTACTTACCTTGCGCTATCGTTATTCAGGGTCCATTTTCATGGCTCTGCTTACCACAGACTTCTGCGCTTACAGAACCCTGTAAAGCATTTCTATGGGGCGTAAGCGCAGAATTCCACGGAGAGCACAGCCATGACATTGGGCCCTGATCTTTTGACAGAACGTCAACAAAAAGGCTTCAGAATTTGGGCTGTTCAAATAATTTACATATAAATTGTATTTATTATTATTATTATTTTATTTTTCAGTGAGAGAGATTTCCTTGACCTTTAAGCCAGATGGTTCTTCATTTTACTGAAATGCTTAATTATCCCAACACTGTAGCTGAGGAATCTAATGTATCTCTTGTACCCAACAGACCTCTGTAACTTACCTTGACATAACTATCTGATGACAAGCTAACTCTACGATGAATCATTTAGTCCTTGTGCAGGTCACCAGTTGTGCAAAATGTGTTTTAATGTAAACAAAGGCGTGCTTTAATTGGTGGGGGATTCTTTGATTTTCAATTCAGGACCTGCTCAAGGATGTATAGTGTATGTCTTGATTGGTATTTGAAAGCTAACATGAGGATTTTTAATCAAGAAGTTATAATGAAGTTGGTAGTAATCTGGGCCTAATTTCACAGAGCTGCAAACAAAAAGTTGCTAAGCGCAACAACAAAATCATGCTTACCAGAATATGGTTACCAGCCGAAATACCGTCACATGTACCATTTGTGACTATTTTCGCTTAACAGAAAATTATGAAAGAAATATGGCCCTGAAGGCCAAACGAAGGAACCAGACTATTTTTCCTGTCAGCCTCAGTTTGGTTGCATAGATATGAATGGGACACAGACAAGATGGCCACAGTCAGGTCGGTATTTTCCCTTTAAAACGTAACCTGTGTGTAAGAGAAGGATTTTATTCATGAAAAGATTCCCTACCGGCTGCAGATGACATTAAGTGAAATTGAGACTTGGATTCTGTCGGAAGATGTCGCATGGCATCACTGAGTTTGAAGTCACGTTCCTGAGGATGAACTTGCCTAGAGTAAGGCACACAAGTCAATACCATGAATGATGAAACTTGGGTATTCATGTCATCGGGGGTGGAACGCTGGATGGTTCAGTCAGGGGGCTCTCCAGGTGGGGGGAAGAAGAGGGTGATCTTGTATGGGTTAAGTTTGCATTGGAGGCCCTTACAAATGTATATCAGGATTATGGGATTTTTAGAGATTTGGTTTTTGTTGAGGAAGCTCTGATGTTGGTTGATTGGAGATGGGGTTGTTGGTGGCACTGTTTGCTAAGCAGAAGAATACTCAAATAATGATGCGCTGTGTGTGGGTTGTTGTATACACACATTGGACATCAACTCGTATTCTGACCTCTAACATACAACACATGCTATGAAAGAGTCTTTTCCATTGGATATGATTTGCTGTCCTGTAAAATGGCAACTGGTTATGATTAACCAATCATCATTCATGTTATGTACACTAATGGGAACAGAAAGCATTCAGCTTCCAGAAGCCATTTGGTCTATAAACCTGTGCTTCATTACACGAGCTACGGTAGTTCAAGTTGGGTGAATCGTAACAATTTATAGGTTTTTGTCACTAATGGCATACAGGGCTTGAGAAGGAAAGTTAACTTGTTCAAATAAAAAAGGCAACTTGTTACCCAATATTAGGGATAAATTTTGTACGCATTGTAATGACAATGTAATGACTGAAACGCTGTTGATAACTACATGTAGAAAGCTGTTGTTTCATCAGGTGTCTACCTTTGAGTTGTTCCCATTTATGAGAAGTTTATTTGTTTTAATTTTATTTCACATCCAACAGCCAATAATAGGACAGTAACTAGGACACAAGAAGAAATGTTAAGTTTAAGAAGTGGGAGGAAAAACCCCCAATGGGGATAACCCCATACTATTTAGGTAGGGACTGAAAACCAAACCCATAGCAAGGCTCTGGTCTGAGGTGGGATTTGAACCGGGGTCCACAGAGGTGAAAGGCAAGCGAAGACGCCACAGTACCAATTTGATGCCCAAACACTACACGCTAGTTTTAGAGATTTTTTAATTGAACCACATGACAAGTAAGAATGTGCAAGGCTTGTATCCACAGAAACCATCATTACATATAAATGTACAATGTAGACGCTTGGGGTATCAATTACGTAAACCTTTACTTACACCAGTTTTATGATACTACCTGCATATGTACATTTTCACAGATGACTTTCTAGTACAGAGCAATAACTCAGTAATAGTACACCACAGCTGTTTAGAGCAGCAGCTGGCACGAGATAAAACATAAACTGAAATTTTTTGAATTTATCGATCCGGGGGTTTCTGGATAATGAGCAGCAAAGAATGCACAATCACAATTTATTGGTAATTGTGTCACGGAAGTTGTTATAGTGTTTCAAATATAATTGTTGTTTTTGTAGGCCTTCATAATACGTTACACATGTACAAAGGGACAAGCATTTATAATGTGTTTTGGTATATGTACATCTAAGCATGTTAAAGACCTACTTGAACGAAAACGGCAACAAGTGATCTTTGCTGAAATTCATTAAAAATGTTTTCAACCGATAAGAAAATTTAGTTCACATGAGATTAAATAGTCATTTTAAATATTCTTCTGCGGTGCTTTTCAGAAAGATTCGTGAAAAGCTCTATTATGTCATCACTCATGTCACATCATATGTGGGAGCTCCGTTTTGTATAGCCATTTTGTATAGCTGCTTTGTTGCGAAAAATTTAAGTGTACAAATAAATAACATTTAAATGACAAGTGTAAATACCATTTTCTGTTAAAAAATTCCGCTCAAGTACCTTTTTAAGTGGTTCTTAATGGATTTAATCAATCAAAATCATTCCTCTGTACGTGATCGCATTGTTGTGGGGGGAGGGGGTTATTTTTTACCAATGCTGTTCACCATGTTCAAAGTAGGTTTTGTGGATTTGTTTGCTATAAAAGAATACATCCACATGTAATTTTGGAACAGTAGGCCTCTGGGTGTATGGGTAAAACACACCTATTAAAATCATTGCGATACCCACTGCTAAAATGTAGGATTCAAACTGCCTCCAGCTACTGGGCAATCGCAGTGGTCTTGTGGTAAGACATCTGCTTTAGAATGGCAAAAGTTTTGGGTTTGAACCCCACCCAAGTAACCCGTGGATTTTTTTTCTCTGGTTAACAGGGCATTAGTACACATCAGTCCATGGGTAACACAGAGAGTATAGAATGTTCAGTTTTTTTCCATTATTCATCGGGTTTTGTTGGACTACAGTACATCATACTAGTGTAATACTATTTACCTTGGGAGAATTGCATTAAGTTTAAATGGCGCATATTATTGATATACAAACAATGTTTAAAGTTAACTCTTATGGATTAAAGCCCCTGGGTAGTCCTGTCAGGATTCTAATGTACGAGCTAGCGTACCTGGCCCATACGAGAAAATTTTGGCCGATACGCAAAAAAAA
>CM021528.1:1265548-1275608 GCA_010994315.2 Pisaster ochraceus
TTAGCTTCTGTTTGTGCTTTTAAGCAGCGCTATGAAATTGGGGGCCTGGTGTGAAAGGGGCTTAGATGAGCTTTGAGTTTAAAAACCAGCAAGATTTTTTATGTCTCCAAGTTCTCGGATATATTCCTGTTCTTTGGGTGGAAATTTTTGAGGAAAGAAGCCATCCGGAGCAATGACCGGGAAAATTCCTTAATATTAACCGCAGACTATTTCTGAACTGTATTGTTGATACAAGAGCTTTACTATGTAGATGACATATGGCTTCCTACACAACGTAGAATTTATGTAATGATGTAAATCATCATTACAAATGTACATCAAGCATATAAATCATAATACAGGAAGAGTTGAATCAAAAACACGAACCTCAAGTCCACCTACAGCATCAATGCAAACAGAAGTAGAAAGAATGTTGATGTAGACGCAATCAAAACAGTTGAAAGTCTACGCTTAGGCCGAAAAAAAATGTCTGCAGAATTGTCGCCGTCGATATTTTTCTTTTGAGGTTAGTCTTCCGGTTTATTATACCCCTCGAGGAGACACATTCCAAACTATTTTCCAACTGACTTTGAAAAAAAAAAAACTCTAGTTTTATTTCTGGAATCTCCATGACATGTCTGGTGAAGCAAGATGTACACACACGTACATTGTTGATACTTTGCCAAAATCTAAATAGCGGGGATAATAAATAAGGTCTATTTTCGGCAGGAGATCTGTTGAGCGTAGAAGTCTCATTGGAGATCAATTTCCCTTTTTGTAAATATATAATGAAAATCTGAATAATTTCAAGTTTCCATTTAGGCTCCTTATAAGTTCAATTTGCTACACAGTTACTGCAAAATTGAACCTCCCACAAATTGCAAAACAACATTTTCACAAATGCAGTTGCAAAAATGATGTATTTTTAGCACATCTAGATTATGTTTAGAAATCATTTCATAAATACTTTCGTGGTAATTTAATTAGGCACGGAAACAGAAAACAATATGTGTTTGCTTTTGTTTTACTTTCGTACTTTTAGACTGAAAATCTTTAAGAAACTCAGTAAAAGAGACTCTTTTGAAAATGTTTTCAATTGTTAAATTTACTTGAAACCACATTTAAAGTGTCACCTTTTATACCAAGCAGTGTCACTGAAACAAGAGTTCCGTTCTTGCCCTTTGCGTTTGCTTATCCATACTGCGTAGGCTATATACATCAACTCTAGACTACCTTTTGGCAATCCTTGTCATCTAACTGACAGTTTCATTCCATCACTGTCGCTGTCTTCAAAGTTCAATTCATCCAGAGAAAAAAAAGGAAGTAGAGGAGAAAACAGACCGCCCAGGTCAGGCCGTTTAGGTTGTCCAGGCCGCTTAGGTTGTCCAGGCCGCTTAGATAGAACTAGTCCGGCTGGATTGAGACTGGATTGAGACGCGACTGGGCAATATCATAACCGGTATGCGCTATAGCCCTCGCAGGGTTGCATATCTGCAGGAGACGTCAACTGTGGAACTATTTTTAAACCAGGTTAAAGGATACTGTTACCTGGGTCTAATTTGGTGAAGAATCTGGGAAAAACAAAAAATAGATGAGGAATAAAGTAAAAGGTGATAGATGTAGGTCATTGGTGTGGATGGGTCTTGTTTATGAGGAAGCGTCAAAACGTCTTGTTGAATTGGAGATAAACTATTTTTCAAGGATGTACTGTACACAACTTATTAAGATTGACATTTATATTGCAGCAGTAAAATACTAATAGCTGGGTTTTGTAAATCAACTTGAAAGTGACCAGCGCATTACAGTCAGCAAGGAATTTTATTTACCAAGGGTTAGTAACAAAAGGAAATGTGTTTATGAAAATTTACTGTGTTTTTAAAACCATTTGTAATGAACGATTCTTCGTTGTGGACTGTTTGAGAAGGACAAGGAAGGGGGTCTTGTTCATTTTATTCTCTACTCTACATTATGCATAAAGGCACCAGACTATTTTGCCTTCCAACCTCAGTATGGATACAATGAATTGACTGGAAGAGAAAGCATTTATGGCTTTACCATATTTTAAGTTAATTGAGTCTAACCCAACAAATGATGATAATTTTCTATGGTAACAGGCTTATCCACGTTTAATACTTGCAATAGATAGAGGTTTTCAAATGATAATAATAATAATAATACAGCATTTGTAAGGCGCATATTATCTGTAAAACATTCAAAGCTACCAATCATGGTCACTCATAGAAAATTCTCACACTTGTTTGTAAGCCAATCTGAAAAGATATGTCTTAAGAGATTGTTTGGAGGTGGGAAATGTTGTGAGACAAAAGCTAGTGGGGAGGGGGGGTAGGGACTGGGAGAGAAGGCCCTCTCACCATAAGTGGCAAGGCGAGTGCAGGAACAAACAGCATGCTGCCCGATGACCTCAGACCTGGCCTGACATGCCGGTGCTGAAGCGTGCTCTGAAGGTAGGGAGGGGCTGAACCATGAAGTGCTTTGAATGTCAGGAGGATGATCTTGTAGTGAATTCTAGAACTAATGGGTAGTGGAGTGCTAGAATTTTTGGTAAAATGCTACAAGACTGCGGGGCTTGGAGCTCAAAATTTTTACCAGACCGGATTTTATTTTACAAGACCAGAATCGTAATGAGAAAGATCTTTCTACAAAGTTAAATATGAAACTGTTTTTATTTGAACTAAAAGAAGATTTATCTCACTTGTCATGTGAGTGAGTAGGCCTAATGTTGATATTCAACTGAATTGAAAGACATTCACCAGACCCAAAAGTCAACATTTGAACATCACTTATTTTTGTTAAAGACATTACACAGTGATGTAATATTATTCAAATGAAAAAACACAAAACCGCTGGACTAGACTACACATTGGGTTGAGGACCAAAAATGGCATTCAGCAACCACATGGTCAAAAAAAAAAACGGTCCCTGCATGTTGCAACTAACTCAACTAAACTCAGTCTTTTTTCTTTTTTCTTTGTCTTTTTCTTCCACTTGCTTTTTAACATGTGTTCTGCGCCTTTGATCATTTTGTATGTAAGGGGCGCAATATAAATTTTAAATATTATTATTATACACAGCTCTGATCCCGTCAGTCATAAGTTTACTTCCCCAACACTATAGATCACTGGCCTCGGGCCTGCTGTCCAGTGTAAAATGTATGCCCAGTAGATTGTGTAGGATGGGGAAATTGAAGTAAATAAATTAGTTTGAGTTTTATATGATTTGTTTTTCATTATTTACTGGTAGAAAATAATCGTATACAGTAGTAGATTAATTTGTCTTGCAGTGAATTATTACTGCCAGCATCTTTTAAATTGTTTTTATCTCAAACTTAAACAGATAACTAAGCTAGATAAGCTTTAAATTCCCCCAAAAACATACCCCAAAAAAGAAACCAAAAAAATGGGTGCATCTCTGGCAGGGTAAAAATTGCAAGATTTCCTTAATGTTATTACACTTGACCAAAACAATTGTCAGTAGTTTTAAAAAGAGTTTCCTTTGGAAAGACATGAATTATTAATACGTTTAGGGTGGGACCTTTAACCGTTTGACTTGTATAAATAAAACAACAAAATAAAAATGTGAAAGCTGTTTCAAAGTTTCCTCAATGTTTAAATGAAACTGACAGTAAAAAATATCAGACATTATTTTTGGCTTACCTTTATAGAAAATTGTTTCCCTGCTTTGGCTTGTAACAATTAGTAACAGCTTTAATAAGAAATATTTAAAATATTTTAGCCCCAGACACTATCCATAGTGATTGACGTGCCTTTTCTTACCAGAAATCTGGGGAAAGAAATGAAACAAGAATTTGGTGTTGTGTCTTTTTATTTAAATGGAGTCTACATTGGCATGAAATAGCACTTTTTTATGTCAAAGGCCAGTTTTGTACATTTTGGAAAGAAAATGAATTGGACCCGAGGGCTTGACGAACAAAATGTTGGTACTTTGCCAAGATGGGGTGTGATTATTCTACATAAAAGGAGCGAAGTGTGGGACAGACAGAATACTACATGAATGTGCACAGCATTAAGTTTCGTGCGAGGAAATGTTTTACCATTCAGAATGTAACCATTGCCTCTGGAAATGAGTTTAGGGTTGGCCCAGAAACGTGTCAAGATGGTTAAATTTTTTTCAACAAATTTTACAAATGAAAAAGTAGTGCAATTGATTTTCATATTTTGGTTCTGACCAGAAATAAAATGCATTGAACGATAAGTTTGTTCACCTTTTGCCAGAAATAGTTATGTACGGCGATCTTATTTTGTTACTATGGATCACAATGTTTCTGTTTTGCGGTACCAACCATATTCTTAATGAATAAATTAAGTTTATCAGTTCCCTCCACAAATACATGGAGTAGACTTTTTGATTTCTTTGTCTGCTTGTACATGTTGGATAGTCTTTCTAAACAAAAGTCAAGCTTCTCTGATTTTGCTGTATTCTGTTGGTGCAGATGTTTACCACAAAGAAAGCTGTAGTACAGAAAACGACCAGTACCTCTGGGGGTCGCAGACCTAGCTTTTGAATCTTCCGATTCACACACCGATTTACCCATGATGAACAATTCAATAATCCACCCAGGCTATCTGTACGTAGGAAATTAATCCTACGGCCTAGATCAGGAGAACGATATAGTAATCCTCTACAATGTACCAAAATAACGTGTCATTGTATTTGGTCGAGCTTGAATTATATACATGTACCTTCGGGTGCATCCAGGCCAGCTTTAAAGCTCTCTGCCATTCGCCGTTTTCTAGGCGCAGTCATCAGCGAGGCAGAGCTGCAGTCCCAGGTAAACATGACAGTTTTCAATCACATTCATTCTCTTACTCTCACACATCCCGTCTCTGTGTAGTCATCAATTCCACCGAAGGGCTGACGCAAAAAAAAAAGAAGAAGAAAAAAAGACTTCCTGGATGGATTGACGTCATTCTGACTGCGCTCAGGTTACCAGGGCTATGAGGTGGCAGACAACAAGATTACAAACCGGGGGAGGAAAAAATGCGGGGGGAAAAAAAAAGTGGGAGAAATTGTATGGAAAACATGGGACCGGAATGTCACACTCTTCACCAGGGATGTAGATTCCACACCTGTATCGACAAAATTACTGAATAATCAGTAGGCACGAAGCCTGGGGTTGATGCTTATATCTCTCCATTCTTGTGGACATCTCAGCTTTAATTACCCCCCCCCCCTGTATCTCCCTGCCCAATCGAGTAGGCTTAAGGATATCTTCTGCCTCGGTGAGCTTTTGTGCCGTTTTGGGCAGACATATTTTTCTGTGATGTCATATCATGAGAGAGTCAGTATTGATTTTGCCAGGGACTTTCAGACTCGGGAAAAACAATCTATTTGGTCTTTGTCTTAAATAGTTTGTCTTTTTAGCTGATACTTCTATACTTCAGAGACACTCCTCGTGATTTGTTTTTTTTTTGCCAAATGTTATAGTCTCATGAATTTCTTTCCTTTTGGAAATTTTCTACTATATTTTTAAAAACATTTTATGATGTAGGCCTATTCGTAAGAGATTTAAAGTTCAGAATGTGTTTTTATTTCTTCTTTCGTTGTTTGTTTATTGCTGGCATGAGCAAAGCAAAACTTTGAGGTTAAACATGAAGCTGTTAAACTACTTTTTTTTCTTCTTCAGAATAACCCAAAGTGTTAATTCACTATCCTTAATTTCAAAATCTGGATTGTTTGAGAGAAGTTTTTCTTACTTGTGAAGTGCATTACTAAAATTGCTAAAACTGCCAAATTGTTGGTGCTCTTTAAGTGCCTTGCCACACAAGGGATCAACTGTGGACATTTGGGTAAAACTACAGACACTTTTCAATCATCACTAAGAAAATATCTGAAAAGTGAAGAGTACTGTCTTTCTGTAAATTGCCTCGTGGGACATTGCCCTAAGATTCATCTATATAATGGAGATATTCAAAGAAATTAACAGTTGATGTATGTTTGTGTTTCCAGCTACATAACAGTGGGAATATATTTGAGTTTGTTTTTCTATAATTAAGTACGTAGTACTCTTTTATATATTTGCAGTCATTACACGAAAGACAGTCTTCATATTTGCTTCTTTAAGACGCGTACATCATTGTGCCTGTACATACATGCTTGTGATTCTAAGTCTTTGTCAAGTATGTCTTGTGGAGGACAATAAGGAGACAGAACACGTAATAAAACCATAGCACTGGGGGAAATCGCGTCATGATGACGTCTGTTTATTGTTGCATGCTGATGACTTCACAATCATCTTGACGTAACGAGTATTCTGTCAAAATAGAAAAGAATATAATTGGTAAAGATAGCATCAATTTTTAACTGATTGGTTATCTATTTTACCGCAAATTAACAAACTAGAATGGATTTGTTATGTTGTCTTAGGATGACAATAAAAAACAAACAGTTCTTATCATGGAGTGATGCACTAGTTAAAAAAAAAGGGAAAACCATTTTGTTTATTTCTCTACATCATTTTAATAGAAATAGTAACTGCATCATGGGTAAAGAATATTATTTTGTTTTTTACCTAACACCAACATGTGATCAGCACAGTGCAATCAGTGCTAAATCGTGATTGTTGTTTGCAAAGGCAATACATAATAACATGTTTCTGGGTGATTGAAGATTGTGGGTACTTTGGAGGATGATAGGTACTTTAGGAGTTGCTGGGTACTTGGGGCGGTTGATGGGTATTTGGGGGATATAACTCCCCAAATGACCATAAGTTTTGTCCCGTAATAATCCTTTGCTTTTGCTCTTTGGTCATTTCGAAAAATCTCTAAACCAATCCCTTTATTTTTTGTTGTTTTAATGTATTAACAAAATTAACAGTTGTTTTTGTTTCTTTGTTGTTACTATTACAGTAATATTTACAAACCACATTCTACTGTACATACTTTGTATAAAATTTAAATACAAGTTTCGTTTCACTCTACAAAATAAACTTTCCCCAGCCCTTTAAGTTCATTATAACACTTTGACATTTCACAATTGAGGTAAAACAAAAATTGAGTTCAGGCCACTCCTACGTAGGATTATCTGCACAAAATAAATAAAACATCATTTTGTCCTATAAAGACAAAAAAGCCCATTTGTCTTATACAGTTGTTAATGTAAACAAATTTCTTTCTTGACACTTGCATAAACTGCTTACTTTTTCGATTTTGTATAAATGTTTGTCACAGCTAAATTTGAGACTACTTTGCTAGTGCCCCTCTTTCTATACAGAGACTTAAATTGCAGAGTTTCCGTCTTCAGAGCAGTTTTTTAGTTGTACATCCTCATGGTCATGTTATTTTTTGTTTATTCAGATTCTACTTACCCAAGAAAATCAAAACAAAACACCCACAACTGCATTTTGTACTCATCTTGGTTTGAAACACAAGTCAGAAGTTATTTTGTCCTTACTCCGCCCTCGTTAAGTAACCCCTGTCGTAATTTGATCAATCCTTGAGTTTTAGTGGGTAGTTTGTCATGTATGATGTAGAAACCCAAGAGAGATATTAATATTCCGTTTCTAAATGTCATTTGATTCCAACCACTTATACCATGTTTTATGTTGTTCAGAGACTCTGTGGATGACTGTCTCAGTTGAATGGATGACGATACCATCCCTGGACATAACACCTTAAAGATGCACTGCTGTATTAACAAGATACCTTCAGCTGCAGCCATCTTTGTATGGTGCCCTATACACACAATGGCAATGATTGCTCGAATAATTCGTTTACAAATGGGGGGCCTGACTATTTGTCCTTCATGTCTCAGTATGGTATCATTGAATTCAAATTATAGGAGGCACTGATTCAAAAGTGTGCAGATAAAAGAAACATGGCAAAATACAGCCATTAAAACAGGAGAATTAAATATAAATAAATAGATGAAGGTATAAAACATGAAATAAATATTGCACAAATTATCCAAGGATAGTCCCCCCAAACCAATAACTTAGACTTATTTCTACCGGGGTCCTTACTAAAAAAACCTTTAAAAAACCAGCAAAAACATGAAAACAAACACACCATGAGAGTTTAAGAATGGATGGATATAGAAAGTATTTTAAAAATAAAAATAAATAAACAAAATGGTTAAAAAAATTGATTAATTCAAAAAATAAGATGGAAAACCTTCAAACAAACATCAACAGCAACAAACAAACAAATCTATATTTCCTTAGATCTGTTTTAGTTAAAGGATGGGATTTAAAGGATAGTCTAAAACCTAGTATTAATGAGTAAATTGTTTTATACTCTTTATGGCTGTAGCAAAAAGGTAGAACTAAACCTTAAGCTAAGTACAACTGTTCTTGGAAATTAAATTTCTCCTAAGATTCCGGATTGTCAAACAGCTTTTCTCAGATTGCATCAGCAACCACTCCTTTCTAGTCATGTTTTATTATTTATAAGTAGAGTTTGTATTTTCAGGAACCCCAGGAGACAGTGATGAAGTCACTCCTTGTGAAACCCTTTCCCTGGTAGAGTAATCGCATTATTCACAATTTGGAAAGTTCTTGGAAAATGTCTGGGAAACAGTTGTATATCCTTGAGGCAGTTTATGATTTTCATTGTTCCGAACTCTTTTCAATTTGATAACGTCACAGTTTGGCGACCGGAAAAACACATCAACAAATCTTGGGGGGGGGGGGGTATTTCTGCCAGACAACATTTATTGGGGCAAGACTGCTCCTTTTAATTAATTAACCTTGCATAAATATGAATTTATGATTCGTGACAATCCAATTCTACCCCAAGATTAATTCAAGATTATAAAAACATGTGCACTCGTCATACAATGTAAACTGAGCCCAATTTCATGCACAAAAAGTAGCTAAGCACAATAACATTTTGCTTACTAGAATAAGGTTACCAGTGAAAAATATCATATCACATATATTTAACATCTGTGACAGGTATCCTGCTTATTTTTGCTTAGCTGAAAAATGGTAAGCAACATTCTGTTTAAGCAGCTCTATGGCATTGGCCCCTGGTTGACACTTTCCCTTTTTGATTGAATCTCCCTCTATGTTGACAAACCCACAAGCTCCTTTTAGTAAAAATAAGCCAGTAACAAACAAAATACATTAAATGTTATTGGAGAGGGATTGGATGAGAGGTCTTCCTTAGAAACCCAAAATTGTCATTTAAAAAATCAACACTCACTAACAGTTCTTTCCAATGTTCTGTCGACAGTCTAACATTATCTTCAGCTGTATGTGTATACACAGATTTTGAGAAAATGTCCACACTCTTCTTGTACTGCCCTCTTTACCAATGTTTTTAAAACACTTTCAAAAAATTGCATAACTTTTACAACTACTTAAGCAGTAAACATACTTGAAGTCAAATACAAGTCCCCTATATAAAAATTATGATTAATTCATTAGATGTTATCATTACTGGCCTTGAGACACAAAGTGTTTTGGATGCAGTGTCCTTCATGCACCACTCAAGAGAAAGTACCTAAGATGCACTTGACATGCATGTTTTGTCATCTGTTGTATTGATGTTAAAACTGTTCTGACCTTTGACTGCAGGTAGTTGGTTATAAAATCTGCAAATTTGATGCTGATTTACTTTGGGAATTACTCACCCCAATTTGTAAATTTAATCCCAATTTGTAAATTCAATCCCAAGTGGTAACTTTATCCAAAGTTGTAAATTCAATTCCAAGCGATCAATTTATCCAAGTTGTTAATTCAATCCCAAGTTGCAAATTTGACCTAAGTTGTAAATTAAATCCCGAGTGGTAAATCATCACCCCAAGTTGTAAACTCCATCCCAAGTTGTAAATTCTATCCCAAGTGGTAAAAACTTCAAAAGTTGTAAAATTATCCCCAAGTGGTAAACGTTACATTTTATTTTGCAAACTTCTTTCAATACCTGCATTTATACTAAAAGAAATATGCATATTCATGAAAACCTTTGTGACGTCGTATGATTGAATATCGTCTACTTTATTACAGGGTCCTTACAACAGCAACATCATTAAACAAAAATGATAGCTGTAATTATGCTGTAAATTCTTCATAAAACTGTTCTGAAATCTTTAACACACAGCC
>CM021528.1:1284265-1298344 GCA_010994315.2 Pisaster ochraceus
AATAAATATCATATGTTTGAAAGTATGTGACTAGAGTGATCAAGATGAATGCCCTGAGTCTAATCTGCCTGCCATTTCTGCCCGCCGTTGACCTGTCATGTTTAGGAAGTATAAGATGAGTGAGTCCACACCGAGACAATTCAGTTTTAATAAGGTGGAAATGTTCACATAACAGAGGGCAGTGTGATCGTGTTTAGTCACGCTGTTTAGGCGTGTATGACAGTTGACCTGCTCTATGAGTTGCTGTAGATTTCACAGACGGACTCACAACATCACAAGCATGAGTGTTTGTCCAATAAAATTGGAAAATATGTTAATACTTGGAGTGGGGATGTAGGCTTTTGAACTCTCATTTCTAAGCATGCCGGTATTCTGTCATTGCCACGAAAACGCCAGCCATGATCTGTATATGGTTTATTGGATTATGAGTTTGAATTCTAACTTCTTAAGAAATGGTGTTTCCAATAAATATTGAGGTGGAGCATCTCACCCCAGAACCCAAATCCATTGACTGAGGGCTATGTAAAGCATCACAGCTGGATGACACAACGTGTTATGTACAGAGCCGCATGATTGATACCATGCTTGATCATCAACTCTCTTTAAGAAAAAACTTCCTTACAGCGTTCCATCTAAAATTGGAAAGATGATTTCTGAACCATCCCACTTAATTCTTCAAGACGTTAAGATAGAGAAGAACTAACCATAAGGTCATGTTGGAATGATGATGTGGGTATGTACATTTAAGACACAAACCATCAGGTCAACCTCAAGATGGTAATGCTCTGCGGTTTGACAGCAATAAAAACCGTCTGCATTTCTTGGGCGTGACACATCTATTCCTGTCCTCTTGGCAGGCGTCGTCCTGCTCCTCTTCTGACAGGGATGATATATAAACAACGCCAGGCCAAACTTCCGGTGCTCAGTGGGGATTCCTCCCAAATCACCGAGTGAAGTTCATTGCTTAGAGATGTTGGTATTGATAGATCATGACATTCAGGCATTATTCTTGTGGCCCGCGGTGACTGCGTGACGGTTTAACGGAGATGAGCGATTGGTGTTGAGGGTTTTTTTTGCATTAGGTTGTGGTTTGTAAGTGTTGATTAGTTGAAGGGATGATAGCAGAAATAATCTTTTTCCTCTCTCTTTCTATCTTTTTAATTTGGCTAGAACAAGGATCAGAGTGTTCATGGTGGCTGGTGTTTTTTGTTCATCGGGGTGTTTGTTGGGGTGTTTGTTTGTTTGTTTGTTTGTTTGTTTGGTTTTGTATTTATTGTTTGACTTCACCTAAATCTTTTTGTTGATGAGTAGGGGGAGAGTATACCTTTGGTAATTACTCAAAAAATGTATCACTGTAAAATCTAACTTGGCAGCTGTTGACAATGGACTAAGGAAAGTGGTTTTTAGAAAAATAGATTTAAAGAAATGTTCAATCTGAGAAACGTTTCATGCAGAAACGCCTCTCAGATTGTGTATTCTACTTTCTTCCTGCTTGGACACAATCACTCAAAATTTTCGTTGATATCTCAAAAACGCTACCATATTTTGAGATGAAATTTTTACATGTTAGTTTTATTGTACATTTATATAGGATTAAAACAATCGAACGGTTCCAAAAACCAAAGGTATACTTTGCCTTTAAGGGAGAAAGAAGTCTTACCAAACCCTTTGAAAAAATAATAATTGTTAGTTGTTTTCTCAGTACAGGTTCTCAGTCCTTGCTTTGGGAATGTTTATGGTTTCTTTGTTTCATTCTCCAGAAAGTAAGATTTCTTTCTAGTTTTGCTTTTAACATGTTTGGCATTTGATAAGGTTTGATCCACTCACAACCTTTCTGTTAACCCAGTCATTACCAACTACACGACACAAATTCTGCGATCCTTCCAATTGTGAACAACATACATGCTACATCTGTCAGCTATCTTACCCATGAAGACCAATGAACAAACCTCACCCCTAGAATGACGTCAAGTAGCTAGCTAGCCTCCAGGGGCTGTTGTTTTCATCTTTTCTCCGACCGACCGGTAATTTCATTGTGACGCTACAAAGGTATCCATGTAAACACCCATCATACCTGCAGTAATATAATTTCATGTAGTATGCTGTAAATGTAGGCTCAGACATTGCTGTGCACAGTCACATGCACAGTGCGCTGAGAAAATATTTTCTCTGTGTCGTTCACATTCCAAGCACTAATCCGAAGCCAGGGTTGTAAAGTAAACAAATTAATTTTGCAAAAGGGGATAAATCTGAAAATAAGTTCATCGTTGGTGATGTAATTGTGAAGACATTCTGGAGTAATGGTGAAAACACCTTAAAGAAATGCATGCATGTATATTGGGTCCAAATTTCTGGTAAAAGATTGATCTAAAATACGTTTTTGTATAAAAACATTTTCCAAGAAAACAAGAGAAGGATTTAGACAAGGAATCTTTGGAAGAGACAGGGTTGTTTGTCCCTCCATCTCCCTCTTTTGCCCAAATATTGGCTGTAAATTTGAAACGATTTTAACACAAGACATTTGAAGCCTAAGTCCAAAGGATAATAAGAAACTCCAATGGTGTAACTTTTGAATAAATAAATTTTGTAATGGTTTTGCTCACTTGTTTAATTTTGTGATAATTTGGTTTAACTTATTTGGTTACCTGAAGGCACATTTTTTTGGGCGGCCATGGCCAAATATAGGTAACATATTTTTTCTTAAGTTAGAAAACACTTCCTTAAACATAAAAACAAAATCGGCTAAAAATAAAACTCAGTGATTTTTCTTTTCTCTCTGAGGCTGTATAAGTGCACTTAGGTTTAGCATAAAGGAAATTCAGGTCAACTCCAGGATCAATAAGTCCAAATATCTCCTTTCTAGGATCGTACTTTGATCGGCAGAGAAGGGCAACACGCGTAAGTTGTGCATGATTGCAGACTCCTCAGGGGTATCCGTTACTCATTTTTAGTCTGGTCTCCAGATCGTATTAGGGCTAACGGCTCGGAAATACATCAAGGTTTCACAAGCCCATTGTGATGTTTATTTTGACTTATGCCGCAGTGTCCTGTGATGTTAGAGACTAAATATAGCATGTTTGTGAAGTGCTTGTGTACTCGTGTTTGGGAGGTTTTAGTGCTTGGGGTAAACGGGGTCAGTTACCAATCATTTCTATTGTAAGCTACCTCAACAACAGAAGCGGAAAAGTGAAAAACATCTCGTAGCTTTTGCCTCTGAGATTGGAGATGCCACTTTTTCCCCGCAATTTTTAGGAAGAAATACGAGCTGAATATAGAATCCAACGGAACTACTGTTTGAATAAACAAAATTATAACTGTCCACTCTTTACAATTCGAAAGTCATAGAAATATAGGGATTGCTATAATATTAGCAAAGTATAAGTTTTTGTAAGCTTAAATCAACCATAGCTGTTGATAAATATCTTTAAAATTACTTTGAAGCTGACAGTTTATTATAATGAGAACATCTTCACACTTCTTTCATTCACAGTCTACGTATATCGTCATGCATTTTTTACTTTGATGGCTGCCACGTGTTTATTGCACTTAAAATGAGGCGCTTCCTTTATGACATCACAGATGGATCATGAATATGTAAATTGTCATGAATATGTAAATTTATGAGTATGCAATAGTGTGTGGTGTACCAAAGAACCAACTAATTTGCAAGAAAACTTAGCACAACAGTTTAGAAATGGCTTAGATTTGCTTTTATTTTTTCATTGAATGCTTTAGTATTTTCACAGGTATCCTTGCATACCCAAACCAATGTATCAGTTTGTATTTCAAATTTCTTAAGTTTATGTATTTTGTGTATTTTGTTCTGAAGGTCTAAATGTCACACTGTAACAAAACCACAAAGCCATGAAAATCAAAATTAAACTGGCAGGAAACTGCGGTTACGAGTTGTTGATTTATTAGCATGAAAGTGTGCAGGAGCTCTGGGCAGACAAGAAAGCTTGACGTAGAGAGTAGTAGATGCCCCAGGTATGGTTACCACAAAGCCATTGTTGATTCCCAATCATCTGGAAAGATGCAGTTCCCTCTTGATGTAAATATACCCCCTCTCTCATTAGAAAGCAGAGTAGTTAATCATTTCCCCAAGCACCTGCCTCTGGCTGCAACTTCTCTTCATTCCCTCAACTTTCCTGTTTCAATCCAGATTTGTTTCCTCCGTTTTATTTTTTCTGACTATATTTGGGATCGTTGTTGTTGTAGAGCATCTCAGCGAAATCTTCTAGTCATTCTTTATGCATCTTTAAGCCATATGCACTTTAACCTAATCACCTCCTATAGCAGTTTTTTTGTCTTCAGCTTCTGCCCCCCCCCTCCTCCCAATCCATGGATCTCCTGAAGCAATATTTGTTCTCATCAGAGTGGGTTTTACCCAACACAAACATTTGAGAGTATCCTTCAAGTACCATTCTAAACCATGAATCCATAAACGAGTACCTTAAAGAGCGAATTCCAGTCAAGCTGCACTTTTGAAAAAATAGATCGGAAACTCTTGAAGATTTTTTCAAATATTTGCTCGTGTTTTTTTTTTTGAGAAAAACTTCAGAAAAGTAACATTTGTGGCTTTGGATGATGTGCATAAGTTGTAAGAAGTAATTTTGGGGTAACCATTGAAGAAGGTGATCTTAGAGCAGAACTCTCAGCCGCTCCTTGATACTGTAAATATTTTACCACATATAAGATTCATCATGTCTCACAAGGCAAGGAGTGGAACAAAAGAAAGATTCAAAAGCAATTTTCGTGTGGACACTGGGACAGAAACACATCCAAGGATTTCAATAAGTTTAAACTAAGAACAACCAGACTGTTAGCAACATGGTTATCCAGGGGATAAAGGTTCACACATTTGCATAGAAGGAACTGCCATGAAATTGTGCTATTCAGCTTCCCTACCTCTTATAAACCTGTTCCAATTCAAATGAAATATCAACTGTCATCTTTCTACATTTGTATTTCCTCTTCTGTTGTACCCTTTCCCACTATTTAGCCCTCACCTTGAGTGGTCTGCTTTTACAGTCTTGTGATTGGAAACTTCCCATAAAAAAAAAGTTATCTTCTTAAAATGTTAGTTGGTTTACACTGGATGTTTTGATTTGTCATAATTTGGGGATGATTTGTGTAAATAATATGATATCATAAATGACAATAATAAAGCGTTTATATAGCGTGTTATGCAAACCTTAAAAGTGCTTTACAATTAAGCAGCAAACAATGGTTAAAACTCCACAGTTGTTAAGTTTCAAACAACATGCAATTTGACTCTTCACAAAACGAAGCTCGAGGACATGACAGGAATGGACAATTTACAGAAAAGTTTTTACAGATTTTCCAACATTATTGCACTTTTAACCAAAAAAGGGCATTTATGAATGGGAATAAAAGAGTGGTGACTCATCTTAACCGGCCATTTAAAACCTTGCAAGGTCAGGACCTTGCGATAAAGGACCAAGCCACCGACTCTGCCTGCTTTAAACGGCTGGTTAAGACCTTGTCGCCATTCTTTTATTCCCGTATTTTATACCAATTCTCCTGACAAAATCTTTCATTTCTGAAAACAGAAAATTTGTATTTTGCAGATTAGGTACATTTGTTGTTTAAAATCACATCAGAAAGGCAAATTCTCCATCATTTATAAGTAGGTTTATTCACACTTTGCCTTTCGAAAGCCTGCTAGGATGAGTGCAAGGGGCTTGCATAATGAATGACGTAGTACTAAAACTTCAATCTGAACCCTTATGAAATTTTAATATGGTGGTGCCGTCGAACCGAGATGTTTTGTCAGACATAAGCAGGGCATGCCTTGAATGATGTATGAAGCGTGTAGAGTGTAGGGATTTAACTCATGACGACGTGATCAGAATTTGTTTATTTTCAGATGTAGATAGCTGTCTTGTGAAATCGATCAGCCTTTACTTTACTTTATTATTTTTGCGGTCAGGAAAATGGCCATATTGTATTCAGAGCCTTATACAAAATGAACTCTTGGGACAAAGTGGCAGGTCTCATCGTCATGAAGCTGAGAAAGCCCCATAAATTACTTAGGAGAAAAAATCTTGCTTAGCAGAAATAGGTCACCAGCCAAACAACCATGCAGTGCATACTGTTTGTGATTGGTTCCCTTCTAATTCATACTTAGCAGAAATATTTTTAAAAGGTTTTCACCCAAGATTACAGATAGAATTTTATATACTGTCTGTCTCCTTGTTTATGTAAAATGTAAAGTATGTTAAGTAAAGAAACCTGCTAAGAATTGTTCTTCTTGATACTGCCATGCAGGAAAAATTGCTGAGAAAGTTTTGTTCCTAAGGCAGATAAACCATGATAGAGGTTAACCACTCTGGGGGTCTTTTTGCTATCATTAAATAAACACATGATACTTTTCCTGTAACGTCAGAAGAATGTCTACCCTCATTAGGTTTAGTAATAACACAATGACATCAAAAAGATTTTTATCATAAAATACCTTCAAACTGTGGAGAAGAAACTAAAAGTATATGCTGTCTTTAATGGTGAGAGAAGATTGATTCTTTTAAAACTTCTCTCAAATCGATACAGGATGAAAAACATCATGATGGAAGTAGAGCTGGTCAAAACAAAAGCAGTGACGTTTGGGCTCCATGCAGACAGCAATACTAAGTAGCAGTAATACTTAACAAGAAACAAGATACAGGAGTATCTCAACAACTGCCAGGGTAGTTTGTCCGTGTAGCTTTTAACTACACCATGAAAGTACAGACATATGACGCAGATGGGATATTAATAGCTGTGTATCAAAGATGGTGCTGTTACTATAGCAACCCACTTAAGCGGTGACCACTCATTGCAGCTTGCTCTGTATGTAGTAAGCCCTCTCCATCATTCCTGACCTTTGTCCCCTCCGTCAGATGGTTGGAGCTCCTCAGGTTCGGAGCTCAAACACTTGAGGCCGTGCCTACAGAAACATCTGCCGCGGGATTCCACGTTTGTCATTAGTTAACCACTTTGCAATTCAGTGTGGGCAAAGTCTGCGTACCTCAAAACATTGGACCATCTGAATGGCTTCTCACATGAAAGCCCATTAATCATTTTGATGTCAGTGAATAAAGTGGAGAAACTTTGATTTGAAAATTTCCTTTCATGTCCCATCATTCTTTTTAGTAATTATGTGAGTAATTTTGTTTATGTTACACTTTGAGTCTATGAGTGCCCATGTTGAGGCACTTTTTAGCGTTATCAACAAAACTATCCAATGAGGGGGGATCTGCCCTTTAAACCAATCAAAGCTGTGAAGCATAGAATGTGCTCAGTAGAGAAAACTTTTGCTTTGCAGAAACAGGTTACCAGCCAAAGTACCATGTCATGTAAATTGTTTGCAACAGGTTCTCAGCAAATCTTTGCTGATAACAAATAAATATCCCTAGCATCATTTCCTGCTTAACAAGTTGTGAACAGAAAAATTGTGCTTAGCAGATTTTTGTGCAAAGCACAAAATAGCAGGAAACCAGTTATAACAAGTATACAATATATGGCATTCTGGCTGGCAACTTGTTTCTGCTCAGCAAGAATTTATTTGCTAAGCATTTTTATATTGTGCTTGACAGCTTTATGACATTGGGGCCAGATTACAATAAGGGAATAATAGAATGACAACAAGGTCTTAAATTGCCTTTTAAAACCAGACGGTCATGGCCCTGCGATGAATGATCGAGCCGAAAAAACATCTAAAAGCCTTTACAAGTTGAGAACAAATCTGCCAGTTTAGCCTGAGCTCGCCTCGACTTTGCATTGAATTTCTGTCCATGTTGAGCGCAAGCCAAATAAGCTACCCACCAACTCAAATTGGACCGTGAAATTTGTGCGCTCCTCGTAATCATCTGATAGCACCCTCTTTTGACTCAATTTTCTCAGGCCATGTTTAAACACACCTCACCGTGTCAGTGTCACACATTTAAACATGGCCACATGCTCTCCTCTCAACCAATCAGAATGGATAAACTGTCCCAGGTAGTAATGAATGCAGTTTCATAGCTTGGAATTACCACGGAGGATGCTTTGACTGCAATAACGTTGCGCAGTATTTCAGTCTACCTTTGAAAGGTTATTTGTGTGCACATTGAATTGAATATTAAGTGAAAGTGTCTATTGTTGAGGCACTATCTGAGGTTGAAATGTTTGTTTTACGGGCCCACAAAATAATGGTTGACATTTAGCTGGAAGCTCTGAGGGAAAAACTTCTCAGATATTGGTGAATAGATGGTATATCTGTAATGTTGTTTCTATCACGGCAAGATGAAATTCCAGAACAATACGCTGTAGAATTGTTTGATATGAAATTTTAAAAAGGATGAATGGTTCGGGTTTTTAATTTTCCCTAGTCATCTTGTCAAATAGACTTTGATTTCTGTCAATCAAAAAGCAGAAAGTTAAGTGTGATGTAAGAACCACGCCCACTTCATACAAACTGGCTCCAATGGTTATACCAGAAGCACATAAGAAAATTTTGTTATTGAAAATTGCAAATATCGAGACCTGAAGGTCAAATAACATAGCTAGTACAATAGATGTACAGTTAAACAGATTATAGACTGTGCAGGTCTCGTGCGAATTCAACAATTTTTGGGACCACTTTGGTCCCACGTATGTTGCTTCAACAGATGAAGGAAACAAACATGCAATGTTCGAATATGCGTGAGACTCGCACAAATTTGAGAAAAACACATTAAACAGAGGAAAAGAAAGAAAATAAATAGAAATGCATTGAGCTATGTTTTTTTGAGAATTTGAAAAGTTTAACAGTGGACTTGGCTTTTACAGAAGTTCTGTCAAAAGAATTGTCTTTGCATGATAAAACGGGGGACTTGGGGGTAAAATTACTCAGAAACATATATGTCAGCTCTAGAGCCGGAAGTAGGGAAAACGTTGGGCGTGTAGCAGGTGCATGTGCGCGAGACGTAATAACTTACCAACAGGATAGTTTTAATTGTTCCCTTTTGGTTTAGCAAATTTGAGCAAAGACTAAACGGTAAATATAGCAAGAGATCTTTCATACTGAACTTCAAGCATTAGGAAAGACAATTCTTTTGGCGGACTCTATCCAAAGTTGAAATAGATCGAGACAAGATTAAAGAGACCGATAACCATAATGCGAGTCAAAGAGGGCGGTTGGGGGGGGGGGCGTTGTTAATTGAACTTCACCCTCACTTTTAGGTTGATGGTTTTTTTAGCTTTTATTTGTACCTACTTTTCACCATTTGAGCTTTAAGATTCACTTTAATTTGAAGCGTGAGATTGATGCATCATTAATGGCTCCATTAAGCAAGGTTGCAAGGCCAAACTTCATGGCTCTACTTATGGTGAGTTCTGCGCTTTGATACAGTCACCACTCTCTACCCACAGTGTTTAAGTGCCAAATTTCTGTACTAGCTGTGAAGTAACGTGAAGTATGCATGCAGACACGAAAACATTCGTCGGATTTGTTCTGCTACCCTAAGTTCCGCTTTTTTGGCTTATAGTTAGCAGAGTTACTTTACCACCCTTTCAACAGATTTATTTAGCAATAGTCCCTTCACATTACGTTTATCGGTAAGGTTTCAACTTCACTTATACAAGTTAAGTGGAGATCAAGAATACATGTAATCTAGTAGTGTTTTTTTATCAGCGCGATGACATACTTTATTCAGTACACACCCATGATGTCACATGGGGGAAATTTTTCAGTGTTTTTCCAGTGACTTTTCCCCAATGCTCAGTCAAAAGAACAAGTTATTTGCCACGCGCATTATCCCATGCCAGATGTCTGCTGACTCTGACCTTGACATTTTGCCGATGAACGTTATAAATGCTTAATATATCCAAGGATATATCAACTGACTTGAAGGAATGCCAGGCCAGCGTCTTCCCTGGGACCTCAAAGATTTCTCCATCTGACACCCCCTCTCCTGCAATATTCTTAGGTTTCCTTCACCTTTTTTTTGTTCCTGGATACATTTCAAATTATAATGTTAAAGCAGGAGTGTGTTGATTTTATAAGTGGATAGAAGTGTAATTAAAGAGGAATTGTCCTTCGACTGAAATGATCTTCAACGGTGAGAAGTTCTTTGTCAGGAGAGAAGACGTCATCAGTTCGAGGGCAGGGCTTAATGCAGAGGTGTTGTTTTAAGTTGTAATCTCTATCAAGCCTTTTGGATGGAATCTGCTACAATTAAAACAGAAAGCCATTACCAGTTTTGGGTAATCTCTGTAGATAAACAAGAATCTATAATGATATTATTAAAGTTGTGTAAAATTTCCTTACAAGTACATTATTTGTTGTAATAATTTGAAAGCATTGCAGTATGAATTTTTTAGACATTCATTTTGTGGACGTATTTAATTTGGTGTTTTCTTCTAGTTTTGCAAAAATGAGATTTTGCTCTTTTTTTGTTGATCAGTAAATTATTTTTAACATCTGCCGTTATTTATAATTAACCACAATGAAAGTATTTTGCAGAGTATTGTAATTGACTATGTAGTATTAGCTGGAAAAATCATTTTGATGTTATGATTATTGACATAAATATTGATCCTCTGACTACTTATTGAACAACTGACAGTTTATTGATCATGTGACTATTTATTGAACAATTGATTATTTATTGATCATTTGACTAGTTATTGATCATCTGACTATTAATGGATCATCTGACTATGTATTGAACAATTGAGTATCTATTGATCATCCGACTAGTTATTGATCATCTGACTATTAATTGATTATCTGACTATTTATTGAACAACTGAATATTTATTGATCCTTTGACTAGTTATTGATCATCGGACTATTTATTGGAATCTTCTGACTATTGATCCTCGGACTATTTATCGAACAACTTATAATTTATTGATCATCTGACTATTTATGGAATCCTCTGACTATATTGATCCTCTATTTTTTGACTAAATGATTATTTATTGATCATTGTAGCAATGCTTGTAATTTCCTTAATTCCTGTTCTCACTTGGTTTGAGCGGATCAGCATGGCGGTCATCATCCTGAACTGTATAACCCTTGGCATGTACCTACCCTGTGAGAAGGAGTGTAACTCGGTACGCTGCGTGGTTCTAGACGGGTTTGACCACTTCATCTTTGCATTCTTCGCTGCAGAGATGGTCATCAAACTTCTGGCCATGGGGGTCAGGGGTCAACAAGGGTACTTTCATGAGACCTGGAACCGCCTTGACTGTTTTATCGTCGTGGCTGGGTGAGTTATCTGTGTTGCCTGTATATGTCATTCACTGCATGCAGCTTTGCTAATTTAATGGAAAATTAATTCAATAAAGTAACATAAACCAGATGCAATTTACTTGTTTTATTTGATAGAAAATGAGTGAACCTCTAACATAATTGGACTAATTCTTCCTGTTCTTGTTTCCTTTGGTTTAGAAGGAATACAATGTGCTGTATTACCATTGTTTCTAGTGTTTCTATTTTTTCATTTGCAAGAAAAAGAAGAAGCAATGTTTATCTGTGATTTATTGAAAGCCAGCAAACGCTAGACCTTGCCTCTAATCGATTAGCAAGCAGGTGTTCTCTAACTTTTCAACTCAGTAGGTTTCATTGAAATGTTATCTACACGCTGACCTTTAGGATTGTTAGAAATGACATCACAGATCCAGCTCCGTTCCAGCTCGGAGAATGTTGAAGGTGTGAACATCACTGGGGTTTTTTATGGGTTGGGTCAGCGTCAGATGAATGTTAATAATTTACCACCTTAAAGATGCTTGGTAATATTCGCCGTTGGTGTACTACAATTAGTTATCACTAGCGCATGAAAGGTATGGTGGACATGAAAGGTATGGTGGACACTTTTGATGTCACCATTTGGTTTGGGTAAATTTTGTCTGTATACACCCAAACCAAACAGTGCGCTCCTATAGTGTCCACCATATCTCAACAAGGCTAATAGAGATGGCACTGAGTGGCTTTTGAAACGATACTTTGTTACAGTTTTCTTCTTGTATTCAAAATTCTGTCAAACTGGGTGCACACCTATTTTTTAGAAAATGGTTTTCTGGTTTCAGGTTTGCATTTTCTGAAATGGGTTTTAGCTGTTTTGTTATGTTTTTTACTTTGACTTTTATATACATGGTTGATAATTCAGTATTATTTTATTAAAAAATTCAATTTTTACGAGAGTTACACCATCCCTTTAAAGCTGTTGAAAAAGTTCTTTCAACTGTCAGTAGTTCAGCGCGTTAACTGACAAATTGTGTTTATCTGTACCCGGCTGTTATCGTACTGTAGTAAATTAAGCTAATGGATATGTTAATAACAATAACAATTACAATACTCAGTTCTAATATAGCGCTTTTCATGCCTAAAGCGCATCCCAAAACGCTCATTATATTTTCTACAGGTACGCAGAGCTATACTTGAAATTACAAGACACGTATTTTACATGTGTATTTATACCTTGTAATGGTTTACAAGGTGCTGTGGTGCAAACTTAATGCAATTAACCATGTTAGAAAACACCGGGGTGAACCCCTTCTCTCAACAATAAGTGCACTGGGTTCTTTTACATGCATTACACAAGAAACGGGACCTACTGCCTTACGTCCCATCCGAAGGACGAAGCAATAATGGTTTAGTTTCTTGCTTTAAGGACATAAGTGTCTAGACCGGGACTTGAACCCGCACTCTGCTGATCAGGAAAAGAAAAAAAGAAAGAATTTGTAAGATTTAAAAACAATTTTGGACATACTAACTGACAAGGCATCCCAGGAGCAGACCATTCTTGAGGCAATCTGATTTTAAAGGCAGTCTGCATCCTTGGTAATGATTGATAGAAATCACTTTGAAGTTGATGCAAGAACCGATTGTCTTGAGAAATATTCCTATCTTACATGTTCAAGACATTTCTCATATTAAAAGGGGGGGGAATACGTTTGGTAATCACTCTTAAAACTAATTGCAATAAAAATTTACTTGGTTGGAAGTACAGCAGCTTATCATAGTATTCAGCATTTTGAGATTTATTTCACATCGTGGTAAGTGATTTGGGGAAAAGATATCAGTTTTTGTCCCCCCCAAATTTGAATCTGAGAAATGTTACTGTCAGTAACGTTTCTCAGATTGTGTATTCCAATTATGGATTAATCTTCCTGTGTAGACATATCTGCTCTGGTCTTCCTTCAATATCTCCAAAACGCGACCACTTTTTGAAATAAAACTTTCACAGGCTAGTTTTATTGAATATATCTACTTTTATATAGGATTAAAACAATTAAACAGTTCCACAAACCAAAAGGTATGGCATTCCCTTTAATTTAGCTGAATCACTGACAAAACATAAATCATCTTTGCTAGCTTATGCAGAAAAGTGAGTAGCACAATTTGGAAACTGAAAAGAACAACAATTTGTTTTGCACGTTAGCTACAAATTAAAAACATGTAGACCTCATGCAGTTGGTATCAACCCAGGAATGTTGGGAGGGTGGAACCCCCTGTGACTTTAAAAGCATTTTTTTAATCCGCTTCAATTAATTCATTTAGTAACTTCCTCTCGACTATGATGCCGCTGTGAACAGTGTTTCTGTAGTGTAGCATAATAACAATTAGTTTATTCTTTATTACATGGGACTTCCTGTCTTACTGTCTAGGAAAGCTGCCAAATTTAATTGTATGAAAATAACAAAATAGAAAATTATTATTTATTGCTGGTTTTGAGTTAAATTAAAACTATTCAGACGAGCGCGTGTATCGTTAATCTGAACTAGCAACCGCTGTCTGCCAAATGTAGCACACAAAAAGACCTTTTATTGATTTATTATCAAAGCAGACAAAACAGTCTTTTCACAATCAATAAAAGAACAAAAGCTCTTATAATTTCCATGATAGCTTTGATCAAAAGTGGACGTGATGGCACGCACACAGTGTTGGTCATTTGATGAAGTTTTGTCATTGTTCGATGGAGGCCAAAAATCATTTGTGATTTATTTTTAAAGCGGGATATTTCGGAAATCAGAAATTACGAGGATTGGAAAAAAAAACATCTTTAGCCCTTTTCACACGACGGAAAAAACAAACATTCTTTGCGAAATTTT
>CM021528.1:1299110-1310421 GCA_010994315.2 Pisaster ochraceus
GTTTCCCGCCATTACTGGATGCAGTTACACTTGCACAGTGAATAGGGTTTAACTCGCTGGCGTTTTGCAAAGTTGCGTTAGCATCATTGGCCAAAGATGATTGTAATGCGTTTAGAAAACGAATGCTGGGCTTCCCAATAATGCCCGAAAACACTGGCCCAGAAACATCTACTATGGGTTGGTTTACAGACATACTACACTTTCAGACAGTGTACAATAAGTTGTTGATGTTGATAACCAATTCTGTAATTAGATGTAGACATTGATACAATATAGAAGTTCTGGAGACCAAAACCTTCCTTGATATTTTTACCCTCATAAAAGATAATTTCAAAATGTTGATATTAAATTTTGGTGAGGAAATTCCACCCAAGCAGTTAACCCTGACAGGAGGACACTGTAGCCAGTCATCAGATACTGTATGTATTCAAAAGCAATCAGTTAGACTGTGTCATATTTTGATTACAATTTTAAAATTTAATGAAAACCGGATGAAGTTTTTCTTTGACACCGTAACTGACTCCGGTGTATTTGTCATGTACAATCATTTCATTAATAATTTGGTCTTGAGGTAGACCTACAGCACTATGTACAATCATGGAAGGAGAAATTAATGGTACAATGTACTCTGTTTGTTGGTGTGTTTTTGTTTATGTATTTTTGTCATGTACACCAATTCATTATAGGGCATCAAAGAAGATCATTAAAAAAACATGGGGGATCGACACACGCCAATGTCCATTTGAATAAATGAATAAGTTTTTGTTTTTGTAGATGGAATACGAAACTGTACTTCCTTTATTTTGAGTAATGTACATCATGCAACGTTTTTGGCTTGACACTTTGCCATAATCAGATTTTTAAAGTTTGGGTGTTTTCCGTTACCAAATGATGATGGATTGCGTCAGATTTAGAACTGATGGTGGTAGTTGTTTAAATCATCCCTTTAATGTTAGGCATGAGCAGTGGAATTGCCCAGGGCTCTGTCCCACATGAATCGATATTCTAGTATCTTTACTTCTGAGAGTGGATCAGAGATACAGAATGACCTGGCCAACGGAGAAATTGAACCAGAACAAGAGATGAGACTTTAGAGACTAGCCATGCTGGGAGCAATTATTCATACCACTTAGGTCTCTGAAGATCAAGAGTTGTATTTTCCTTGACATCTTTTCTTTATTTGGCCCTTCATTTCCCCCTCAAACTTAAAATGGAGGTGGAAATCAGCCTTGGTTTCCGAACACGAAATTATCCCATCAATAAGTTACCCCAAGAATTCTTGAAGATTTGATTAAGCCAAGGTTCACAATTCGTCACTGACGCCACAAAGTAGCACAGTCCTAGATGCCGATAAAAATGGACAATCGGAGATAAGAGCATTTAAAGATGAAGGCTTTTTAAAATCAAGCTTTCTTACAAAATTTCAGGGTATTTTCAACTAGTTTTCTTACAGTGAAGACTTGATACATTAAACTTCATTTATACAGTGCTTTTTAATGCTTTCAGTCCTAAATTAATAAGCAATAAAGTAAGAATATTAATTAAAATATATTTTTTCCATTTTCACGTAGTAGCACCAGCCTATGTATTACTTTGCGTGTTTGTCAGTTGGTGAAAATGTAGGTCACGCATGCGCAATCTACACAGAAGATCAGCGCTACTTCGTGGAAGCGCTTTTTTCACACTTGAGGTTGGTGGGCGCCATGTGTTGCAGTAATAAATTGAGCATCAGTCCTACTTCGTGGCGTAAAAAATTGTCAGTCTCGGTGCAAAGTTTCAATGCCTAATTACCGTAATTAAAAAAGTAAAGCTCCTGAAGTGTTGAAACTTCATGAAATTGTAGGCCTCGGTAAACATCGTTTAAATATGTGAAAAAAATGGAAAACTGAAAAAAGGTTTTGTATACTGCATGCTAGTTCCTGGCGTCAGTGATGAATTGACATCTATGTTACTGTTTTAATGAGTGTCACTTCAGATCCCCCCAAGTTTAAGCAGCTGTTATTACAAACTTCATCTTTGAAGTCACTCTTCTCCTCATCCCCCCCCCAAGTTTATTTTCTGTGAAACTGTGACCTTAAACACAGAGATGCAATTCTTAGACCAAAGGGGGATTTAATAATTCTTATGATTATTTGATTTGTCGGTGTGTATTATCATGTATCAAATACCTAACATTCCTTGAATATTTTCCCCTGGCAGTTAATTTTCAAACCTCCCTTTATTATCAAATGTTTGTAAGAGTTTTTGTAACTGATATACGATTAGTTGAAATTTCATAAGAACAATTGTGCAGTTGGTGTACAGTTGAGTCTTAAGATTTATATATGTAAAATTAATTATGCATGTGGGTCTGCATTGTATGCACAGTGGGAAGCGGTTGCTATATTTTACCTTCGGGTTCACAGCTTTCGACCTGGTTTCTGCTCCTCTTTGCATTATTTTAATGTGTGGTTGTCTCGCCTTCCTGTAGATACTCATTCATTGAATACAATGGGAATATTTATCTGTTCTTTTTCTTAACTCAATCCTTCCTCCCTTTCTTTCCCTTGCCTTTGGTGATAAAGAGTAACAGAGTATACCATGCAGTAAGTCTTCCTGTGTCCATTTTTTATTTGTGAAAATTCTATTTGGTGTTTCGAATTGTAAAATTAACTATTCATCCTCATCTGCATATTCATATTCCTACTCATTCGTCACCGCTCACTAAAAAAAATCATTCACAAATCCATCCGTAAGTAGCTAGGCACAGTGTACACAATGCATCTCATCAATGAAATTGTCTGGAATATTCCACTGTTTTTTGTATCAAATTCCCCTTTGCATCATAAAATCCACTTAATAATGTTGTGAGATTCTAAACGGAAATTATTCATGAGTCAAAGTGAAGGATTTTATCTCAAAACAGGACAAATAAATAATGGTCTATTTGTGTCCTACACAACCAAAACATTTACGCTGCCGTGTGCTCTGAGCACTTCACAACCCCAAGCAAATTTGCTCTCTGAAATTTGATGAGGTTGTGCGATAGAGAGCAAGAGAGAAAGTGTTTGTTATTTTAATGCACTAGACTTTAAAGCAAGAGTTTTAGAAGCTCATGCCTTTTCAGTCTGGAAGACAATCCAGAAGGAGATGTTTTGTGTACACCTAGAGTGCCCCTTTAATGTCTTGGGAGTAGAGAAATTTAACACTGAGGATATCATCCCTATCCATGTGACCAACTTCTTCAAGATGATGAAGCCTAGAATAAAAGCTTGATTAAAGTGACTCTCCGTTGACCCATACAGTTTGTATTCTGTAACCCATCCTTCTGGAACTAACTCAAAATAAGTGACTGTCTTGACAGCAATCTGTCTCAAGAGAGTTGTTTTCGATATCCTTGCAAGCCTTAGGGACTTAGATGAAAAACCATCCTAAATTTAAGGTACAAAAATGGTGCCTTTTTGTATGATTTGCTGCAAATCTCGCATTTGAATTGGAAAACAACTCCTTTGTCTTTCATGAATGTTTGCTCTGGGTCACTGGAGATCATTTGGGTCACATTTAGGAACTCATTCATGTATATGCAAATTCAACCATAACTAATTTACATGTACTGACATGTTGAAGGGCTGGTACAGCATTACTTTATAATCTCATTGAGTAAGTAGTAAAAATCTCACTTTGTGTTGGGATACCAGTGAGCTACTCTGAGTAATGTTTCCTCAAGATGCTCACTCATCCTTTAGAAAAAATTGAAGAAAACTAAGAAAGCTGAAATTGTCTCGCTCAACCCAATTTTTCTTACAGTTTTCACAACGCACCATATCATTGATTTTTCAGAAGTCTTGTTATTGAGCACTGATGGATTATATGGAGTAGATGTTGTACAATCTCTTTCTGCATCACTCTCACCCATTTATAAGAATCTTTGATTGATCTAAACAATCTCCTACGGTCCCAGCGAGGGCCCCAGTACGATGCACGTTTACTTTTGTTGGATGATTGCAACATTAGATGTGGAGCATTTTAAGCATGTTAAGTTAAAGCCACTCTGCGTGTAGTATTTCACCCACAGCATGCCTTGGTTTTTCTATCTTCAGCTTCGCAAAAGCAAATCTTTAAGATGCCAATTCTCAATGCTGCTCTTTTCCATCACTCTGCTTCTAATGATAGGCCTTCAGCATTGGGCAGCCATCTTTTTTTTCCCTCACTATAGTCAATATGACCAAAATGAGGCTGAAGGTAATTAGTCTGATCCCTATCAGTCATAGCATGAAGATAAGCTTTGTACACAAAGGAAACCAGACAAAGATGGCTGCTTGAGTTCAAGGTCTTTGAGATGACTTCTGTTCGCTATTTAATGCATGGTCAAACCTTGTATAGGTAGGAAATGACATCATATGCACAATCTGCACACTAGATTTTAATTAGCCATTTTAGCTGGTCATATTACTGATTTACAAATAGATAATTGGAAATTAAGCTATTCTGATCATCTCACCGGATCAGCCAAATATTTAGGGTTTTTTGAACCTTTTATTCTATATTAGACACCAGGTTGCAGGATAGGCATATTCACGGGTAACTTGAAATTCACAGGAACTTTTCATTTTCACTTATTAAAGTAGTAACATTTTACAAATTAAAACCGTCTTCTCTGAAAGGAGCAGTTTTTTTATAGATGGGAATATTTTAACTTTCTGCTTTTACCACTTTGTCCTTTTTTTTTTTACTCCATAATTATAAAAAACTCTCAATGTTAGATTTAGAATACTTGTTTTCTAAGTGGAGGTTTAATTAGTAAAAACTACCCCCCCCCCGAAAAAAAAATAATGATAATAATTTTACAAAAATAATTTTAAAAAACAAATTATGTGAACATCACAATGTTTGTTGGTGCTTTTTTATTTATTTTTTTAAATTGACTCTTTTTTCATCTCCATAATCTGAAAACATTCAACAGAATCGCGAGAAAATTAACCCCATAATAAATATTCATTTCCTGTCCTATTACTCGAGTTATACCATTATATTCAGTTTCTTGGGGTATGACAATTTAGTCACAACCCATGAATCTGTGACTTACAGCACCTGGCATCGAACTGCCCCAGGGCATGCTCAATAAGAAAAGATCAAACTCAACATGAAGTCCATATCTCTGAGATTGCGCATCATGGCCTTGAGTTCTCTCCCTCTCTCTCTCCTTTTTAAAAAAACCATGCTAGTTAATCATTATGCAGGCTACGCAGTTTTAAAGCAACAGAAAGAGAAAAAAAATCATCTGAGATGGATAAATTTATCAATAGAATTGAAAGAGTCAAATTTCATTTTGGATAGGTTGCTATGACGACTGGATTACAATTGTAAGTGATCGTCTGCCTCTGATTTGGAGAATTGATGTTTGGGACTTAATTTTCTTATAATTCATGCGCATTGTAGAGAGGTATTTTGGTGTAGAGTTGAAACATGCACACGGTATGACGCATTTTGGGGATGAATTTTTGTAGGGAGTAGAGTATGTTAACTAGGAGATGATTTGAAGGATTATGTATTGATTGCTATCAAAGTACATTGTAGGATGTGATGGAAATTTTCAAAGCAACTAAAGGGGAAACCCTTTAAATATTCACAGTTTTTTGTTTTTAACACTACTCTTAAATTGTTCTTTTAATAAGTATTATTTAAGTTGAATTACGTACTATTTCGGTTGACAAATGCCAACACCAATCCAAATAACACTTTGATTTTATTTATTTATTTATTTTAGTAGCCAAATAAAACATAAACTCAACTTATTTAATTGGTTTATGTAAACTAAATCATCCCAGTTATTGCTTAAAAAGACATGTATATTTGCTTAGTGTCGTTTGCAGGACAATAAAATGCTAAACTGAAAAATATTTATTTTGGGGCAGACATTTTATAACGAAATGGAAGTGTAAGCTGAATTGTTGCTGTATCCAACGCTGTAATGTAATTTTCTGATTAGCTCTGTGCACGATGCTGCATCTTCACTTCTATTTTGCCACACCTTCATTTCACAAAGCACTTTTTGAGTCTCACAGTTTGATGCATTTTGACTGTTTACTCTTGTCATGAATTCATGTTCACAGTCATTCTCACTTCAGCAATTTAAACTGGCCAACTTGCTCATTTTTTTAACTTGAACAACAAATACCATAATGTCAGAGGAAAAAACATATAATAATAGAATAAGATGATATTTTAAAACGTTTTTTTTTTACTACTAGTCAGTCCACATTTTTTTAGAAAAGATAAAGCAAAAGTGATGTACCAAACAAATTGAAATACAATTTGCAACTTTTTAGAAACTTAGTAGAATGTTTTTTGCTGCTTATGGTATTATAGTATCTAACAAAAGACCTGTCATGCAGGAGCCCTTTCTTGAAAAAACAAAAACAAATTATTCCTTTATTATTTTAAGAAAATAGAGAACAAGTGGCTGAAAGAAATCCTTGATTTGAAAATCTTACACAGCCAACATAATTTTGCAATGATGGTTCCTGACTGAATTCAATTTTGTTTATCTTTAAAACAATTTGTTTACTTGATTATTACAAGCCATCCTAGACTTCGTATTTTTCTTCGGCTGTTTTTCTTCAAATTTTTAATAAAGTATTCCGAATTTAAAATGAGACTTTCCGTTTGAACAACAAGAGTTGAAGATTGTATTACATTTGTTAGACTCTGACTTAATCTAAAAGTGAGGAAATTGGCCAAGTTTACATTTTTTAAGATACTTGTTTTGTCAAGAAAATGGACACAGAAGGACCCATCTCTTTAAAGGTACATGAAGTCCTTGGATCGTTACCTCTTTATTAATCTCCCCTTTTTATCCCTTCTTACCCTCTTCATCCACATCGTTTACCCCCTTATTTTCTGGCTCCATTCATTTGTTTTTCTGCGTTTGTTCCTTAACCACCAAATACGTGGTTCGTTCAAGCAAGTCCTGTTCAAGAATTTCAAATCTCTGTGAAGCCAGTGAGAAGAACATCACTCTAAGTAGTGAGCAGATTTTACGGAAACACTTTTAAAAAATTGGAAAAGGGAAAACAATCTCAAAATCCTAACAATGTCCCCCAAAATAAGAGATGTTTTGGGAGATTGTAGGACTTCGGTGAATACCAAACAAGAGACGGTTCATTCTTGTTCATGCATTGTCTGTGAGTCATGTTTAGTAATATATTATTATTTTCCTGGAATTTTTGCACTATCTTTGGTTGCTAATCAGACATCAGTTTACTTTCTGAGGGTCAGAGTTCATTTCAAAACGAGGCTTCCCTTAATCATGCTTCACAACTTACAAAGATTTTTTCTCACTGGCGCTTTTAATTCACTTCAAATTACACATTCTAAATTGCAATTAACCCATTTTTCTGTTCCATTTTTCTGGGATGAGACCAAGCTACTTAATTGTTTTTTGGTCGTTGTTGGTGATCATGTGTTCTAGAATTATTAAAAACTTTAGACAGGTGGATTTTTTCCCTCGCAGAGTATCGTCTAGTTCCCAAGCACTCCTGGTTACTCATCATGCATCTGGGATGTCTAACCATTTTATATTTGTTTAAACCTTAAAACTAAACCTTAAAACATAAAGCATCAAGATTATTTGGTTGAGATGTTGAAATCGTTCTTTTTTTATTCTCTAAGTTGTGGTGTTAAAGAAAAACTTACCGAGATTGCCTCGTGTAGAAGTAAACTCCGACCCTTAGAGACTTTGTTATTTGCCGTTTTGTGCCTTGTCTTTTTGTTTAACTTTAAATCAGCCGTGGATTGGAAAGTACAATGTCTGTTTTTGCTGAAATTGTTTGTCATTTATATGTGTGTAGTTGAAGGATACTTATGGAAAAATAACTTTGAAATTTGATTAAGTGGAAATGTTGTTTTTCCTCATCATAAGACAAAGCACAACTTGAGTCTAGTTGGTTAAAGTTTTAAGTCTCACTGAATTGGTCTCAGTGAAGATATACGTATCTTGAATGAATAAGCTCTTGTTTCTTTGTCATTTAGAGCTGTCTAATTTAAGATTCACCCTCCCTCTGAAAGGTGTAAGTAACTTACCACCCAGCCACACTTTTGAAACTACATAATGAATACATAAATCAGTTGCTGTTTTACGCCAGGAAAGTCTTATAAAGGTTCTTAAATAAGAGACTTAAGATGTCCTCTTCCCTGTCCTGGATATGTCTGCTCAAATTTGCGATGATAATAATGGGTTGGTTTTCTCCAATGGCATTTCTATGCTATATGTTTATTATAAACCACGCCCCCTCAACCAACCTCTTAACCTATACAGCTAATCATTCTCTGAGTGCTTAAAAGACGCTGCACCCCCCCCCCCACCCCTACCTTCCCCATTGGACAGAACCAAACCCAACTTTGTTCACAAAGTAAGATAACCTTATACCATTCATCTTCAATTTCACATTGAAATGCAACATACTTTTTGCTCATCAAAAAGAAATTTACGAACCGTGTGCTTTGTCTTATGAGAAAGAATTGATCTATTCCGTCTATGATCACGATAGCTTCCTTGCAAGTAAGAATAACACAAACTTTTTACTTGCCCCACAATTAAAATGCTTCATTTACTCGCCCCAAAAATACCTTTTACATTATTTGTATTATCTTGTCACATTCCCAGTGTTCAATAGCAAAAGAGCATGCTCGATACTGTTATACCATTATGGGGCCAGACTATTTGTCCTTCCAGCCTCAGTTTGGTTTTATTGTTTTGAACAGAAAAAAAGACAAGATGGTTGCACTAGATGAAGGTTTATTGGGATGTGACAAAAAGTCATTTAAGTACAATATAAAAACTGACCTGTCATGCAGTTGGCTTTTAAATCACTCATATTTATCAGAGAGATTGGAAGTGTTTTTATAGACTTTTGAAAAAAACATCTTGCAGTTTGTCTGACAAATATTCAGAATAATTGGATTTCATTTTGTAGATTGAAAATTAAGTTGATATGTGTTGGAATTATTGCAAGTTCTATTGAAACATGTTTTATGTTTCTGAAAAATTTCAGATTTGGCCAAACTATTATGCTAGCAGAATCCAATATATCAGTAAATGGGCAAATGACTTCAGAAATGATTGATCTTTTACCCGTTATTTCTGACTTTGAGTTGTTGTATTTGTTTACAGGGCGCTGGAGTATTCTCTACAGATAGAAAACATGAATCTCACTGCTATACGAACCATACGGGTCCTCCGACCACTGAGGGCCATCAATAGAATACCTAGTAAGTATTGATTGATTATTGATTGATTGATGGACTATTTATTAGCTATTGATAACTTCACTTTGGAAATGGAATCATTAGAACAAAGCAAGAGAGTTGACATTGACAACTCGTTAATAAGTAGTATTTAAACAACAAAAGTGTTTAATTATGAGCAAAGATACTTAGATTTTTAATAAAAATAATTGAGTTACTTCACTTTATGAGCATATCACCGACCAAACTGTGATTTTAATCTTCAGTTTTTAAAAGAAATTTGTTGTACAACAAGGCTTACCACTGAAATATATTTGCCTGGTACCCTGTAAATGTTGATTGGTAACCTGCTTAGGGCCTATTTTTCAAAAGCAATTTCCAGTGAAACTTCTCTTAGGGTTATAGGAGGCTATGTTTGAAAATGCCTTAAGAGATAACTGATAAGTTTATTTTATTTATTGATCCCCTCACACTGATGGCAGACACAGATACTGTCTGCCCATGGTCTGCCATTTTGGCATGTAAACATATGGTGCGCTTTGAATGGTGCGCACATCACCTAAAACGTGTAAAATGCACACTACTCAATAACGGAGCTGCCAACTCTTCTTGATCCTGCAGAAGGTTCCCTAAAAATCAACCAATCTTCTCATGTTCTGATGAACCAATGTGAGAATCTCCCTGATTGTGGACATTTTGTTGAATTTAATTACAAGTATCTCCCTGATTATTGTGCAAAATCTCTCTGACTGCAAGATGCAAATGCTGGCAGCTCTGCAGTAAACCATGGGAAAACTCAGTCCCAAAATGGCGCAACCAAGATGAATTGTGAGGATGAGTCAACACCAGTTAAAATAACAATGCAGTACAGTTAGTATCATGCGGTGAGGTATGCAATTGCAGTCCTGTCACCATCAACTCAGTTTAGATCCAATTAGAACTTCTGTATGATGATTTCACAAGCACAAAAGGCCTGTCTGAAGGCCTTTATGCAAAACCTCTAATTTACTCCCCATAACATTTATGGAGGCAGAATTTTGCCCTTTTTCCAAATTCATAGGAGATCTTTCAAGACTAAGTTGTTGATTGCAGTACATGCAATTTACTACAGGGATTTTGCCCCATGTAAAATGTTAAGATGTGCGTCAAGTGATCACGTTTTTTCTAAATGCAGTCATCAATGACCTTGCAACTTGGGAAAGAGGTGGATGGAACCTTGCATTGTGTTGTTGCAGTGCTCATAACCTCAACTACAGGTGATTGCTACGCCTGTCTGAGCGTGGGTTGTTAGCAATAAAGGAGTTAATATTAGGATAGCTTTGAGTTGGGAAGGCAACTCAATGGAGTAAAAATAAAAACATCATAAAATTTTAAGTAAAATTTGTCGTAAAACCTATAAAAGCTCTTTGGAATTAATTCTGTTTGAATTTCCTGTATGAGCCAGACGGAAAGGTCAAATAGGGTCATGATTAAAATGAGAATGTTACAATGGTTGTTTACTGGTACTTTGATCCTTGATGATGCCATGGTGTCGTAACTTGTTTGTTGACTAAGTTAAAACATCAGTTACAGTATACGATGTATCGTTTATTCCAACATGATAAACCAATTATCGAAATATAAATATAGCCTTTCTTTAACTTGTTGCCAGAGGGCGCTCTTACAAGTAATGACGTCATCAAACCTATATTAAAAAAGGATACACCCCATTGATAAATTCTAACACAAACCACATCCAAATTCTGAATCATACTGGCAGTAAAACTCAAAATAGGGTCATGTCTGTACATGAAATAAAACATTTGTAGTGATTCACAACATGGCGCGAATATTTTAAATTATGATATGAATTTGTTGTTAAATCTCAAATTTAATGTAATTCGATACCTGATGATGTCATGGAGACTAAATTTATTTAAGAGATTAAGTTAAGTTATGAGCTACATTAGGATATAACTTGTACTGATGTGACATCGTATAAAATTATCCACCAACAAAACGTGTGTACACACAACTTGAAAAAAACAAACAAAATGTTTTAAAGGTAAGGTCATAGATTGTTTTGTTTTTTCCAATACAATTCTTA
>CM021528.1:1329147-1342433 GCA_010994315.2 Pisaster ochraceus
TTGCAGGAAAATACTCAATGTTGAAGCGCCTTGAGCGTCACTGAGTGACGGATACGAGCGCTATATAAATAGCCACTATTATTATTATTATTATTAATATTATTATTATACAAACCACCCCTTCCTCCATCCCTCCCCAAAAGAATAAACTAATTCCAAAAACTAAATTTACTCAGGACCGATAACAAGTGTTATTCCCAACCTGTTTTAATCTATTATTTGCGGGTTAAATTTGAAGAAATTTATTGTGGCTGGTCAATTCCTTTTTTGTTGTTGATCCAAACAAATATTTGGTTTCACCCATACACTGGTTTGTATAAAGTGCTGTACCGGTATACTTTCCCACACCCTGTAAAAAAATCCACAGGCAAACTGCTCAAGTGGGATTCGAACCCATGACCTTTTGCTATTCTAGAGCAGGTGTTTTACCACTATACTGTTGAGATTGCCTGGTAGCTAGAGGCAGTTCGAATCCTACACTTCAGCAGTGGTTACCGCAACAAATTAAAAGATGTTAAAGTTGCATGGGGGTTAAAGAGTGTCTCTTTGAGTGTTGAAATCTTCCTCCAAAAAACAACCCCCAAAACAACAACACAAAACATTCTTAATTTTGCAAGTCAAATGCATACAAATCACCACTTCTTCATTAAAAAAAAGAATAAACTAATTTCAAATAAAAAGTATCATGCCCTATCTGGTCATTCGTGAGTTAGATTTGAATAAGTCTGGTACAGTGACTTGCCTAGTCACAAGTTATCGCTTAAATCTGAATTCCTCTGACTACGGAGACAGTAATGCTACGTCAAATGGTTCGGGGCAAGCTTTTGTATAGCAACCTCCAGATGAGTGAACCCTGGTACAATTGTGCCATACATATTCATTCAAAATCGTGTATGGGTGTTCACTGTCTGATATGTACCTACGCAAATGCTTGCCACAAATCATGTGACGTAGCAACTGTCTTGATTGTCTGAGGAATTCATATTCAAGTGGCAACGTGGGATCAAGCAAGTCATTGTACCACATTGTATTCAAATCTAACTCGCAAATGGCTTACTGTATGGATTTATTCTCTAGGAAAAACATTACCTTTATATTCAAATGTAGTGCACCTTTAATTGTGTGTTCAGTTGAAGATGCATTCAGGTCGCAGCAGTTTCAATCAACTCGCAAACTCTGTCTGTATAAAACAAAACATTCATGAGCCTGAAAGACGACACCAAACATTTACATATTTTTGTCATCGTTTGAGACAATCTACAGAGTAGACCTAAATCTGATGAAATTGCTGTTCCAGTTTGGGACATAGAGATTTATGCCGACCCAATCCTATACATGCACGTACATCATCACCCATGCAGCGTAACATTCATTAACCTGCTTGCGCCATGCACAGGTGGAATACCTAATTCTATTATTCCAAGCTAGACGGACTCGATAAACGATCTAGCTAATGGTCTGAGTGTCTCTGTCTTAGAATTGTTGATTTGTTGAGTGCTGTCGACGGAAACCGAAGAAAATAGTTACGCGACTTAAATCACCTACCATTGGGAATTTAGGTAAAATATGGATTTGGGAAGGCGGGAGTTTGATTTGTTTTTGTTGTTACTTGCAGGAAAAATATTTTCTTGGGTCTAACAAAGGAAAAGGAAGTTATTTTGAATTCATTCTCATAAAAGTGCTAATTAACATAACACATATTGTTTTAAAGGTAGAGTGTACTTCAGAGAAAGAGGTTATGTTTCACCCCAAACTTTTAATCTAAGAACAGGCATCTGAAAGCACACAATTCAATGCAATAACATGAACAAGGGTGTTTTTCTTTCCTTAATTATTTCCTTGCAATTTTAATGACCAATTGAGCCCATATTTTCACAGGTTTGTTGTTTTATGCGTATGTTGGGATACAACAAGTGAGGATACTGGTCTTTGACAAAAGTATACCCTGGCTTTAATTTTAAATTAGCTTCTCTTTTGAGTAGAAACCAGTGTAAAGTAGCCGGCAGTCTGTTTCTGCCATACAAAATCTTTCTTTTCTCCAGAAGTTCTCAGCAAAATTTAGGCATCAGTGAATAAAGCGTAGCTTAAGAAATCAGCCCTGACCGCTTTGTCTTGATCAGAAACTTTGTTGACTTCCTGTCTGTCAGTGAATTATTTTAGGAGATGTCCACATGCACTAAATAATTACACCTGTAATAAGCAATCAGTATTTACTGATGACTTATGCGGGTTTTTATGCTGCAGGCCTGGGTAGCTAAATTCTAAGAAATGGCTATTTCCTGGGAGTTTGCCTGCATTAGCAGTTTGTCTGTAGCTATTTGCCTACTAAAGTGTGTCAACATCCGAAATGTTCTGAAAAAACTATCTCCATAATGCAATAATTTGTATTTCATTTGGTTTTGAATCAAGTTTATTTCTCACACATATGTTCTCAGTCTCCTAGAGTCTAAAACCCCCCCGCTGAAATCCACTCCTGCCTGCGTGGATTTCCAATGTCACACAGCAACGACATTCATATGCACAGGGAGCAAGCCACTTCCTACAAAACAAGACTTATGTCAACATCCTTGTCGCCATGGCGACCCGGGACCTCCGCCATCCACTGAGCAATTAAACAAGTTGTGAAAAATATCTCAAGCATTGCTATCTAGTGCAGGGTTCCCCTCACCCCAGAGCGTCGGTTACTTCTACTCGACCTGTTGTTCATTTGTACCAAAGCATAAGATTGGAGATTCCATGTTTGTTTTGTAAGACTCATGTCTTGCAGTGATAATCTTGATTTCTGCTGCTCCCTGAGTGCGCAGATTTAACATCTAATAATAGCATCCAGCACTATCATCAAGGGGCTGTGGGTAATCCTAAGATTTGTATCCGTTAATTATAAATCATGTCCCAGGCCGCATTTAAAAAAACAAAGTTTTTTTTAACTCCCCCATTCACGAATGTCTTGTAATTATATTATTTGTTTTCTCCTAAAGAATTTAAGAATCAGTATGAAAGCCTTTGCTTCTGTTAATTAGTCTGAATCAACAAAAATAATTGCTTCAAGTAATGAGTTATAGCCACATGGATATAGCAACAAACTGGGAATCGAGTTCATTGCAATATTGAAAGTTAGTTTATTTTTAGTGACATTATTCAAAGTGTTCCGCGTCTGAGTATGCTTTGATGTAGATGTGAAGTTCAATATACTGATTGATCAAGTTCAATTGTCTGATTGATCTGTTAAATAATCTTGTTATTGATTTATCGAATAATTGATTGATTGATTGAGTGATTGAGTGTTTGAATGAGTGTTGAGTGACTTATTGGTTGAGTGATTGGGCGATTGAGTAATTTATTGATCGAGTGGTCGATTGGTTCATTGACTGATTTATTGGTTGGTCGATTGATTGATTGATTGATTGGTTGATGGATGGATCGATTGATTGCTTGCTTGCTTGATTGATTGATTGATTGATTGATTGATTGATTGATTGATTGATTGATTGATTGATTGATTGATAGCTGATTAATTAATTAGATGACCTAGACCAAGACTATGCAGATGTTTACCATTAAAAAAACAAAGACCCACAAAACATTTTCCCATCTAATTAGTTATTGAAAAGTATAAAATAAGAATAAATGTACTCTTCCCAAAACCCATTGATGTCTCATTAAATAAATGTATATAACCAAGCTAGAGTTTTTCTAACATTGGTCGTAGATGTTTACCATCTCATTGAATCAAGTCTCACCTTCAGAAACATGATTAGTGTTGAATCCTGGGGGTAGGTTTTCAGTAATTGAGTTGCAAGAATTATCATGGACCATCTCTCCCTCTGGAAACACTAGTACCCATGTTATAAAAGACTTGCAGATAATCATCAACATGCATTGAAATACTGCAAAGAAGTAGGCACTTTTTCTTACTTGATGACAAAAGAGCAAAGTTGTTTCTCTTTAGGTTTACTTTTTTCCTCCAGAGTCAACTCATTTTCATAAACCTCAAAAACAATTGCGAATTATAAAAGGTCACACGGTATTAAATTAGGCAAAGCACTAATAATCCAAAGTTGTCTTACATCTGAATTTCTATCCCTCTTGTGTTTTTAGTCCTCGTTATTTTTTATGTCGTACACCGATGAATAAATTGTAAATATTCTCAACATGTTAAAACCTAGTGTGCCATTGTTGTGATAAATTGAATACTAAATTGACAATGTTGCAATCATGTTGGGGGTGATTTTGTGACGCAGTTACACAAGGTCTTTGGACTCGGATGATCGTCACACGCGATGTGATTAAAGCAAAACATGCTGTGTGGTAAAACAGCTAAAAGGATTGACTTATTTTTAAAGTGCGTCTGTCGTAAGATAAGAAAAAAACTTCCGAGGAGGGTTTGGGGGATTTTTTAAGAAGTGTCTTTTAAAAAAAACACTTCTTAAAAAAGAAGTGTTTTTTAAGAAGTGTTTTTACGTTGATCTTCAAAAGGAATATTTTGTTTGTGGTTGTAACATGGCTGCACTCTCTCAAACAACTCTACATTCTTAATAATAATAATAATGATAATAATGGGCATTTGTAGTGCTCCATGTCTGTCAGAGAGACTCTGCTGGCACAAAGAAAAAGAACTCTGCCAATGATGGTACTAAAAGCCTAGACTGAACTATTGTGTTAAGACGTAAAAATAAATTCACAACAATTTCAGTTGTATAATGACTGACTTCTAACGTTTAAAGGATGAACTATTTTGATTAGAAATAATGCTTGTAAATAACCCAGATAACAAAACAGCGAAAGTGTGAACCGGTTAGAAATGTGTAGTTAGTGATTCGGGTTACTTATTAGGCATTCATGTTTTTTTTTGCCAGCAATGACCCAACTAAAATATTCCATGACAAAATGTAAGATCTTTTTATTTTTAGACACAAAAGGACCTTAAAACCATGGGTGTTTAAGTGAATTTCTTAGAATCGGTTAGTGTGATATGTTTACATGTGCGCAATGTTGACAAACAATCGGTAATCTATTTATAAACAACCAAAGGGATGGCCTTATAAATTCGCTAAAGCATTTTATGTTTTTACAAAAGAAATTACAGTTTCTCATGTATTTTAAGCAAAGTTTCGAATGTTAATTTTTTTAGGATACTGTTTTGAGGGATAATCAATGAAATTATGCCACTCTTCTAGCACCAAAACTTTCAGAGAATTGTGGTTTAGTTGTTGTTGACTGCGTCACTGAACATGCCGGAAGGCGTCCCTTGGGGGATGAAGGGCTAGACTTGATTTACCAAGAATGCTGTAATTAATTTTACCGATTATATGGCCAAGGTATTGATGTGCAGAATGAATATTTATGAGTGCAACGATGAGAGTATTTTCATGGGTTGAAATATGGAATTAGAAAATAAATTAACAGAAGAAAATATTGTCGCTATTGCACAAATACAAAACATTCTTTAATTGTTTTATATTACATCCAAGGAATAATAATTACACAGTACTTATATTGCGCACCACACAAAAATCTCAATGCTCTTTACAACAATAAAGGCAAACAAGCATACAGGCAATTACACATTAAAGGCAAACCAGCATACTGGCAATTACACAAGCAGGTAACTTTTAAGGAGCGATTTAAATACAGTTTCAGCTCTTGCAGTTTTGATGTGATGTGGAAGAGAGTTCCAAAGAGAAGGTGATGACTGCATGAATGACCGATGTCCGTAAGTCTTAGTGCGAGTGACCGGTGTATTAAGCAGCAATGTTGAGCTAGAACGGAGGGTGCGTGGTGGTAGATCTTTTGTTGTTTGATTGGAGGATAAAACTTTAAAAATAAAACTGTACAAGATTTTATTCTGTGATGCCACTTGATAATGCATGGTGCAGTGAATTGTGCAATAGAAAAAAGGATGGATCTGTTTTGCACTGAATAGTACCAAGATGCACGGTTTAATGTGTATCCGCTTTTGGTGTTTTGTTGTTGATTTTTTTTCCCTTGCGTGGTGGTTTTCATTGGACATATGTGATTATGTCAGTTTCTTTTCCGATTCAATAATAATTTTTAGAGCATCTTTCAAGAGTTTCAGCGTGGTGGAGCTCCACTCCCGTTATCGTTCTTACATAGATGTATTTTTTACGTTTTTTTTTTTTCAATGGTCCACTCACAAGAATGATGAATGCCACATGACTCCTACAATCCTCCAATCAAATGATAAGGATCTCTGTGGGTGTTATATAATATTTGCTATAATTAGATAGGGGGTCTAGTTTTACCTATTACAATGCCAGTGTATTGCTACATTCTACATATTTCGCACGTCTTTCACGTGTGTTTCAATCTGTTACTATAAAATATAAATAAAATCAAAACTCTAAAAAGAAAATAGCAGGTTAACAAAATGTTAAAAGAAATCCTCTGATTTATGGTCACTAATTTAGGAAACCTACATGTAAAGTCACTCGACTCTATCCAAGGAAAATTACTCGAGTATGTACAACACGTCTTTAATCTCTGATCTTCACGTTTCATTTGAGAAAAGGTAGACATGGATTTCTAATAACGTCTGCAGGACTTGGAGCACATAATGCATAATGGAGTCTGCTCTACACCGGTTTTTACTACGACAGGCTTTTTATTGGAGGACGTGGTTGCAGCATTTTGATTGTCACAGCGATTCCTCAGCCATCACTGATATTCTATAATTCAATAAATAGCATCATCCAACTTCTTATATAATTATTGAGAACTATTTGTCTAATTATGCAGACATGAAATTCTTCCTACTTCAGTCTGATTTCTGGGGGGGGGGGTGGCCTAGGAAAAATCAGAAAATTTGATATTAATAAGGCCTGGAAAGTCTATTAGAGCCTACACCATGTGTACATGTGCTTTTTTCCACAAGGACCAAATATCATGGCTGAATTACAGTTCTGAGGTGCTTGTTTTGGTTCTTGGCTTAAATTGGACCTCAAGAAGCTGTGCACAGGCCATATTATATGAGGCAATATAAAAGCAACCAGTTCCAGATAAAGAAAAAAGTTCCGCGAAGAAAAAACTTTCATATTTCAATTTCAGACAAGCGCTCCAGAGTTGCGTTGAACCAAATAGATTAGGAGAGACTCTAGGTCTTCCCAAATAAATGTTGGTTTCAGACAATTGAACTTTATGTACACTGGCTGGAGATAAGAATACAAAAATGAAAAATGTGCCAAAAGCGCCAAACATAATTGAAAGACACTAGGTTACTGACAATGTTTCATTTTAATCTTGCGAAGTACCCTGGTAAAAGGGTGATCCAACCTACTATGTGTAAACAACAGGGTCAACAACAGAAATCCCTTTTGCGGTGTATTTATTTTAGTTAAAAAGTTTAGTTTTAAAAAAGGAGAAGAAAAGAAAAAAAGCAAATCAAATCTCGTGTTTAACAATATGGTGAGCCAATATGCAAAAAAAAAGCCTCCATGCTGACCGGAGAAGAAGAAGAATGCTTAAAAATGTAGCATTAAGCAACCTGTCTAATCACCATACATTAGCATAACATTTGCATTAGGTTCGGCTCATGACAAGATCGACGTATGAAACCAAGGTGCTCTAGAGTCGTTCCAAATGACTGCAACAGTTAATCTTATGACTTCCAGCGCATCCAGTCGCTCCTAACTGTTTCAGACATCGAACTTTTCATGTACTTAATTCAATCATTCGGTTTCGGCGCGACTCCAGAGCGCCTGTCTGAACCGGGCATAAGACACTGGTGGAAAACTGCATTTTGTGCTGCCGTAGTGTTCCTTTTGCATACAGTGCAGTTGGTTGCCTGTAAAAGTTGCCTTGTGTGAATGCCTTATAAGGAAATCTTGGGTTTTAAAATATGCAGCGAAGCAACTGACATAAAAAGTGTCTACTGAATATTTAGCCGGCTATGTTCAAGTGTTAAATGAGAAATAGTCTTTTGATCGGGTTTTGGCTTGGGATTTCATCATTTTAAAATGTAAAATTTGTATTTAAATCTACTGATGAAATATTGCAACTAAAAATAACGTTTTATTTTTTGAAATCTTCGCAAGTTAAGGAAGCCTTGGGTTTTAAAAAATGCAGTGAAGCAACTGACATAAAAAGTGTCTACTGAATATTTAGCCGGCTATGTTCAAGTGTTAGATGAGGAATAGTCTTTTGATCAGGTTTTGGCCTGGGATTTCATCATTTCAAAATATGAAATTTGTATTAAAATCTACTAATGAGATATTGCAACTAAATAAAAAATACCATTTTAGTTAGTGAAATCTTTACAAGCTAGTTGAAAGCAAAAGTTGCTTTATGTTTCAATTCTAACACAATCTTTCTCAAAGGCTAAATCACAGGTCATTTTTGTTGGTAAACAGTTTGTATTAACTTTTTTATTTAAGGTCAATTTGAAGTTAAAAGTTGTCTTGTAAGCATCACGATTTGCTAAATGCAGACAATTTTTGCTAAGGGAAATCAGCTAACCAGCCAAAATCCCTTAAGATGTACATTATGACTGGTACCATGTCAAGCAAGCAAAATTGTTTAAATGTCAAATTCTGTGGAGCAGCTCTATGAAATTGGGCCTGAAAGACTGTTTCAAGATGGTTACCACTTGACACTGATGATAACAAGTTCTCTCCATCTGTCTACAATGCTTTGCCCCGGGCTCGAGGATCTCCCATACTCATCATGATCCTATCCGTAGGTCTGCTAATGATTCGATATTAGGTACATTTCAGCTCTTGTGACATGTCAGAAGTATCATGTTCAGCGAGGTCATTGCTCTGTGATGCTACAATCCGCCATCTTGGTTATCGTTAAAAGGCAAAAGGTCGTCTAAAAATGTTGTGTCATTTGGGTTTGGGTAATTTCATGTACAAATTGTCTCCCTGGAGCTTGAAACTAAACCTTAGATGATCAAATTGTAAACATTTTATTCCTTTATTTGTTTCTTTCACCCAGCCGTCGGAGTTGACGGAAGCGTTAGAAATCAGCAACCTTATCTTCACCAGCCTGTTTGCTCTAGAGATGCTTCTCAAACTACTTGCCTATGGCCTCGTCGGTTACATCCGAAACGGCTTCAACGTCTTTGATGGGATCATAGTGATCGTCAGGTAAACCTCACTGCTTGTTGGAAGGATGAAAAACAGACTGGGAGAGTCAACTTTCTTGTTTTCTCCCATATTGACTCAGTATACACCAAACCGAGGCCACATGGTAAAAATAGTCTGGCACTCTGCTATGAAAAGAGAATTTGAATTACTGTCATTATGTATACAGGGTATCATACAAGTACACCATCGGCATTATCATTAGACCTACATTTTTCAGACTCTGTCGAGCAATAAAGTAACGTGACATAATTAAGTAACAATCATTTTGTCACTTCCTTTTCTTATCTCAAAATAAAGCAGGATTTTTTTCAGAATATTAATTGAAGAATTTAATGGTTCATAAAGTATCAGGAAATAAGGATTTATTGGGAGCAGATTAGTTTTGATAGAAGGCCATAAATAACTTCTAAAGGGATGCTTTATTCTGAAGAATTGCTCATAACTCTCTACTGTCCCTTCACCCCCTAACCCCCCACAGCGTTGTTGAAATCATGCAGCAAGGCCAAGGAGGGGGTCTCTCTGTGCTACGAACCTTCCGTCTCCTACGAATCCTCAAACTGGTCCGATTTATGCCAGCTTTAAGACGGCAACTGCTCATCATGTTGAAGACCATGGACAACGTTGCTACATTCTTTTCTCTCCTGTCGCTCTTTATTTTCATCTTCAGGTAAGACACTGAGTCTTTGTTTGTGTTTTTATTAAGATCATGACTTTTCATCACTTCATGACCTAGCACCCAACTATATCAAGGACTTGCTCAAGATGAAGCAGAACTGCTACTCACTTTGTTCTGGCTCCTCACCAGTCCTAGTTACTCCCAGGTCCAGGACAGTATGCTATAGTGACCAGGCCTTTTCACACATTGGACCTGTTCTCTGGAAGAAACTTCCTGATTCTATCCAGAACATTGTTTCTCTGGAAACTTTCAGTACAGCAAACTGTGTCTAGTTTTCGGCTTCCACCATCTTTCGCCATGATTAATCGTTGTACATCTGTTAACATCTACTGCTTTCGCGCCATAAATAATGTATATTAGAATGTGCGCTTTGTAAACTCACATATTATTATATTTTTAAAGGTGGTATCAAACAAGCCTAATCTTAACAATTTGGACTCTTTTAATTCTCCCCCTCAATCAAATTGTTAAGGTTTTTTTCCACTCAAAAATGTAATTAGGATTAAACTCAATTCAGTACGGTTTGCGGAACCATCATGGAAATTAGGGCTCATGAGTTGTGGTGATTCTGAAAAGAAGAGGTGGTGTAACAATTTCATGCTTTTATCAGTGTGCTCTCAGCATCTGATCCAGTTGCTAAAACATGACATACAAATTTGGGTCTTTGTTTTCATAATAAAGTAACGTCCTGGAGGGTATCCCCCTAGCTCCTCCCCAGGGAGTACTATTCAAGGTGTCTGTCGTCTTTACTTACCCTCTCCATGAAGCAGTCTCAAATCCCTGGAGAGCTGGTACATAACCAAGGCTGCTTGTTAGTCACCTCGATGGTTAACAATCAAAGTTAATAGGCCTGTTGACAAGGCCAGTTCTTTTTCTCCGCAGAATAGCAGAAGACGGTATGGTGAGAATCGTTGGCACTTATAAGCAACAACTATACCTGACAGGATTCGAACCTCCTATTTTTGGAAAAAGTCAGCTACCCTCAGCCACTAATTAATCAGACTTCAATTTCGGAGCTTGCAATAAATTATGCAAAAAAACTGAAAAAATGTCTGATGTAAACATTTATGTTTGATGTTTCATAAATGTGTGTACTGGTTGTCTGAAGACCAAAATAAACAGATTTTTATCCAAACCATCACAAATTTTCTGAGCTCTTAATTGTTTGAATTGTTAGTGTTGATTTTTTTTTCAAACCTAGTCATGCTTTGTCACAAGAATTGTATATCAAATGGTTGATAAATTTGTGTGGAAATACTTTGTCTGCAAGCTAAATGTGATTGCATTATATAAAAAAAAACTTTGGAAAGCATTGACTTTGACCTTGGTGGTATAATTGCTCTGAATGTTTTCAATCCCACAGTATCCTAGGAATGCATCTTTTCGGTTGTAACTTCTGTAAAATAGTTCATGGAGTCGAAGAATGTGACAGAAAGAATTTTGACAATCTCCTGTGGGCAATAGTGACTGTTTTCCAGGTAAGATGATTCAAGACATTCTTATATTAGCGATGACATGAGAAATAAATCAAGAAAGAAAGAAAGAAGTAAATTGAGTCAATACCTTAAGAGATAACTAAAATAAATTACAGAATTATTGTTAACATCTAAAAACAGTCACATGCAGGTTTCTTGACATATCTCTTGATTTCTATGACATGCCTGGAATGACCTTGAGGCCATGGCCTCTGTTGCCCGGTTTGGCCGTGGTTCCCCTCCAAAAGTTTCACGTAGACTTAAAGATTTTCCAATGGAGGTGCTTTTTGCAAAGATGAATTTCTTTACTCGACCTCTTCACACCCTTTCAAATGTTGTTCAGTCATTGTATTCCATGCACATATTCAGGTCGACATGTTTCCACCCACTCTGACTTGCGAGGGCGCCATTCTCTGTCCCTACGTGATTCTCCAAGGAAATGTGTCAGGCCGAGTGCCTGAATATGATGTGCATACATGATTACTCCAGAACCTTGCAGATGTTATATCTAGATCATAAACACTTACTCTAAGACCGACAGGTCGTGGAAAATATGTAGATTTATTGCTCAATTCTTGTGTTTTTGATGTTGAGACCTTCATTTTGCAGCCATCTTGATTCTCTGCTATTCAAATCATTGTAACCAAACCGAGGCTCGGAAGGCAAATTAGTCTGGTGCCTTTTTATGTTGACCTTTATTATTCTTACTGCATACAGAGGGCCAGACAATAGCAAAATAAGGAGTTTTATAGCGCCGCTGGCAAAGAGCGATAATGTGATACAAGACTTGCCAGAGCTTGTAGGAAAGGTCTACGTGGGATATGTATTTGTCCTGAACACATATTATGATGTTTGTTGTCGTCCACTCTGGGCACTACAGTCGGCCAACGTGACCGCGTCTCGTTGTTTGTTACCCGGGGGAAAAACAGTAGACCTTTTAGAGTTTATCTTGATGCGCTTATACACACTCGCTCAAAAACTCACAGCCTGTCGCGGTAGGCTAATCTGACACTTTAAGTTGCTCATTTTCAATTCAGTCAACATCATTTGTCTTCTCCCAAGAGATAAGGACTTGAGGATTTTCCTTGCGAGACTTTACTGCCGAAGAAAGTGTCATTGTTACCTGAGGGGTTCCAAATCAGAGAGCGCTCATGATCTCTTTGGGGGGAAGGTTCAAATTGGGGTATTCAAACAGTATTTACTTATTGGGATAATTTTATAAGATGTCATGCTCACCTATTGGGACTATTAATACTCTCTTTGGGGAAAACTATTCCAATTGAGGTATTAAAACAGTGTATCCCAACTGGAGTAGTTTTACAAGAAAGGTCATCAATACCTAAGAGTTGTCACTGTTGGTTATCCTTATTGCAAAAATGCTTCAATTTAGGGTATTAAGTTCAATTTAATTGTATACTCCAATTGGGGTAGTTTTTTGAGTCTGGTTTGTGAGTTAATATCTCCATTGGGAGACAAGGGTCAGGTTAGGGCACAATTTCAAAAGCATAAAATAATACAAACTTGCTAAGCACTGAAAATTACTACTAAGCAGAAATAGGTTACCAGCCTAAATGCCATATTCTTCACATTATAGTGACTTGTGCCCTGCCATCAATTTGCTTAGCAAATACATTTTGTTCTGCTCAGCAGCTCTGTATAGTGTGTCTGAGAAATCCCCAGAAACAATTTTCTCAATTTCCTAGTGTATTGCATGACTGTTGCCACGGCAACTTGTGTAGATTGTCGTCATTGTAACTGTCGCGTAAAAGTGAAAGCCATTCCCCTATGGTCATTTAGATTTAATTTCCATCAGGAGATTTAATCAAGAACCTGCATCATGATACAAATTAAGTGTAGAATTATTTAGTTGCAGTTAGTTACCAGATTCGGCGCTATCTGTTACATTGCCATTCGCCGTCATGGAAAGGCAACCCAAGTTTCTTCATGTCTTTTCTGCGATGATTATTTAAGGAGTCAATGTTTTCTTTCAAATTAAAGTAGGATGTACTCAACTTTCAGTTTAATGATTAT
>CM021528.1:1342630-1353032 GCA_010994315.2 Pisaster ochraceus
ATTGTGTGCTTTCAGATGCCTGAGAAAGGCTTCATGCCTGAAGCTTTTCTCAGACTCGAATCTTTTGGTGAAAAATTACCTCTTTCTCTAAAACTACATTACTTCAAAGGGGGTCGTTTCTAACAATGTTTTAAAATATCAACAGCTCTCCAGTGCTCTTTACTAATTAAGTAAGGTTTTTATGGTCATTAACTTGTGGATTAATTACCAAAAGTACACCTTCCTTTTAAATTTTCTTGGTAATGAAACCAAGGAAATCTCAAAAGCGACTACTAGAGCTGTAACCGTAAGACTGAAGGTTCCCTTTTAAGAGAAGATGATGAAGAAATAATCAGTTTTAGACATGGGAGGGAAACCAATAGGGAAAACCCACAATCAGGTAGGGATTGAAAACCCAATCTACATGCAAGGATTCGTCGGGCCCATGATGGAATTCAAACTAGGGTCCATAGAGGTGAGCGGCCAAACCAACTAAGCCAGCCTTGAACACCTGCAGTAACGAGAGTCACAGTTGACTTGCCCATATATAAATTAAACTGTAGTGCTCATCAGTGCCAAGTCTGTTTATTCACTTTTTCGGCTTTCTTCTCGTTTTTAGATTCTTACCCAAGAAGATTGGAACATTGTCCTCTACAATGGCATGTACCATAACTCCGCTTGGGCCGCACTGTACTTCATCGCACTCATGACTTTCGGTAACTACGTGCTCTTCAACCTCTTGGTGGCCATTCTCGTGGAAGGTTTTGCTGCAGAGGTGAGATCAGTCAAATCTTGATATTAATTCCTTAAAAATCCACACCTTTAAAGCCTAATTGAGGCTTTAAAAGTGATTAATTTTCAATTTAAAAAATGGTGAAATTCTAAGTGCGATTTGGACAAGTGGATTGAATTGGCTTATGTGGCTACTGGAGATTGTTGGGTGATTAGGTTTGTGATGGGTTATTAGACTTTGAGCTAATCCTCCAAGGTAACACATTTTTTACATGATAGTTTTTTAATGGAAAAGTTATCAAATTACTAACTACATAAACATCTTAAAGAATGAAATTTCAAGCCTTAGACTGAAGGTCTGCACAAAGAGCTGAAGAGGTTTTATAATCGTAAGCGGATCGGGAGAGTAGAGAGTCATTTCAGACAATGTGGCATTATCATTTTTTAAGAGCCAGTATTCGTGTTTTACATTCAAATTATAATCACCATTTTATTGCACCTACAAAGTCCTATCCATCCAAGATGATTTAGATAAACAAATATTGAAGTTTTTTGAAGAATTTGAAGCAGTTTTTCATAATCATTTTTGATAATTTCAGTGAAAGAAGAGGTCATGTAAACTGTTAACTGACTTCACTCGTTTTGTTAATTTCAAAATTTTTCCTAAACACCCAACTAACTTTACTCATTGATATTGTATATTTCAATAATGTACTCATGGCAAAGCTATTAATCAATGACTGAGACTCAAAACAAGATGTGTATTTTCCTTAAGACATTCAAGATAAGACATCTTGCAACTTAGTGGTCCCATGTGTATAAGGCATCCAAATCGTATGCCAAGAATTTCACAGAACTTGAAAGCATCATCAAGCCCTTCATGGGATAAGTTGTACTTTCATCGTGTCAATGCATTTCCAAGCTGAAACTTTCACTGCAACGACTTCTGTTGTCTGTAATTAAGATTATGGTGAACATTCTAAGCATAGTCTGCATAGGTAAAGGTCATAATCCTAGAGAGGTAGGTTGTCCAGTCTTGGACACACTTACTAGGGTTTTAAGGAAACATATTTCTTAGTGTCGATGTTTTCGGTAATCCATCTACATTATAACTTATCACCTCTCTAGGTCCATTTGTTTTTTGTATTTCTATGTCTTTTTTTGTTTTGGTTTTTGGTGTAAGGACCCCAATGGAAATAAGTCTAAGTTTGCTTTTGGGGGGCTATCCTTGGATAGTTTTGTGCAGGTTTTTTCCTTGTTTTCTACTTTTGTTTATTTATTTTCATTGTTATCCTCACGCTATTGTGTATGTTTTTCTGCCATGTGCTTGCTCAGTGTTTGATCCGAAAAAATTCAAGTCAAATCATTAATTTAAAAGAGAGCAGCTAAACATGCATACAAATATTCTTACAACTTTTCATAAAGCCTGTAAGCACCAAAATTTGCTAAGCACAGTAAAAACTTGCTTAGCAGAAATGGCAAACCAGCCAAAAGGTCATAAAGTTTACCTTGTTGCAACTGGTGTCCCGCTCCAGTTTTTGCTTATCATTTTAAACCAGTAATCTATGCTGAACAGCTTTATGAAATTGGATTGGCCCCAAATGAGTTGAATTTGTTGTCATCGCCAGAAAGATATATAGGAATAAATGTACGGAAGGACTTTTTTTCCCTAGTATAGATTGGTAACATTTCACGGCAAAGGATATGTAGCTATATAATCACATGGTGTGACCACAAACCAAATATATATTGATGCCTCACCAAGCAATGCCTCAAAACCTAAACAACATTATTGGGGTCACATTTTAACTCATACGCATTTTTAACAAACATTTACTCTATCTCACAAAGACTCCAGGGCTCAATTTCATGGCTCTGCTTAACGTAGGCAAAGAATCAGCGCTTACGGAAGCAGGGAATGCAGCGCTTACATCGAGTGTATTTCACAGGTTAGCAGTGAATTTCTGCTTGTGGGCGGGCGTCCTCCATGCTAATAGGCATTCTTCACACAGGTAGCGCAGAAATTTGATGCTTGCCCTGTAAGCGAAGAATGGTGATCCCAAGCCCAGAATTCGGCAGTGAGCAGAGCCACGAAATAAAGCCTAGATCATCTGTTCACCAGACTAAGTGTGTGAGATACGACCTCAGGGCTCGGAACCAATTGCTTATTTTCAAAAGAAGATGCGACCTTTGGTCCTTTGCCTAAGGGGGTCATGTTATTAGTGCAATGACCTTATGAATTGAATGTGAGTACTGTACGGTCTATACGTACTCCACAGCATTGGGTGAGCTTGTCGATTATGTACAAAACATAGAGACTTTGGGTCACTCAAGGTTTTTGAACCCTCGGATAGATTATTTTGTTTTCCAAGCGGCGGAGAATTCCTTCCTGAGGCATGAATCGTACAAGTGAGGGAATCATCATCTTATCTGTACCCTAGCAGGGCTGTGTAGCATGTTAAAAAACATGATGAAATAGACTCGGATTTGGTCTTAGATTTGAAAGTTTTGTCAGCTTTCCCTCCAACAAAACCTTTTGGGGGGAAGGGGTTATTTTAAAGCTCATTTTTACATGGTTTAAATATTCATGAGGAAGATTTCAATCTAAAAAGTCAATTTTGTAAGGAATTTATGTTTACTCACTCTTATTGGCAACTTCAATAATCATAAAGGAGCCCTTGCATTGCGCAAGAGCACAAAACAGCGCCCTCCAGTGGACATTTCCATTGTTTGACCTCAGCAATGGCAGCCAATGCAAGGGAGCAGTTAATGCATCTAAAAGTGTACCAAAATATGTGACTGTTAGATACAATTGTTAAAATTTTTGAAAATGTAAGCAATGTTTCTAGTGGAATGTTCAGAGGTTGTTTTTATGACAAGTATATTTAAAATCAGACCCTCCCCCTTGTGGAAACCAATGGTAAGCTGTCTTTAAAAAGAAATTTTAGGGGAAAAAATAAGAAAACAAGAACCACGTTACTCCGACATCAACTGTCTGTTACAAATCATTCTCTCAACTGTGTGTTTCAAATCGTATGCTGTGTCTTCTGATCTTTCAGGAAGCTCAATTCATTTCATAAAATGACATTATTTGCATGAAAGTGAAAAGTCATCCCAAGGTTGAGGTAGAAAAATAGATCGGAAAATTATGATCCCATTTTTATTTATTAAGTGAATGACCACAAGGGAAACCAAATGGGTAAATGTTAAAATAATTTGGGTTGAATAATAATAATAATAATAATAATAATAATATTAATAACCTTAGAACACATCTCCTGTGCTCATGGCGCTTTACAAAAGTACAAATAAGTTAGAAATAAAGTGATCTAAGCATTTTACAAAAATATTCTTTAAAAATTCAATTAGCTCTAGATAAAAGATGAAGATAGACAAATGGAACAGACAAAAGTTTAAAATATTAGCTATAGATGAAAACACAAAGAAAAAATGTCTAGAGTGGGACTTGAAACTGCGACCTCAGGATTATTCTTAAGGAACAAGGAAAATTAACAAATAGAAAACCAATCATGTAGGTCTGGTTATTACATTATTTTGGAGGGTTTTTTGCTCATGGAATTTTTGTGTGTGTGTAGGGTTGTTATACATAGACCTGTAATAATGTATTTTTGTTCACTTGGCATTATGACAATGTTAGTTTGAAGAACTCTCGAGCCCCTGCACAGTAGCTCAAAATTTAATTAAACATGAGCGGCTCTTTCTTAACTCTAACACTGTCTAAACCCGGCTCGGCATGTTTCCTTCTGACACGGTCATCACAAAAAAGGATCACATTTCTTGGCGAGGACCATTGACGTAGCATTCCTAATCATGTTCAAGTAACCACACTAACAGATCAAAATGCGTAAATGGAGATATTCTGCTAGCATTTTCCCACCCTCTCAATAATGCAGAAAGTGCGGCCGCTTCTATCTTTGCCTAGCAATTACTCCAGGGACCTGAGATCTAGACATTACTCTCCATTCCTCCAGGTTTCTTCCTGCCTGCATCTTCTTCTTTTTTTTTCCTTCTCTCCTCCGCAGAATTTTTTTTTTTATGTCTTCCTCCATCAACTTGATAAATGCATTCACATTTTGAAGGCTATTTGAAGATAGGATGGACACACAATACATAAATTTGTTCTGAAATTGAAATGTCAGATGTCGATGATGTTTTCATGCAGGCTGAGAGGCAGTCAACATGCATTGTTCAAACAACAATGGCCGGAAAATTTTAGAAATCACGTCAGCACAAATTAGTCAGCACCTGTTTAAAAAAACCTGAAAAGAACATGTATTTCTCTTCTCAGAAATAGTACTTTAAAGTTGATTCTTTTTGGGGAATATTTGGGATGTAAAAGTCTTTTATAATTCTAGAATAACATCTATTTGTTCACGTAATCAGCATTTTTTTAAGGACTCTCTGCATTATCCTTGCTTTGTTAAAGGGGCTGTGTTGTCATGATCAAAGCAGGCCTGTGGCTGTACATGAAATCATGAACCAGTTACTGCACACAGGCGCCCTCCCTCCCTCCGTATCAAATCTATGGAGGGCGCGCGCGCTTGCAGTAACTGGGTGAGAGTTCATAATTCCATGTAGAGCCACAGGCCTGCTTTGACCATGACAACACAACCCCTTTAACAGTGCAAATGATATGAGCTTCGAACGGACGGTGATATTTTGTTTGTCTGGTGTGCAACGGAAGATCTTCACTTTAATTTTAAAGTAGGGGGCATCTGAACTCTTGTCGTATGATTGGGGAGGTATTTCAGACTGTCTGTCTGTTTTGACAAAAAGATTTGCATTTTTTTAGTACTTGATTTGAAACTAGAAATAGATTTAAATTTTCAGTTGTAAATGTCATCATGTAAATGTCATCAAATCTACTCCAGAAATAGTTTAGTCTGATCATATCTTTAAATTTGTTAGTAATGTAAAAAATCAAATCAAGCTAGTTTTTAACGCATTTTCTGCTTCAAATAACACATTTTTTGCATTTTTTTTAAACAGAAGCGAGTTAAATAATAATTAGTTATATTAAAAATGGTATTGATAGGTCAACATTGACCAGTTTCAATGGTATTTTTCTTCATGATGTATTTTTTTTTCATTATTAATATATGCTGTTTATATGCTACATCTAAGATTAAAAATGCTATTAAGCTGCGAGTGTCTGACACCTAGAGTTAAATATTCATGTGAAATGGAATTACTTCTCAACTCTTTAGTGTCACAAGTGACTCTTCATTTTACAGTTAAAAGACTCCAAAAACCAGCACAGGGTTTTTTTTTTCTTTCTGAAACAGCCAGAGAAAGGTTTCAGTTGATTTTCAGAAATTCAATATCTGAGCTGAAACCAAAGTACAGATGAGCCTCTCTGGACTTGGGACTCATCAAAGCAAGATCCAAAACCTTACCATGTGAAAAACGAAGAGCGTCAAGATCAGACAAGGATTTACATTGTCAATTATCGCTGAGCATACATCTTTAATGAGCAGTAGCTAGCTCTCAGTTCGAACGGTAATCCTATAGCTAAAAACACCTGTCTGTCATTCCACACCGATGACATGCTCATGTTGCCATGGTTATCTGTATCCTTATAATACATTTGACATTTTCGTTTTTGCTTTGTCACTTTTGCCCATGCCTCATCATTATAACTGGCCACTTCCATTATGTTATGGTAAGTAACGATGATGCGTTCGTCCTCGTGTGTTGAAACAGTGTGATAGTGTAGTGACCTTGCTGTCATATTTTTAAAAATCCCATCCCAGGAATTTTCAAGTTTGTTTCCTTTTCCCCCTGATTCCAGCCAGAGTGGAATGTTTGAAGCATGTCAGTAGGCACATTGGCCTCTCAGATTTATGTGATGTAGTGTTGATGACTCTCATTTGCAATATTCTTAGGATTTTTATTTGACTCTAAACCATATTTTTGTTTGATTTATCAGTGCCTGTTTGGTTTGCGCCAACCTTGCCTCAGATGTCATCCAGCCGTTCTCATTTTGACCATACATTTCCCCCTTTCCCCTCAGATCCATGTCATCAGTCAGTATGTCTTTTTGTCTTAAATTCTTTCTCCGTTGTTTTGGGGTTTTTAATTTATAAATTTTTTAGGTATCTTTTTAGTACCAGGCCTGGAATTACATGGAAGCCACGTAGGACATGGCCTCTATTGCCCCTGGTCTTGGCCTCGGTGCCCCTTCAAAAGTTTCCCATAGATTTTAAGATTTTCCAATGGAAGTTCCCTTTGCAAAATGAAAATAGCCTTGCCCTCTGATGAAACTCTAGGCCTGTGATACACTAGTTCATTTGCCCATACCTCGTTACAATTTAGTTCCTCAATGTGACCAGCTTCCAGGTATCCCATTCCTATCTTCTTCTGTCAGTTTCTGTCTTGTACATGTTTCTCATGAATTTGTTTAGAGGTAACAGAGTTCATAGACCCCTTGCATCTGACGTCACAATCTCAAATAGCGCCCTCATTGGGGCATAAGGAGGCAGATCATTGGACAACAGCTGTTCTTGGTGCATAGCAACATGCGCATGTACCAGCAGAGTTGCGTGTTATGCGAGGGGTCCATTGTTTCTGGGATTGCCATGATCAAAATTTCCCATCTGTTTTTTCCCCTCTACGTACGGAACATAGCCATGCTCTGGCAAGATTCCATGGGGTGTCTAGCCCTCTTCCCAACCACCTTCTTGCTTTGTTTTCCTTCAAGCCGTTCATCTTCTTCCCATCTTCCTCCTTTCTACCTACGCTGTCCATCTGTTTGCATATGAGATGTTGTAGCATTTCTCCAAACTGTCATTTGTCTTTCCTCCCTTAATCCATCATCCTCTTTCACATTGTTTATCTTTGTCACTCAAGTTTCACTCTTGCCCTCTCTGTTTCTTTGCCTTCATCTCATCGTTTTTCTCCCACCATCTTATTTCCGCCCTTCTCATGCTCTTCAGGGAGAGCATACTTTATCACATGGCAGCCATTTTGTTTTGCTTTCGAACCACACACAAAAATTTAGGTTGTGTGTAAAAATGACTTACATCCCGCCGACTAAATTGGTGATTTAGCCAGATACTAAGACATCATCCACAGCTACAGCCAAATACACTACACTCAGAAACCATGCGTACTTAGTTTGTGACTGACTCAAGCGACTTTGACAACAGCTATTGCTATTGCTCCAGTGTTGCCAAAGCTGTCAAACTGGACTCAGCTTTGCCGCTACAATTAAGGACATTTCCCAAGATGGCTGCTATGTGGTAATGTTACCTGAGACTTGTCATTATGCCTCATGTGTTTAAAGAACAAATTGGATGACTCCAACCATGGCATATGGTTTTGTAATATTGACTTTGATATCCTGAATTTTTTGTTTATATATACACTGGCTTGTCATTATTGCACGATAGCAGCTGTTTGCTGAGTTAGTAAATGTGTGCTGTAGTATGCTGTTATTATTTTAATCATTCTAGTCAGCTGTACGGTTTGTTATGTTTGGTTTAAATCAGACAGTTTTTGAGTGGCGCATTGTGTTTATGTTAAGCTTAATTGCTTTTGATAAGTTGTTTTTATTTCGTTGCTGTTATTGTTGTTAAACATGCAAAATTGACTAACCGTACGGATTAAGTACACTGTTTATAAACCACTTAATTAGGCTTTGTCTTCTCTTTGATGTTTAAACAAAGATCATTAAACTTATCAGTTTGCTTGGATTGGATTTTGATTAAGGAAAAATAAGTAGTTTGCATATAGGGGGGGTTTGCATATAAATACATTAAAACACACCGTAACATGTAGCTATTTTGTAGGCTTTTCTAAAATGTATATTTATTTTTTAAATGGCAAACTGTCAATGAATTGTTGATAAGTAAGCTTTCTAATGTACATTGTGCTGAATGAATGACATTTATAAAACCTACCATGAATTCAAAATTTCTGATGTGATATTAATCAAATATACTGCAAAATATGATTATCTGAATGGTTTGTGTGACTTGATATGAAAATAGCTGTTATTGATAACAACTCATTTCAGCGTAATTTAACACGTCTCAATCATCATTTAGAGAGCCTGGAGCTGATTTCACAAAGATCTACACTGCTTAAAATGGTATTCTTGAAATTAAAAAAAACCAAATCTTATTTCAAGGCATTTTACTTTTTCTTGTGTCATTCCCAAAAATTTTAATAGAAACATTTTCTAGGGACTGACACAAGAATTTGTTCTGAAATAAGACCCTTTTTTTCTTATTTCAAGAATACTATTCTTAAGATATGTATCAATCTTATTTGCTAAACAAAGTGTGATGTCACAATCCAAATCAGTATGGTGATACTGACAACTCATCAAATCAAACCTTGATATCTTTTCAAATCAACCCTTTAAGATAATTCAAAGAAAATCTGGTCACCATGATAGTAGCAGAATTGGTCGATTTTCTTCTCTTAAAATAATGAAAGATAATGTTTGTGCCTGGTATGGTAGTTACAGTAATCCATGTTTACATTGTTGACAACCTTGAATTATCCCGGCTCTGTGGAACTCCTCCATGTATGCCATCGGGTTTTTTGTTTTTCTCTAACTTAATTATTCTACTGAAGGGGAGACAATCTCTTTGAAGTTTTTTCCTCTCCAGAATAGCGCAAGTAAATCTGGTTATTTTGTAATTTACATTGCGAGTTTGAACGTTGAAATGTAAGAGTTTCATGTTGCTGGTACTGTAGAGGCAGTGTTTGTTTTATGTGAGGAGGGAGGCGGGAGGAGGGAGGCGGGAAGTCATCTGATCCAACCCTCTAGTTTAGAGAAACATCTACGTGGCTAACCTACAAACAAAATGTTTGGGGGGTTTTCGGTTTTTTTTCTTCTTCTTTGTCTTTTTTTATCTAAGAGAACAGATGGAACAGGAATAAAGTCAAGAAGATTTATGTTTTATATTTATTTCTTTAATATAACTTACAAAGACCATTATTTTCAATTCCAATTCCACTTAATGATTTCAATAGAGGGTGACTATCTCAGCAATAAATACAGAAAAGTGTAGAAATCGCTCAATCAAGAAAACACCTTTGATCTTGGTTCTGTTTGTGCTAAATTAGGGCAAGACATGTAATGTGGCAGTAGTTTACCACAATGCATACAAACCCTAGTCTGGCCACTTCGATCACACTCACACTCAGACCAAAGTGCATCCTGTCTCCTCAAGACTTGCATTAACATATCTGAGCTACAGTGAGGTATTCAGGAAGTTTGACAGAAGGTTCGTGATGTTAAAGGGAGAGGGGGGGGTCTTAGAGTCCTTTGTTTTTTTCTTTAAACCCTTTTGATTTGAAAGCGTCTTCAAGATTTGAAAGCGTCTTCAAGGTTTGAAAAAGAACAAATTCAGTCTTTAATCACTGTGCAAGATTAATGTGATAAGGGGTGAGTTGACAATGCTTAAGAAGTGCTTGGAAATGAAATTAACGGCCGTCAACCCGTAAGATCCGGAAAGTCTGTTTTCAAGATGTGACCTTGATCGTCAATAAGAACTGATGTTTTCTCAAATCAAAGAGAGTAGAAATGCAAATTGCATTTCGCATAGCACACTCAGTGTTCAGAAATTATTTCATAAAACTTGAATAGCAGTTAGAAATGACAATAAATGAATGCATGGTGAAAAATACAGTCCAACCACAGATTTGTTTTGTATCT
>CM021528.1:1394118-1408085 GCA_010994315.2 Pisaster ochraceus
TTTTCTCACCCCATTTGTCTCAATTGTGATGTGTCTGCCACACAAAATCAACAAGTGGTGTTCTAATCTACAGACATTTTATGAACAAGAAGTTTAATTGAACATCCTCAAAGAAAAATGCTGTGGATTTATGCTTCTTCAGAAGTGTTGTTTTGACCTCTGGCCAACGCCCAGTCATTTCAGCACCTGTCAGTAGCTCCACAACCGATAAGTCCTGCAGCTGCTTTCACAAAACTGTTTGCAAGTGTGTAAGTTCACGTGCGCAAGATTACTTTTGTTAGAGGAGCACAACTATAAATGTTGCGCAAGTGGACTTACGCAGTTGCATAAAGTTTTGTGATATCGGCAGCTGCAGTCTAGTGTTTTTCCAAACACATACATTAGAAGACTCCAACTTTTCAATTCCAAATCTCTGCCTTAAATATCAACAGATGTGGAAATAAAGAAGAAATTGTCTTGTAAAAGATTCCTGGTCTTTCTAAATTTTCTAAGCTCTGGTGGAGAAACTTTTGAAACTCGAACCTTCTGCCCAGAATGGTTTGATGTCTCTCCTCGTCTTCTGTGGTCTTTCATTGACCCCCATTAATTTTCATCGACTCTTATTGTCTTTCATTGACTCTCATTGTCTTTCATTGACTCTCACTACCTCTCATTCAGCAATTCATTTCATTATGTTTGATATGCTCTTTGTTTCGTTCTGTCTTTGTAGCATATCTAGATCTTTCATGCATTGTAGTGCTGCAGATTTCATGCATGCTTCACATTCAGTTTATAGTTTAACATTTAAGGCGTAGAAAGAAAAGAAAAAAAAACACCAGCTAACTGAAATTATAAATTACTTTTCTAAAACCATAGTAACTAATTTCTTTTGCTTAATGCATATCAGAAAACTACATTGTATGTTTCTCAAAAATGTGTAACCCCATCATATCATATTTTTGTGATATTTATTATTTATATGCTGTTTTGATGATATTTATATGCTTTTAAAATCATGATAACTGCATTCACATCATGTAACTCCATCATTGCAAATACAGAAAGTTTTGGGTTTTTTTTACATTGGAAAGAGTCAAGTTTATTTGGGAACTTTTCAAAGAGTTTGAAATAAATATTCAGATATTGAAACGTTAATACACACTGCATTGTTTTCTCAGTAGGTATACACAACATTACCCAAGCTCAGCCCTTGCTGTGACTATATGGACCAAGCATGGAGCCTTGAGGAACCTTTGTTAGGCCCAGCACTGACATATGCCTTTTTTTTCTTGTTTGTTCTTTCTTTTCTCTCCTTCTCTTTTCTATTTTTGCTGTTTGTTGCGTTGTCGCCGTAGGATCCAGAGACACCGTTCACGCCACTGCTTAAGGTACCTAACGACTCTTGTAGGCCGAGTAAAATAATATCAATTGGTTCTTTTCTCTCATCAACAAATCTATGATCTCATGACCCCCAAAATATGAGCTTAGAATGAAAATTGAAGCGGTTGTTTATATCACAATGTAGCTTCATTAATAATTTTACTTTTCTACTTCTTATTTTTAGCGTAAGAAAACAAAAATAATTCAGGAAAATTTAAAAGAATAAATTAGCCCGACAGGGGAGGGATGCTAACCAATTCTTATTTGTTATTTGGCCTGAGGATCACTCTACTTTAGTTCATCACTAAAAGGCGTTGGTGACTTAATTCACGGTTCTGCACCGTCCTCACACACCCATTTTTGTTTATGATTTGTTGCACTTCAGTTATTTCATAACTGCCAACCATCACATTCACAGATGAACTTCCTCTGTTTGATTCTGTTCTGTGTGAGGTCTCTATTTTATTTTATATTTTTTCAACAAGAAATGTCCAAACTTTTGAGACATTATTCGTAATTATTCCAGAACTACTCAACATAGCAGGTAAGTTAAACAAATCCAGTGAAGGAACTCTTCTTAAAATGCTCAACCCTCGGTCTGATCATCAAGAAAATCTATTCAGCAAGATGCTGGAATAGCCTTGAAGTTTTGATATGTTGTCCTCCTTGCAGATATCCCACACTCTCAATGATTTCCATTTGCATAATGTGTCAGGGTTTAAGACCCAGACAAATCTTTTGTTTTAACGTTCTATGGTTTTACTGTTTTAGGGTTCATTATTTCAATCAAACCTAGGAGGCTATAAAATGCTCTTTTCTTCAGCAAGTTCATTTTCACTTAGGCCATGTGCTTTGTTTTCATTCCATTATCATCAAATTGTTGACGTTTCAGCCAAACACTCTACTCTTTTCTTCTTGAAAGTTCGTAAACCCCTTTGCCTTTTTAGAAGTTTCAACATGTGCAGATTCAAATCTCTTTCAAGACATTATTGTCCTTTTTGTTTTAAGTCTTGTGTGTGAATAAGGAAATCAGTACACACACACACACACACACATCTGTGTTGCTGTCACTCTGTGGACATTCCTTTGTTCTGTACACTTATGAAAAATCATATTCTTCAACACAGTAATAACACTGTGCGGACGTGTGTAAGTCCACATAGTGATTCAAGTCCCTACACTGTGGACTTCTCTCTGTTCTCCCAATGTTTGGACTTTAAACTACAGTTGTCAAACCATCGCGATCCCTTTTTTTAAAAGTCCTCAGAGTTGACGGTAGACAACCTCAATTGAAATCCTTTTCAAAAGGGTTTCTTTACATTGGGCTGACGTTACAAGCGGGTCTTCACAAAATAGTTTGAGTCCTAGGTGTATATTCACAACCTGTTTGTGTGTTTTCATTTCACTTCTCCACTTAGCCTCTTCATTCCTCCGACATCAGTGTTTGTGTGTCTTCACCTCAGGATGCTGCCAGGGTAACGGAAGACGTCAGTCTTATGCATGCCCCAAAAAATAGGCCTTCCTTTTCTCTTCCATCTTTCAAGCTGAATTTTTCTTACTGGTTTCATTTCTTCGTGTCATGGGTACATTTTTATACTCTTCAAACTTTATCTTTGACTTTTTCGGCTTGTAATGTCTGAGGGTTACATCCACTGTATTAGTAAGTGGAGTAATCTTGGCACTTTTATGTTTTACAAATAAACATTTTTCAAAGCACTGCGGGTGATGAACCATGGCAGTGACATGGTAAAGGGAAGGTCTGTTAGACGTTTGATGGAATGAATCCCGATGTCTGCATGAACCCTAACTCCATTTTCAGGCCCGTTGATCATGTGATATATGACTTCATAGGCTGTTTCCAAATAAGTGATTTCTGAGGATGCTGGGTGCCAGATGAATTCATGCATGCTCAGAGTAAGGCATAGTCCAAATCAAGCGACTTTCATGGCTACAGCTATGGCCCTTGGCTGCAACAACCATTGAAGAAAAGGCCTTTCCAGCAATTCAGCCGTAGCCACTGCCGAAGCAAATAGTCTGGACACAGTCTATTTGATGGTTTCGGCTATTGCTAGATCATTGTGTCTACCTCAATATAACTTCTGCAACTAGTAGTAGCCATAGCAGTTGTCATAGCTACGGTCAAAATCACAAAACCAACAGTTAAAGAAAACCCTTTCTGTATCCAAGTAAAAAAAATCATGTTTTTTGTGTCAAACTAAGAAACATCTTGTACATACTTCTTCATTTGACCATTTCTTACACATCTAGCTTTCCTTCTTTTAATATTTATGATTCCCACAATATTTATCAACCATACTTCATTATCCTGTTGAATACATTTCCGGCATGTGTAAATTAATCAATTTACTTCATGTTTGATACCCTTTTTCCTTGGAGGGGTGCATGACTTTCCCCCAATTTTATTGTGCATGCCGATTTGAATTTGTTTAGTTATTAAGATTTGAGCATTTTAAATAATTTAAACAAATAAAGGTAGGTGCGTATTTTTTTCTTTTCTTAAGGTTACTTATTAGCTCTCTTGAATAAAAACCCTGATGCGTTTCATCTTTAAAAATCCAAATAAGGAAGTAAACTTAATTTCTCCACATCAACAGTAAATTCCTTCTTTGTTAAAAGAAAGCTATTGATGCGATACACCTGACGTCATCATCACAATAATCTGGGTTGCGCCATTTTGGAAGGCAATGCCCCTGTGTGTTATTGCAAATTTTAGGCGACCAATGTTTACACACTTACCTCTTGACTCCCAAAAGCATGGCACAGTCGCCGGGTGTGGCGAGCATGCAAGGGCTCAATAGATTTCTCATTTGAAACTGGAATTTCATATGATAAATGGGTTGCAGATGTAATAATGATAGCGAAAGTGTTTTGGTTCTGACCTGATCAGGGCCAGCCTCGCTACCATGGGCTGTGTGCCGTATCGATACCTCGCGTCACTAACCCCAGGTAGGACACTTAGTACGCGCGTGTCAAAATGCAAGTGTTTTGACGTGATACCATTTCAAATGAGTCATGTTTTCACACAGTCACCGTAAACTTCTTACAGTTATGGCACAAGATCAAAGAAGAATGAGAGGGGACCAGTTGCTCTTTGACTTGATGCCTCTTTTACAGCTTACCAAACTTGAGCAGGCGCATAGAGTGGATCGGCCACAGGCCTAATTAAAATGTTCCAGATTCTGGCACATTTTAATGAACCAATTTCAGGGGTTATGAGTGAGCAAGGCATGCTGGGAAAAAATGGCATGATGAGATCGATCACCCCTGGGAACGAGGTTGAATAAGGGGATCCAGTCTTTCAAATGTGAATAATTACTTTAAGTTGATTCAGTTTTGATGTGATGCTAGTGGTCATGTTTCCAACCTCCCAATTCTAGCTATGCTTGATCTCATGGGGTTCTCTTTATTTGAGCAGGTCCTTAAAGTACAATACAGACTGGGCGGGGCAGCTTGGGCGGGGCAGCTTGGGTGGGGCATCAAAAAATGTCCCGATGTATTGACAACTTAACTTGCATCATTGGGCAAATTTTTTTTATTTATTTATTACTCCAATAATTAAGACAGGACACAGTTTCAGTGATTGTAGATATATATTGTGAACACCTTTACTCTAGAGACTTGCTAAGTGTCAACATAGAGTAAGACTATTGTAAATAGTATAAATTTTGTACTGGTACTACATCCAGCATCTGCAATAATAAATCTCTCAAAAAAAGAAATGCTGTCCAGAAAAATCGACCAGTAAATGTTTCCCAATCAAATCTAAATTATTTAGGTCTTGCAAGCTTGAGAAACCAAAAACCCATAGTCACCATTTAATTGAAATGTGCATATTTTTATTCTTCTTTTTTGTTTGTTGAATTTTTCATTATGAATTTAACTTGGCGAAAAACAAAGGATGTACTGTTTCTTTTGGTTAGTTATTGTACAGCTTGAGTGTGTCTGACTTTTAGAAATGGCATGACTATAATTATTCCCTCACCTTTCTTTTATTTTGCATGAATTAATCCTAGTAAATTATCAGAGTGACTATAACAATTGCTTTTTGCATTTTGAAGAACCAGTGCATCAGATGTTGCAAGTGGTTTGCTTGTGATCCTTAAGTCTGTTTTAATTTCATCCTTTGACAGACCATCATCATGCTGCAACATTTTGCTCATGTTCCTTGTATCCAATAACAGAAATCAGTGCTGATGTTCGTTGTACACAAAGGAACATACCAGACTGTTTCTCCTTCCAGCCTCAGTTTGGTTACAATGATTTGAATGGGAGAAAACAAGATGGCGGCACAATGATATTGGTCTATTGCAGATACCCCTTGAGTGATTACAAGGATGCTTTCTTATTCTAACAAAAGCCAAATGACCAATCTGTTGGACTCTGATTATGGTGGTATGCCTGATCCCATGTAAAGCATAATCAGTTTACTAGTGCAGTCCTCAGTCCATTCGAATCAAACAAAACACGCAATTTTGATTGGTCAAGATGGTTAAAGATGCTATCATGTGATTGTTTCCCCTCAAACAGTTTGGTGTATCTAACCTTTGACATCTTCAAAAACTATGCACATGATTAATAAGCACTCTTAAATGCCCAGATCAGAATCACACCTTTGACGGAGAGGGCGGGCACAGCAGACCGAGATGATGATTAAGCCCTGTGATGATATCTGGGTTCTATCGCTATGTTTGGACTAGTGGCTTGATATTGATAAGACTCTAATTAATTGACACTTTGTTTTGGACAATTTTTCCAGTGAGCTCTGGAAAGATTCATTTCAATTGAGTTCCAAATTCCTGCATTTGATTTCCCAGGTTGAGAGAGAGACTGACCGGCCAGATGGAGGTAAAGTCTTGAATCCACCTACGTCTCTCCATCTGTACGGAGCACCCGACGGCAACAGTCCCTCTGTGCCTGATGAAGATTCTGCAGAGAACCAGCCAGAGACTGGAGGTAATGACCACACTCTCTGTCTCTTCGTCTGATGGTGTTTTGTTTTTCTGTCTGTTTGAAATGTCTTTTAGACAATTAAGACACTGTCGATGGCATACCTAGTATAATTCCAAACACTGGGTTTGACTTTTTTCGCAAGCACTTGATATAAAAGCTGGACATTGTGTGCAAGGTAGTTTAGTAGAGCTGTCAACATTTGCATCTTGCAATCAGTGAGATTTAGTCCAACAATCAGGGAGATATTTAGAGTTACATTCAACCTCACAGGGGAAAATTTTCCATAATCAGGGAGATACTGAAATTTGTTTATCAGTGAAATTTTTCAGTTGGCAGCTCTGGTTTAAGAGTAAACCTGGGCCCAATTTCATTATTCTACTTACCGAAAGCAAAGAATTTTGAAGTTAGCAGGGAATGTTTGCTTGTGCGTGTGCCCACTACACAATACTATTGGCATTCTTCCCTCACATAGCTTGCGCAGAAATTCAACGCTTGCCCTGTAAGCAAAGAATGGTGATAGTAAGCGCAGAATTCGGCGGAAAGCAGAGCCATGAAACTGGGCCCTAGTTACTGGGGCCAACCATCTAATAATTTCTTCTTGGAAAAGACAGAAAACACAATCTGTCATGTTAGCATATTTTCCAAGGTACCACGTACCACCCATAAGTATTTCAACATGTCAATGGACATTCCAGCTTATACTGAAACAATTTGTGTTGATTGGAATTATTAATTTTTTATTTACGCTCAAATTTCATTTAAAAAATGGATGGAAAAGGTAAAAAATTTTAGGATAATTTTTTAGTGGTATCTTTTATTGCGTTTTCTGTCAAAAATGAAATCTGTTGAAATCTTGCAGGTGCTCAAGTGTGATGACGTCATACACATCAGGTCTATTTATATAGCTAGTAAATATCTGATATATCAATCACTGAATCTTTCTTTTAAATTTTCGAAAAAGGAGCACAACATCCAACCCAAAGTACACCCAGCAAAGAGAAGAGACAGCAAGTATCATGCCTGGTACCTCACATCCATCTACCATCCTCAGACAATGACCACTCATCTTCATCCTCATCATTATCTCATCATCTTGTGGATGCTGAGAGGCAAAGACTGAGCCAAGATTCCGAGTTTAGCAACAATAACCACGGTCCAGCCTCGAGGAGCTCCCTGTCAACTAACTCCCCAGTGGCTAGATCAGACAGCGATCAAGACAGGACAGGTCCGAGCAGTAAAGACGCTGCTCAGCATCTTAATCCACTCTCGGGGGTGGCACATCCTGACCGAGATCCCAACGCCGACCCTTCATCTAAAAGTGGTGAAGCAGAATCGAATACACGACTTGAGGAGCTACCAATGCAGCAGTGGCCGCGTAAAAGTAGTGGATCGTCAACAGGTGATGGAAACAGACAACTGCATGCAGATGACTCAGTGAGGCAAAAATCTAGGGATTTGGACCCAAACAGTAAGACTCGTCAACACCCACGTGTACGGAGGGGAGCCCGTGCAATCAACCCCAACAACCTCACATCAGGGGGTGTAGTCCCCAATAAGACTCATCGCAGGACCTCAAAGGGGAGTGTTGCAAACAGTTCTAGCGATAGTGATTGTAATTCCCCTCCTAATCGAAAAAGAACTCGCAGGAGACAACGTCACTCACCGAGTAAGACACCACCCCTGAAGTTGGAGGACAACACCTCGTTATCCAGCAGCAGGGAGCCGTCTGTCAGCAGTGAAATCCCCGACGCACAAGTAGAATCTGCCAAGCGAGATTCTTGGGATGGACGGAAATTGACCGACAGCTCAGAGAAAACCAAGAGTGGAAAAGGCCAAACGCCAGATGAACTGGTATGACAGTTGGTGGTCTCTGGAACTTTTTTTATTATAAACTAATTGGGATGTAAAGATACCTGTTTCAAACAACACCGTGATGAACGAAAATACTACTGCAAACACGTTGAATAGCTGATGAGAACGTAATGTATAATGTGTGGTAAATATTTTTCACATTAAAAAAAAAAAAAAAAAAAAGACAAGTGGACTTGTTAACCAAAGACTAGATAAGAAATTTAAAAAGTGGTGTATTGTGGACATGATCCAGTTCCCCCCCAAGTGCATGATATTTTCTATGTGGGGCATGTCGTATGCATTTTACTTTCGTTTGTATGCTCACACAAGTGTTCCTTTCATATCAGCATATGCATTCCCACATTTCTCCAAACTCATTGTTTATAATCCATTTTGTATATAGGACGACACGGAGAAAAACATACTTGGGACTGTACACATTTTTTGCTTGCAATAAGTTGTCAAAAGTGTTTGGTATAAAACGGACAATTATAAAGCACTACCATCCCTTCCCGCCCCCCTAATGTTCACCCTGTTGCCCCACCCCCACTCCCCAACCCCCTCTCCCAGAATATATGTATAATGTACAAATCATGCATATATAATCGATAATAATTTTTTACACCGATGTACATTATGTTGCTTGAGAGACATGATTTCTTTATAAATTCAAAACTGATTTGCAGTTGTTAATAATCGAGAACACCTAGTGATGACTAAAAGCCATGTACAGTTTCAGTGAAGTATATTTTGTATTTTTTGAAGTCTGATATTTTTGGATACGTATTTATTTGCAGTTGTAATGAATGAAACAATACATGTGTTTGGTTTTTGATGTCAAAAGCGGATCAAAAAACTACCGCTGGGTTTAACGTATTCTTGCACACAGCACCTGTTTGGAATCACACAAGTATAATTCAGTATTGAGGTAGAACACTGTTTGACATTTGTGATTATTTGTGTTTTACTTTTAAACTTTTTACAACGACAGTGACACTGAGATGGCAAAGCACCACTGATCAAAGTTTCAACCCATTTTATTAAATCTTCAAAACTTATTTAAGTAAACTTGAAGTTGGGCCACAGACTGAGAAATGCTTGCTCTGATGTTATCGTCACAGATCACAATTCCTGTGCTAATTCTTTGATATAAATTAAAACTTGTAATAGCTACCATTTCTAGTGTGACCAAGAAATGATGAAATATCACTGCTTAGAATTGAAGGAAGATAATCCTAAATTCCCCACCTCCACAAAAGAAAAAATTCTCAGTTGCCTTTGTTTACAGGTTTCCTCAGGCTTGCGAGTTACAGTGATTAGTTCACTTATGAGGCATCCTTGGTTTCATTACCAGAAAATATAATACATTAGTTTGGTTGGTTAAAGCATAGATGGCTAAAGCACACTTTGATCAGAAAAAGCAGTTATGTCTATGAACTTGTCAGTGTTGCACTGTCATTAACGTTAAGTTTACATCAGAGAGGTTGGTTATGTCTACGAACATTGCCAATGCTGCACTGTCATTAACTTTAAGTTTACAAAGTGACTTGATTATTGCATGTACAGCCTTCACAGTTTGTTGAGTAACGCACTGTCCAAAGTATGGTAAGGGTTAACAGTTACTGTTATGTTTTGATATCGATATTATTATAAATACATAAAAATGCAACTCTTTCAAGTATTTTGCACCGTGTTGGTTTTTTAAAATGTTATGTTAATAAGGTTTTAAGGTCATGTTTATGGTTTATGGTTTATGTTTTATTAATGTAAATTTAAAGATTGGAGAAGGAACATGAAGATCACAAGAGCAACTGGCATGTTTTTGTTTCGTTTCTTAAGTTGTAAAAAAAATAGGGGTGCCGCAATGTATGCAAGGGGCAACTTAGGCTGTAATGTGCATAACCCATAGCCGTTATACATCTTTGTTTTGACGCAGTCTTCAAATCTAGTTGCTGCTTCATGCTGAAGTCAAGCAAGGTGAATTTTAAGACTTAAACCATTAGCAACCCACACCGTTTCAAGTTGTGACACGGCAAAATTTGCTTTGCTTTTGCAATGCTCATGAAACTGGACTTAGGTGCCTATTGATCCAAAGAAATGATATGGTGTTTTCAGAAGAACAAATATGCGGCCATTTTGTTTCAAGCCACACATGATGTTTCCATAGAGATGTGCCGTCACTTTTTTTGGACTTCGATATAGGCCAATCAAATCAATTTGTATATTTTGTTCCCCTGTATGTGCTTCCGTTGACGATTTTATGTCGAATGTTTGAAGTTTTTTTATGATTATTTTGTGTGGAATTTTTGTGTGGTACTTTGTGCTGGCACAACTAGGCAAATATAAATGAATTATCATTTTATGTTTTTATTTTGCTAATGTTAATTATTTAGATGTACAACTTGTTGGATTCATTAACAAAGTAACAAAAAAAGCAAATCAATCTATGTTTATTTAATCAAACTTTATTATGTGCAACTCATACAAAGCAGCAGAGTTTATCTAACGTATTCATAAAATCAAATCGCAGATTTGGTTCAACATTTTCATTGGCTGGACCATGAAAACCTGCAGAAACATTTCATTTTAAGTTACAAAGCAATACCAAATCAGTTGTAATATAGTGCGTCGAATCATTATTTGCAATCAACACAAATACTTGAGTTCAACAAAATAAATGAGCGGGGTCTCAGAAAGATCTGCAATGACGTAGGAAATCAAAGTGTTGTTCTACACTCCCATCAGTAGCTACAAAGTCTGCACCAAAATTCATCTTCATTTGAAATTGGAGGAACTGTTTGTAATCTGACAATAAGATTAAAAACTCTTACGCGAACCTTTAAATACTTGATAAACATTGTACTATAACGTAAACTATGGTTAGACAACTCATTTCTGGTTATTGTTGTGCTTTGGCAAAGTTAACAATAAAACACGAAGTGGTTTATAAAACCAAGTCTATAGTCTTGGTCTTAACTACGGTAAAAAATGAATACAATTTGGTTGAAGACTGTAGGCTTGGTCTTAATTAAGGTAAAAAACTGAATACAACTCATTGTTGCTGTACTTTGTCGAAGTTATCAGCAAAACACAAAAGCAAGTGATTTATATAACAGTTAAGGACTGTAGACTTGGTTATAGGTAGAAAACTGAATACAACTCATTACTGGTTTATTGCTGTACTTTGCCAAAGTTAGTGTCTAAGCCTGAGACTATTGCGTTGGTTATACTAAAGGCTGATAAACCCCAAATTTCAAATAATATTTTGAGTGAACTGAATCAGACTCCTTGCATAGACTTTTCTATTGTTGATAAACAAACTGCGCTTGTTGGCATGGAGGGCAGAGTGTTAGCAAAACATTCAATCGACAAACCACGATTGGTTGTTTTGTTTTCAACAAATTCAACCGTATTTTTGAATATTTGTGTAACATTGTTACAAACTGTGGTTATCTGTTTCTGCTGTGCATTTATGGCCAACCTTTGTTGGCAAAAGCTTGGGCTGTGACGTTGCAATAGAAAGGTCTATATCACCACAAGCTCAAACAGCGCCCTCACTGAGGCCAAAGGAATGCCCATCATGCATGTTTCCATTGTTTGATTTCAGCAATGAAGCCAATGCAAGGCGTCTGTTGAATATAAGCAATCATTAGTGTGACAAATGTTGACTGCACACCATTTTATTATATTCACCATATATTTTATCTGATAAGAAGAAGAACAAGTCCGTATAGAATAAGTAAACCTACATCATCCATAAAAAAATAGTAATACTATTGAAAAAAACATAAATTTAAGGCAAAAGTCACCACTTGTCCTCAAAAGACTGATATACATGTACTGTTATTAATGTTTGACGTACGTAATGGGGTACCAGTGAACTTAACGCCCGTTGAGTTGGTGCTCAAGTGTATAACTGTGCAGTGTTGTCCAGTTTCCCTGGTACTTTGTTTCATGCCATTTTAGTCCGCCATCAAAAAAACCTTCCATTCCCAATGTGTTACTACAAGTAAGTCAAATGCTCTAAGATGAATCTTCACGAAAGTCTGTTTGCAAATAAAGCGTCACCTTGTCTGATTTTGTCAATAGTTAATGATTTCTGAAATGTTTATGCACTACACCATACGTGTGTGTATACATACAACATTAATAATCAAATATAATTTTGTGCTGTGTAGCCCCCACATTATATGCTAAAGAAAACCTATGAACAAGTTTATCAATGCAATGCAGTAAACTAAATGGAATTTAATTGCTCATTTATTCATTAAATAATTGTTTAAACTTAAGCCCCCACATTAATTGCTTGACATTTGTATTTCATGGGAACAAGTCATGAATAGCACAGATTTGTTTGTAAAATGATACAATGGTACAATAAACAGTAAGTATTTCTAACGAGGTATCAGTTTATTTTTTTTCATTTTCATGAACTACAATTTTGCCATGAGTTGTTTGTTGTGGTTCCACCTACTTGTAAAGTCCTTCTGCAGCTGCATCACAAGAACACACTATCTCCTTGCGGCGGTAGTGGCGGGGTTGAGCGAGGGGTTTTAAATAACCAAAAAGGCGGATGAACATGTATATTGTGCTCTCTGTTTCAAATGACTGCCAGTAAAACGGCAACCTGTCAATATTTTTCCTCAAAAAGAATGTCCCAGTATTAGTTCATGGATAACTTCAAAAGATCTCATAATGGACTAATTAACTGAATATACCAAGGCAACCACCGTTTCAGATTTAACCAATATTATTCCTCAACACATAAATTTCTCTCAACATTTGCCCAGTTTTAATTTATTGACACTTTTGCAAAGGGCTTACAGTCTGTAACTTAACTTACTGAATTTTCAAATTTGAAAATCTCCCTGATTGTGGGGACTCTGTCCATATTATGCTGAATGTAATTCTAAATATCTCTCTGATTGTTGTACAAAATCCTCCTGATTGCAAGATGCAAATGTTGGCAGTTCTGCTGAATGTCAAGGCAATCACTGTTTTGTTTTCTATAAGGACAAAAATGTCAAATTATGTCCAGGAAGATTCCTCGTCTACGAAGAACCATTTCTTCTAAGAGGAGATTTACTTCAAATGAAAATTGTGAAGAATTATATTGAACTTTGACACACACAGTCGCAATGTTTGCAGTTGTCTTTCTGGCAATTTGCTGGAACAGAGGCCCCAAAAACTAAATTACCTGTCCATTAGACTTGCTGAAGTTCTTTTTGTAGCCAAGGCGTGGGGTTTTCAGAACAAGTTGTGCACTTTGATTTGAGTTTATCATTATGAGTCAATCGCAACAAACAACTTATGGCAATGCATCTTGTGTCATGTATTACACAGAAACCAACACTTCAAAAACCCTCTGTATTTAACACAAATTTTTAATAAAAAGTAAATTCAAAGAAGAGGTAAAAATATGAAAAATTTAAAATGGGTACATGTGATGAATGAGTAACGTCTGCAACTGCCTTTTGTGACAACTAATAAAACAATAGCTTTTGTACAAAAGAGTGCCTCAGTGTCCATTTAATAATGTGTAAACAGCCAACCCTCGTTATAAAGAGCACGCTATCAAGAGGTTCTGCTTATAAAGAGTACATTCTGAAGTCCAGAATCTCATTTCTGCGCCGTGTTTCTGTGTTTTGCTGTCCTCTTATAACAATGTTCCTGTTATAAAGAGGTATTGGCCAGTCCCGGCGATTACCTTATAACGAGAGTCGTATGTTGTTTTCACGCCACACAGCACACTTGCAAGTTGCATGCGCCTATCTTTTCCGCTATTT
>CM021528.1:1464761-1475377 GCA_010994315.2 Pisaster ochraceus
ATTTGCAATTATGATATTGAGTATGTATAAATCATACATTTTATTTGATATTTTAAAAATTATGTATGCCTTATTATTATTTATAATTTACTTTTTTAGGAATAGGATTAGAATGCTGAGCAAAATGGCTTAAAAACAAGTCTATTTTTTGTTTCATGTTTTGATTTTTGACTGAGCCAATAAAAAGTACATCGACAGTTGTGTCGACTTTTTAGGAAACACGTTAATGAACTTACCCTCTTCACATGACACATCCACTCCTCGTAAAATCAGAAGTACAGCCAGTCTCCATTTTTGAACAATTTCCAAATTTTGTTCATATGTGTCATGTTTATTCACACGAAAAACAATGTCCCGTTTAGATCTGAACCCGCCATTTGCCACTGGCTTGTTGTAAGGATACGAGTGTAGACAAATAAATGCTGTAGTGTCATTTTTAGGTTTTTTGGTGGTTAAATTTGTCAGGGAAAGTCTAGAGTTTTGACCTGGGTATGTGCCCCGGCTTCTACCGCATTCACACCCTACAACGTCGGCAAGGCGTACGCTTCCGCTGATCTGCACCCGGCCATTACTGCCGTTGATCGCCTTGGTTTTCTCGTACATGAGCCGGTCCGGGTAAAGTGTCAACGTAACTGAAGTGCACTTTCCAGGGTACGAAATGAAGTCATCTTGAAGAAGAAATATCCCTTCGTCCACACAATTAAGTTCTTCAGATGACATGGTTTCTTTCAATGTCTTACCTGCTACCGATACTCCCACTTTTTCGCGTAAATGTTAATCTAAAATTGGCATAGACTTTGCTCTTTTCGGTTGACGTTTTCTGTCGAGGTTGACTGCACGTGAGCTGGGTTGTACATGTACATTGTATTGCATGTTGTAGCACTCTCGTTGTGCGTGCCTCGTAATCACGTAGTGCAGTTGCGGTGATGTTGTTGTTGTTGTTGTTGACGTCATCTACCGGATCTTGCGCCCTCATGAAATATTCATAAGATATGGCTCCTCATTGATAAAAAATGTAACTCTCTCTTTTTTAAGCTTTCTCTCTAAATGTGTTCTGTACACACAAATCGAAAGTCACTATCATTGTAGTTTACAGACACAATTTTATGACAGAAAAACGTTGTTGATTGGTGACAGTTGAGAGCATTAATGTCTGTGATGGTGATTGGTTTTAATGTACCTTATGGAGACAGGGAACAAAACAGAAAAACGGGTGTTCCACAAGGAATTTTGTGTACAAAGTCTACAAAAGAACAAATAGATGTCTCCGCGACAGGGGTGTAAAAAGATAGAATGTGTGCTCACTTCCCTGTTTAACATCAGGGCCCAATTTCATAGAGCTGCTTAAGCAGGAAATAATGCTTGACAATTTTCTGCTAAGCAGAAATGAGCAGGATACCAGTCACAAATTGTACACGTGACGTGTTGGCTGGTAACCTTATGTTGGCAACATTTTATTTTGCTTAGCAAATTTTGGTGCTTAAGCAGCTCTATGAAATTGGGCCCTGCATCGAGCTGCTTAAGCAGAAAATAATGCTTAACAATTTTATGCTAACAGAAATGAGCAGGATACCAGTCACAAATTGTACACGTGACAAGGTACTTTGGCTGGTAACCTTATTCTGGTAAGCAAAATTGTGTTGTGCTTAGCAAATTGTTGTGCTTAAGCAGCTCTATGAAATTGGGCCCTGGTCAAGATGCCACCTCACGCGGTGCAGTTTTTGCAATAGAAAACTGAGGGTTGGATTTGCTCAAATGAAGCGTGACGCACAAGCATTCAACAGAACAACGAGGGAAGATCAAGAACAGCACAATACCAAAAACACTTTTTTCTCTACAAAGAACTCTGTAGTTAAAATAACAATAGGCCTAATGCATTTTTTAACCAAGCGGTCAAGGTTTTTCATCATCGTACAAAATTAATAACTTGTTATTGTATTTTGGCCGTGACCAATGATTGATTGTAATTATGAGGTTATCACACAAATCGTCACACCTTTTGATGTATGTCTGTTTGGTGTGGATAGTTTTGAAGGACATGGCTGGGACTAACCAATTTGACAAAGTATGATACAACAATAAAGTTAATGTTGAACTTTTAAAAAGTGATATGTTTTTAAAACCGCTGAAGACGCTGATTGAAACGTCGGAAAATTGCCCAAGATCGGAAAAGTTGAAATCAGAAAAACCATCAAATCTTCAACTATTTGTACAAATAAATACATGATTAATTGTTACAATTAGAAAACTGATGATGCTACATTTTTTATGTTTCTGGCAAAGACTCCTTTTAAATAATTGTATGTCAACAAAATGAAAGAGGCTTTCTGAACTGATGAATGCCTTTCTGAACTTAATAATGACCAGCTGCTCATTGATGCGCCAAATTTTTGTGGTTTACCCGTTTGTTTGTTTGTTTGTTTGTTCGTTTTCTGCATATTTTTCTCCCTCTCATTTAATCTTATTCAGATTAAATATTAATCAGATAACATTTTGTGGTTGGTACATTATTGTCAGCCGCAGCACACGCTCCCTAAAGTCCGCCCCCTCATCATCACAAGGGGGCGGGGCGCAAATCAGATCGTTAGTTTGATATAGCGCCCTCTAGATCAGAGGGCGCTATTCATAAACTGCCATTTCTAGTTTTGACACTAATGTTTGTGTTTTGACATGTGCCGGCCGCAGATGAGTGGTCAAATAATTGTTGACCTAACCAGTAACTGTCACCATAAAAACTGAAATCAGTTGTTTTCTTCGTGCTTGTAAGCCAGCGAAAAGGTAACGTATCATGCGATTAATAATAACTTTGATCTTGTCGGGAGGGATGATCGAGCGGGTTCTAAGCGGGTTCTAAGTTTTAGTTTTTAAAATGGTATTTGTCATTGTAGGTCATCATTTTTCTATAAACGATGGCATGGGCATAGTTCATAGAATAGTTTTCTAATAATGCTACCTAGGTAGTAGTATTTCTACTCGGTATGATCATAGAGCAAGGAACGATCCATAAAGTTTGGATGTAAAGCCAATACTCGATAGACGATAGTACAAGTGTCCTACTACTAGTTGTAGTACTATACCCAACGAGAGAGTGCAGTAGTCAAGTAAGTAGTGCTAGTGGATATTCATAATTATTACAAATATCATGTTTATTTGTCAAATGTTATGTTCGATTGAAAGATATTTGTTGTTTGGCATGTTGGGCTCTCATGTCTGCATGTTGTGTTGGGAACCGATAACTTGGAGCCATGTCAGATCATGTTTAAAAACCGTATTCACACAGGCGCCACAGCATCAGGTTTATCATTAGGCCTACATCGTGTGATGAAACTGTGGCATTTGTGACGCTTTTGGAAACTGAGAATTTGACTTGCTTGAGTCTCCATTAGTTAATTTGGGAGGGGGGGGGCATGCTATGCCAAAACCTTATTAAAAAAAATTGCCTCTGATTTACTTTAGTCTAGATAAATTAGAAATCTAGGTGCTGATGATGCAGATGGGCATCATAAAAAACAGAAATTTCACTTTTAGTGGCGGACATCATTGGCTATATAAGATTCTAGAACAATTAAGCAGTTGACAAAATGTTGTGCAATGCAGAGTAAAAATAGGCCGTACATTTTAGGCTACACATTAACATTTAATCAACAATTTATTTTGGATTCTTCTCCCATCCTTCCTGTACAGTGAAATCAACAATGGCTCGTCGGCGTCTTGAAGCAGCAATAAGGGCAGGTCGTGCCATTGATGATAAACAATCTAAGACGGAAGGTGTATTTACCACGCTGATACCATTAAGGGACATCGATATAACAAACGCATTTTCTGGTGTCTATAGTCTACAATTCTCTCATGATGGTGAGATGCTCGCTGTGGGCTGTGGAAATGGAGGAGTCTTGGTATGAGTTCAAATTACAACCTTTCATTTCTGAGGATTTCTCACTATATTATCGGAATCTAAGTATTTTGGTATTTACAAAACAATAGGCCTAATGGTTGGGATACCATAGACTTAATACTTGGTTTTGTCTTTATTTTTATTTTTATATTTCATTTTAAGGTATCATACAGGATTGATAGAGTTGACAAAATAGTTGCAGACAGTGTTCATGTAGTTGCAGACAGTGTTCATGTAGTTGCAGACAGTGTTCATGTTTTGTGTGACCAAGCATATACATGAAATAACAAATCTGTGAAAATTTAAGCTTAAGCCGTTGTGTGAGTCAGGAGAAAATAGTGAAAAAACCTCCACAATATTCTGCATGTAAACACATTGTCCTTAATTTTGATTGCAACAACAAAATCAGCTGTGGTTATTTTTGTTGTTTTGGGGGTTTTCAGATACAGTTTTCTCGATTATGACTTCATTTCAGAGGGAAATATTTCACAAAAAATGGTTCTAGTATGAACTTCATAACCAGTAAGCTTTCAGACTAAAATTAAACACTGATGTTTTTTATCCTTACAAATCCCGTATATACCTTACTTTGAAGCAACGAAAATTTCAAGCATTTAAAAATTAGGGTTTTTACAAGAATACCAATTATGGTAATTGGCAATAATAAAAAAAAGACAATTTTTGTGGATAAAGTTTGCATGTAATTATTTGGTATTCGCCAGTTATTCCTCCCCATTCTAAAAACCCAGTACCACCCTTACACCTGTTTATCCATTGGTCATTAATTACACTCCTGATCTTCCCACCACTAGTTGTACAGCACCTCAACCGGCGAGATGGTGAAGACCCTCCACAAAGGAGGCCGAATGGAGCTGCCGGTGATGGGACTTAGTTTCCATCCGAGCCAGAGGGATGAGCTGGTTGCCGTGGGTGCAGATGGGAGCATCAATACTTGGAATCTGAACAACTGTCATAAGAAGTTGGCAAATAAAGGTTAAACGGGAAAGGGGTTTGTGGTTGAACTAGAAGACTGTCAGGATTTTATGATTTCGGATTATGGGGTGTCCTGGCTGAGCGGTCTAGGGGCAGAGACTCAAGTTTTGTAATTTACAAAATGTGGGTTCAAATTCTGGCCTGGTCAGTTGTGGTACTTGTGCCTTTGAGCAAGGCACGTTATCATAATTGCTTCTCTCCACTCAGGAGTACACAAAAAAGCAAAATGCAAAGGTTTTGGAACCACGACTAAACAGCTTTGCGAAGTTGGTGGTGACCATTGGTTTACTATTTTTTTAAACAAAGTTTGTTAGAATGGGTCCAGTCAAGTAAAGGGAGTTTTGCTGACGATGTTGAAAAATTTGAATCTCCGAAACTCGCGAGTTTTGAAGATTCAAATTTTTGTGGTGCGGTTAATGCTGCAACCAGAGATGCGGTTGGTATCAGCTGCCACCACTCTAAACAAAGATGAATTCTACGTTCTTGATGAAAATATCCTTACATTTAAAAAAAAATTATTTCCTCAAGTAGACACTGTATTCAGCTGAAACTTTGGTCATGTGACTTTTATCTAAAACCGTACCTTTAAGTAGAGGTGTTTGAATGGTGCTGCCTCTGATCAGAGCTGGTTTGTTAGTCTCAATGTTTGGACCAGTGCTCTCTAGTCATCGTCACAAACTCATTATGTCTTTTATTGACATTCTTCCTCCAATCAGAAAAAAACAATGAGATCAACGCATTAGACTTCAGCCTGGATGGAGATGTGTACGCTACAGCTGGGAAGGATCTTTGTGTCAGAATTTATGATGCTGAGACACACGAGGTATGTCAGACATCGTCCAGGGCCTCAGGAAATCATCAAGATGGCAAGGGGTTCATTCTGTTGGCCATGATTCTGGCTTCAAACAGTTATTCCAGTTGGGTTCCCAGATGGAATTTGGTTAGCCAACCTTCCCCCACAAATCTCATCAAAACCCCCATAGCTCATTCCAGCACATCCCTCGTCCTCTGCCCACCCCAGACCACACATTCCATTCCCAGGGTTCAATTTGACAAAGCACTAAAAATCCTTTCACCTGAGACAATTTCTAACAACAGAAATCACATTGATGACAAATAGTAGCAAACTTCAGTCGTGTGAAAGCTATCCTTGTTAAATAATAACCAAAGGACCCTTGTTATTAACAGATCTAAACCTAAAAAAAATAGCAACCATGTTAAAATTATCAGAATAGTGTGAACTGATTAATGTGCCTTAACCAAGGACCCTTCCGATGTCGATATCATTATTCTCATGCACATAACATGTCACTAGTAGAAGAAAGTGTTCAGTGAATAAACAATCATGATCTTTATCATGGCCCTTAATTTTGTCAAAATTTTTATCGTTCTGATGGATTAATGGTAGCAATCACACAACCATTTCATTGGTCAACTGAAATTACATTAACTCATCACTCAAAAATATATTCAAACATTTCTTAAATTTGTCATTCACATTTGGAAATGAAGAAATATGACGATTATAAAAAAGTAGGTTGCACAGTTTTTAGTAGCCCACAGGGCAAGTTGAGAAGCGGTGTTTACTAGCCAGTAGAAGTTTTTACTAGACGGTGTACACTAGGCTAGTGTTAAGGGCAAGCCCTGCTTAGCTTATCTGTGCTTGCATATAGCAGAATAAACCTAATAACCACAAATAAGATGTAAATTTATGCAGAGTTATTCGATGACTAACATCGCTCAAGATGGAGTTATCGTAAACCCGGTATGATTTCTGTCTGAAGCTTCTTCAGATGTATGAAGGGTCCAATCAGTTACTCCTTGAGGAGGATGACGCTAATGACTTTGGACATGGAAGACGAGTCTTTGCTCTCAAGTTCCATCCCGACGACAATAACATCTTTGTGACTGGAGGCTGGGATAACTGCCTCAAGGTAAAGTCTAAGTCATGTTCCCTGTTTGGTGATATGAATTATGTATGCTGACTCTCATTATACAAATAAAGGACCGGACTATTTGCACTTCAATCCTCACTTTGGGTACATTGTCTTGAATTGGACTGACACATCTGTAACATAAAAGTACGTTGCCATTTTTTCTGGGTTTTTTTCAAAACCATTTCAAAAAATGTGTTCCCAAATAAACAAATCTACAAGTCAAAGTATACACAACTTTAAAAACAAAGGGCATAGATGCATTGCCAACATTAGACAACAGCTGGAAGCAAGCCTATATAGACTTTTGTTTCAGGAGCAGTTACTTTTAAATTTTCTAAAAAAATATTTGCATAAATTAGCAGCAAGGCACCTCTTCTTCCCTCTCAAGGAGCATTAAATCTTCACATGCTGTTTTTATGTTATCAGATTTGGGACAAACGAACGAGTCATGGAGTTCAACGAACTATCGGTGGACCACATGTGTGTGGAAATGGCATTGACATAAAGGTACAAATGTAAAGTTTTGTAACTTTGTATGATTGGTGAGATGCTGACAGTCGGAGCTTTAATTTCAACTCATCCAGGGAAACTTGAAAAAGTCATCGACATGTAAAGAGATTCTAGACACCTTGGAGGAACTGTCGGTACTACAAGAAATTATTCATAAACACTTATAGTGTTGTTACAGTTAGACACAAGATTTAGACTGCATCCTTGACTGATGCAAGTATGCATATTCATGATGTAATTGATGAATATTAATTTCTTGGTTTAGACCAGTAAAATCCTAAAATGAAATCCTCTTTGTAAGTGTGACAAAACTCGCGATGTAAGCCACGCCCACTTTGCACAAACCGGCTCCACTGATTACAAAAAGTCCAAAGGATTTGCATGGAGCTAGTTTCTGTTTGATGATTTATGCCTGAAAAGTTTCATAATGGGAGCCTTGGGTATGCTAGGTGGCAGCTGACTTACCAGGTATATTTCCATTGTTAACGTAGTTCCGAGCATGCGCACATTTCCGAGAACAATGGATTTACCTGGATAAGTCTACTGCCACCTAATGTCGCCAAAAGTCTCCCATTGGACTTTGCTTTTACATACGTCATTCTTCAAAAGCAAAGGTCTTGCCGTATTTACAAGTTACTGTCATAAGTGATTTTGAATGATGAAATGGGTGATTTTGGGTAAATTACACACAGACGTATACCAGCTGTGGAGCCAAAACATAGCAAATCATTTAGGTGTGCAGTAATTTATACGCATGCATGTGACGTATTGACTTGCCAACAGAATACAGGTTTGCATACATTCTTGTAACGTATTCATGAATATTCATGTCTTGTTCCAGGCTTGGAAGATCCTAACTGCATCCTCGTTTGCAACAGATGCACAGGCATGCAAATTCATATTGTAATATATTTATGAATATTCATGTCTTGTTTCAGGCAGGGAAGATCTTAACTGCATCCTGGGTTGCGAAAGATGCTCTTCAAGTATGGGACATGGCTACAGGTAGACTTGAGCAGTCCGTCCCCCTCTCTGGCAATGAGAAAAATGGAGAGTTCCTGTACTGTGCACAGTTTTGTGACAGCAACGTTGTGGTTGCAGGAGGTAGTGGAATGTGCAGTGCTCAGGCAATCAATAGAACCACGAATAAGGTAGGGGACTTCTTCAAGTTTATGTTTATCAAATTTCAAGTGTTTATATGACCATAGATTATAGGGTGCCAAAGGCGCAAGAAGGGGAACTTGGGCTGAAATGTTAAGCAAGTAACTCTTTTGATGCAACATTAGGTCAGTGCAGACACTGACCGTTGCTGTTAATGATATAACAAAACATTTGCTTTCTAAAATGTTGCCATGCGTATTTCACGTTCCAACAATAGATAGAGCTCCGGTTCAACATCTTACGCCTTCGGCGCTCTATAATCTTTTAACAATCAGCATAAAAATTTGATTTGGGAAGTTTGTGATAAGAACAGAAGTACTTGGCACTTTTCAAACTTCTGCATTGAAACAACAGGATCAATGAACCCTTGTTTCCTTGTACCATACATATTTATTGGAAGTCATATATGTGTCATGCCCACAGGAATAGAACACCCAGCCTGCTTGGCTCAATTGTTGTTTGTGCCTGCTGTGCACGCCCTGTATGTCAGAGTATCAATACCAACTGGGTTTGTTTTGGGGGTCGTAGCCAACTCTTTCGGTTGAATTGGCCATTGGTTAACCACTGACCAATGACCCAAACAGTTATCGGTTACCACTGCCAAAACGTACCCCTTGTGACATGCCTGTATGGCAAATTAAATCAGATTAATCGATAGGAAACCTCATATTTCTGACCATAATTATTAGAGCTTAATGGGATTGAATTGCCTCAATGCAGATACAACCACACAGCATTCTGAGATAAATTTCTATTGTACAATGGTCTATGTTTCTATGGTCTGTTAAATTAATCTTGCGTCAAACGATGTCTTTTGTTCAGAAATTCATAGTTGAGTGTTTACTTGTTTCCAGGCAATTCATTGCACCAGACTTTACTCAAATTATACACACAAACGGCTGATTATAATTGGTTGCTTACTTATGAATATGCAAAAAATAGTTAATGGCCGGATGTTTCTACCCCAGCAGTGTCTTTCTCAAAGTATATACAAATATATTTTTAAGCCTTCGAGAAAGACTCTGCTAAGATAAATGTCCGGCCATTAACTATTTTTCGCATTTATACTATAGATCCTTTTGGTTGGTCAGCAGTTTACAAAAGCTAATGCTGTTTTTCTTATTTGTGAAAATGTAAGAGGTTGTGATTAGTACAACCAGTCAAATGCAGTAGCGCCCTCGCCTGACTTACTTGCCAATGATAGATTTTTAATATCACCATTGGTTGAAATAGCGCCCTCTCTAGACATAAGAACTTACTGATTGTTCAAGCACTCCTGTCTGTTCACATTGTTTTGAAAAAAAAACACATACCAGCACCTAGCGTTCATACACGAGTCATTTTAAGGCAGTGCAAACTCTTCAGTCAATGTTTTCATGACAGTTTTACAAGTTAAAAGGCCCAAATTTTAAACCTCAAACTGCCCGGAAAATTTTTTTTTTTCAAAAACCAGGCTAAATTCTAACATCTGCGCTTTGAGTTTTTGAAATTGATGGTAAAAGCGATAAACGATTTTAAGCCACTAACAATATTCAAGGTCTATGTTACACTTTATAAATAATCACCAATAATTCTGATTGTAAAACTCTGTTGATTATTTATTTTCTTAAGTCATACGGAATGCCCCCTCCCCCCAAAAAACAAACAAACCAAAAACACCAAAAAAACAAACAAACAAACAAACAAACAACTAAATAAATAAATAAAATACAATAAATTAAATAGATTAATCAATAAAGAAATAAACAAATAAATTAATAAAAAAGAATAAACATGTTACTTGCTGGATTCCATGGACTATAAAGTTGTAAATAAATTTGCATTCAAGAGGACAGTTTTATTTCTACATTGAAACGTTCAAATGATTGTCAGATATAAATTCAGTAGGATTTGAAATTTGTGAAAAGTTTGCAGTAACACCATGTAGGCCTACATGAGTAGGATTTGAAACTTTGCATGGTGGAGATACAATCTAGTAAGGTTTGCAGTAACACCATGTACATGAGTAGGATTTGAAACTTTGCATGGTGGAGATACAATAGATTAGTAAGGTTTGCAGTAACACTATGTACATAAGTAGGATTTGAAACTTTGCATGGTGGAGATACAATCTAGTAAGG
>CM021528.1:1497966-1516096 GCA_010994315.2 Pisaster ochraceus
GGACAACAACATCAAGACAGGAGGTAAACATATCTGTCATGCCTATAGTTACACTTTACACGTAGATGAACAGGTGTGAACGTTTATTTAATGGCACAAAAGGGTTCACTGTGGCCCCGGTCAAATAAATCAATTTTAAACCTTGAAAATATTATAGGATATTAAAAAATATTTTGTTTCATTTACCAACAGGACAGCTGAACACTATCTTATGTGCACGTTGTAAAGTTTTGCGTAGCAATGAATCTCTCGGCACTCTTTGTGTATACCCCCGCCGCCTGCGGCGAAGGGCCTGTTTGGTTGCAATGCCCATGGTTCCACTGTCAGCACAGCATGCTGACAAGCTTTTTCCATGGGTTAAGAGGGTTTGCTTTGTATTATCCTAGTGTGCTGTTTACTTGTTTGCTTAATTAATTAAGTTTTATAATTTGGTTTCATCTACCATTGCCAGTTGAAATACCGATTTCGTACACAAAGGATGCTGGCAGAGTTTTGTCCTACCCCCTCCTGACCAAATCACCGACCCCTTTTGATTGACAACCCCTTCTATGACGTGTGGTATGGTCCAGCTTAGGATATCTTGGCATATGAGCTGACCAGTGTAAGATGTAGTTAAGACAATAAAAATTGTAAAACAAGTCAAAATGTGCTGACAGCACCCCCAGCAGTTGGGGCAGGGGTCACAGTTGAGCGGTGGGAAACACAATAGATTGTTTTTGCCGAAGGCTCACGGCCCCGGAACACCTCTTCGAGTGAATAACATTTCCCGACCTTCCCTTTGTGGTTTCGTTGCCAAGTTTGGAGAAGAAAAAAACAACAACCAGTGACACTTCACGTGTCAGTATTCACGAAATGGCTGCAACGGTTAGATGCAGAACTTAGGCTTCGTTTTTAAGTTATCAAAAACAGCAATCTACGAAGGGAAAAAAAGCGCTTCCAATTCGAAAGAAACAGCTACATGTGACAAAGTGGTTAATGTCCCCCTCACTGTAAACACTTTCGGGTCAACACCAACCACGGGTTCCTTGGGACCTGACCCAGTTCTGTGTAAGTTTGGTTCGGAATCTGTGTCAAAATGACCAAGAAATTGGTCAAACCGACGCAGACTCAATTCCCGTGTCAGTCTGACCCGGAAGTTGATCAAGACCCCTGGGACACGGAAACTGGGTTAATCTGACACAGCAGTTTTAAGAGGGGCTCTTTAATGTCCCTTGAGAAATATTAGCGTCTTGCTTAACTGAACGGGTTTTTTTTCTATCAAAGGTATGTGCTCATAAACAATGCCGGTGGGGAATGAAATACATTTTCGTGCGAACAAAATAATTTAGTTGGTATACGGAGCACTGCTGTGACTATGGCAACCGATTTCCCAAATTCTCTTTAATAACAAGTACGTCAGGGGACAAAGTATGTTGCCATTTTTTACGTACGTTAATTGCCGAACTCCTTTTTACGTAGCCTGATAATGGTGTTGATGTAAACACTTCATTTTTTTGTGATTCAGTTTATTTTATTTTCGCCATAATTAATGTTTGAACAAAACTGGAGTATCGTGTGGAGAATAGCTGGCAATTATTTATAGCTCGGTATAAAAAAAGAAGGAACGCACAATTTATCCAGGGGCTATTAGCAAGACCCTTCAAATGTCTTTCCGAACGTCAATTCATGTGGGAACTGCATTTTCCAGTTCCTCGCGCAAGAATCTTGGATTTTTATAGACATACGTAGTTCGCACTCTTAGGGAATCCCAGCGGTGTCGTGCAGACAACAAAACATGTTTGTTTCCCTATTCCTTGTCTGTTTTTCACGTTCCACTCACAGCCCTCGTTGACGAGAAGCTTTTCGTTGTTTTTCCAGTCTCTTTGTCGTGTTTTTCCCCTTTTCGTTTATCTCTCCTTCTCGTGAAGTCGCTTGTGTTCTTCAGTGGTGTTTACCGAGGCGACGACCCGAGAGACCGATAACTGGCATTGACATTTTGGCGAGATATGTTATGGGGTAAAACGACGTTACAGACCCGCACATCGACGTCGACGTTGTAACTGATATCGGATTTACGGGCCAAGGGAAACTTGTTTTGACTGACAGTAATGCCTAACCGAAATATAGCCAGACAGTCGCTTTTAAATGCGTTGGGAATTGTTATTCATAACTTCAACAATGTTCTTGCAACAGAAGAAATACACGGGTACAAAAAACGCAACAATGCTACATTACACTATAAATTATAAAAGTATGATTTAGTTATGGTAATGTATATTTTCGACTGGCAAAACATTGAAGAATGAGATAATATTTGATTTAATGTCCACGTGGTCCATTGAGAGCTGCCATGTGTTTTGACGACCTGTAAGCTTTTAGACTACATTGCAGTTCACTACCGTACGCACACGTCATAATTTCGCAAATAGTAAAGTTTCGTGCTTTTCAATAAATGATTTGCGAGGTTAGCAAAGTGCTCGATTGAAAAATATATAAAAAGTCTTTTTATGCTTCACAAAAAACAAACAAACAAACAAACATAAATTCCACCAGTTAAAAAACCACCCAAGTTTAAAATATGGTGAAAAAGGGGATACCGTATCAGTCCAACGGAAACTGGGCCATTTGTCGCTATTAATTGGGATCTCCACTCGTGGGTTGAAGCCACCACAGAATGCCTTTTATCGCATTGATTAGCCTCTTATTGTCCGCCATATTGCTACTCTTAAATCACTGATTTGAGTGCAGCAATATGGCGTACAAGAGGCTTCAGTGCACGTGGTTACATGACAACGAAATTCTCTCAAAACACACGAACACATTTTTTGCCCATTTCGATTTCTGTTAAACATTAAACGTGGGAGTGGTTACTTATTGGTGACAATTCGTTCATTTAGAAGAAAGATAGTTTTGCATAGATATTGTCATACATTGCTAGTTACTGGTTCGCCTTTGGTAAACACCAAACAGGTCAATTATTACGTAAGTTTATACAGCTTTATTGAGACCATTTAGGATCAAAGCAATTATTTGAGACCGGATAATTTAATGAGGTAGAAGATCAGCGAAATGGAAACTGGGCCACGTGACCTTTAACGGCTCTCCAACGGAAAGGACAAGGCTTTGAAGATTTCACTTGAGTTTTTATCGAATTCAAAAAGTACTTTTTCTTCACATTTACTGATGGTTCATTTAAGATGCGCTGAGGCATGTGCGTCCACGCTGACGCAACTTGCAGAGGGTTGCCAGACATTCGAAGGAGATGAACTTTAGGAAGCCGAGTTGCAGTTAGTGATGACGCAAACGGTGACGTAAGGGTGGTGCTGTATTTATTCGGACCCTTCTGTTTACTTCTGGCGGGAAGATAAATAGAGCAGCTACGGGTGAATATCGTTGTACTGTTCCCAACCAATTGTGTTGTATATATTTCGTGACGTTCAGAATTTATAGCCTTTTTGTCCCGTGGGTCTACAAATAACTCATCTTCCGTCTTGCTTTTTCTTTATCTTAAAGTTGATAGATAAACGCTGGGTTTTACCTCGATACTCCCGGGCGGTTGACACCCACACGAACTCAATGACAGATTTTGAAGAAGTTGTAATGTTTTCAATGCTACAAATAAGCATTTAAATGACCAACTTTGTCCACACCAGTGGAGGTTTGGTAGTGACCAAAAAGTTTTTCGCCATCTCAATTTTCTTCCGTCGAACATTTGAGATCCCACTCACACTCCAAAAACTCACGCTGTCACGTGCGTATCCCTGGTCTTAGGCAGGCTGACCCAGATATTAAACTTGAACATTGTAAAACTCTGAGTCGGCTTGACCCATTTCTGGGTCACCTGGAAATATCTGGTGTAGAGAAGACAACGAAGACGACAAGGTTCAGTTTTAGACGTGGGAGGAAAACCATAGCGAAAACCCCACGCAATCAGGTATACGGGACGGAATACCCAAACCTACGAGTCTCCGTGCGAGGTGAGTTCGAACCGGGGACCTGGTAGGTGAAACGAAGGTTACGACCAAGTCAACCTTATAGCACGGCCCGCAGAACAGAGAACTGGTGGACAGCAAGACTAATGGAGTGGCAACCAAGAACAGGGAAAATGAGGAGAGGAAGAATAAGAAGAAGATGACATAAGATTGTATGCAGGAGCATTGAGGACAAGAACAGCAAGAAATAGAGATGGATGGCATTTTTCCGGAGGGTTACATGAACACAGCCTTAATTAATTTAATTTCAAATTTACAAATTACATAGTTTTCCAAAAAATAGATAGTCTATAAAAAGCTCCCAACCTTCCTAAAAAATGACTTTAAAAAAAAATGGTAATAAAAATAGCGGCAATGCAACAAACACGGTGATATCGGGCCGTCTTCCGTTTCATAATGTTCATTATTAACGGTCTTTCATAATTCCCAATGCGAGTGTACGCCCACATCGCCTCGCTTCCGGTGGACTAGAGACTTAAAATAAAACCTCATCTACGGGCTCATAATTAAAATAACCAGCTACATGCCAAAACATCAATACCAGTATTAATCCTGCATAACAGAACAGAAAAGGAATCTGTGAATACTACCGAACTCCCCTATGGATCCCCGTGACGTCATGTAATGACATCATATGACGTCAGAGTACGCACGTGTTTGGCGATATGGAGACGGATTGTTTTCCAATAAATTACTTGGTCTCCAATGAACGGCGCGCAAAGGCCATTTGCGAGGCGACTGTACAACAGCTAACGGCAAGTAGCAATCACGCTAGATTATTTACCGTTGTGCGTTGCGCGCTGAAATCAGTAAAAGAATACACCGTTTCTTTTTATACAACGTCATTGACTGAAGTGTTCACCAAACTTTTACATTCGATCGATAAACAACGGTTACGTCTTTCATACAACAAGTGTCTTATCCTATTAGTCTAGTTAATTTATCGATGTAACGTTTTGTATAGTTGGGCGTCTTCATGTGAGATTTACAATGTGGGGCCATGGAATTGGAAAATGGACCCAGTGCAAGACTAGTCTTCTTTCTTGTTTGGAAGTTTCGCATGTATTAAAGGGGGGTAGGCGGCGCATGCCGTTATGGTGTCCATACTATAGTGACAATGTATTATCGCGTTCCTTTAAGTGAAATGTGAATTATAAAATGGTCCAAGTATAGCATTTGAACTGTTCGGTCAGCGAGAAGTCTTCACAAAATGACAAAACCCAACTAATGAAGCTTTGATGACAATCCAAAAGTGATATCTAAATATCTTGGTAGGCAATTTGACAGCTGTATTGGTTAAAAATAACTAATTAATAAATAATTAGCATTCTCCTGAAGACGAGTATACTGTTTGAAACGTCGAGACCCCACCGGCTCTCAGAAACTCACTTCTCACAACAGAGATTTTATACATTGGTTGTATCCTCAAGTCTACTATATATGTTTACCTAAATAAATAATCAAATGATGCTTCTTCAATGATCACCTGCATGCTTTCTGCCTTCCTCTCTTTCTCATTTTCACTTGACTGATTCTGTTATACACTAGTCTTCCTGTTTATGTGTGTTGTGTTGTCATTTATCCTTACTATTTTCTTTTTTTTTTGCATTTGTACCATCCTTTTGGTTGGTAAGCAGTTTGCAACAGCTAATTCTATTTTCTCAAATGACTTCAGTATAAACTAGCTTAAGCACAATTTGGAAACTAGTGTTGTTTCAACATTTGTAAGCGTGTTGTATCCTCACCAACGTGAGGTTCGTTTTAAGTCTTACTAACTTTAAACGGGCTAGTTTAAGCAACGCAGTAATACGCTTGAATCTTTAGAAGCACGCTTTTTATCATGGTGCCGCCATTTTGTTTTTCAGCAACGCAAGTAAACCATGTCTGGAGGAGAAACCAGTCTGGTTCCCTTTTACGTAGAAATAGTCTGTATTATTGTATGTAATTGCAGACAGGGGACATGACAATGATGTCGTAGGAAAGTTTTGTCTGTGGATTCCCTTTAAAGTAGTCGTTCGGCCGCGTTTAGATTTCAAATTGTTTCACGTGAGAGGATGCAGTTTAGGCATCGGTGATTGCAGCTTGCGGATAGATTCACTTCACGTGGGTGTCATTGTATTCCAGTAACACATTCTGGCTAGCTTACACTGTAACTCACCTAGTAATGGCTACCGCGTAGACCGCTTCTTCTGATGGGAGGGGATTTGTAACCATACTTTACGACTTTTTTGCATCTTGTTAGCATTGATCAAATGAGTTGGAAAGGTCAAATACAGGCTTGGATCGTAATTGAAGGGGAAAATAATCAATTTAAATATGAAAACTCATTGTTTATCAAAGTCATATCAGTACAATTCTAAACAGTAATATATTTTTTGCAAAGATTTTCAAAGCCGAGATAGCATTTGACACCCCCTCATCTCCTTCTCAAAACCACATTGTGTAAGTACACGCACAACATCAATCACACCACAGTTGTTGTTGTTTTCACCGGATTGACCGGAATGACCACCGGACTGACCACTCCGGAGTGGCCACCGGATTGACCAACGGACTGGCCGCCGGATTGACCATCGGACTGGTCACCGGATTGACCATCGGACTGGTCACCGGATTTACCGCAGGTTGACCATACCCAACGGACTGACCATCGGACTGACCAGCGGATTGACTACCGCATTGACCACCAAATTGAATGAAAATTTTACCGTTTGTTTGAAAATATGGAATTGAAAGGAAACTAGCTGCTCTCCCCAAAACAAGGAGTACTTTTCCTTAAAATATAATTTCCCTATGCTATAATGATCGACAGTCAAATGGCGTTAAAATTCGTGTTTGTAGACACACTGAGTATGTTTGGTTTTGAGTAATTGGAATGATCACATAATCTGATATAAGTATAAATTTCAGTCGTCAAAGCTTGTTTTTTGCAAACGTCAATGATGTGCGTTATGAGTGGGTCCCTTTAATGCGCGTAGAGACGCAAGTTGTGACATTCTAGCCAATTTAAGCACATCTCATGCCTCTGTACACACAAAACACCTCTGGCTCATCCTAGTGTAGGGACTGACGCGTTGAAGTCAATAGCAAGACGTGCAGTAAGCGCAGTGTGGTTGCGACCATGGCCTGCTCTATCCTAGTCTTCGCTCAAGTCGTCTACAAAGCAGTACTGATTTGAATCAGTCTGGCACTGAGGATGCGGTGATGTTAGAGTTGAAGAGATGGGAGTCACACATGCCTAAGAGCAACGGTGTTAGTAATCGATAGGTTCCCGCTACCCACAATGCACTACATCAAACATATACTAGACCCGGTGAATCTCTCATGTGTGTGCATTCATTTAGAATGAAAATTCTAGAAAATAGTCAAGCCTTGGGAAAAAATGGACTCGTGGTGGGCATCTCTATAGGGTGTTTCCTTTCCCGCTTAAAACCGTGAACTGGCAGTTTACACAGCCCGCACTTCGCGCTTGCAGGATGATCAGAATATACGCGCGCAAGTTCTTTGTAAACATTTCAGAAGAGAAGATAAAAAACAAAAAGAATTCCAATTTACCACTTATTTTTTGGCAATGCCACGTGATCATTAGTATACACATACTGCCAGATCGTCCCTGCTGGATGTTCATGACTTTAAGGAATCTAGTCGATTTAGATTTATAGAATTCTATCAAATGTAATAAATGCCATGATTATGTAAATATTGAAATCCTGATATTTGCAATAAGCCTCCGCTTCCTGTTCTTCAAGATACATAGAGATAACATCGTAAAAATGTACATTCATATCCATCTCATGCACGCTCTTCGCTTCAGCCCAGAGAACCCGTGGGCGTAATGGTGGCTCTCCTGTTAAAGGGACACGATGCCTTAGATCTGCGTGCTTTGTGCTAAAAAAAAACTTTGTCAAGAAATGAGTATGGTTGGAAAGATGTTTGAAAAGTAGAATTATCCACACAAATAAGCCTCAAAATTGTGTGGTTTTCCTTGTAAGTCGTGAACTAACACGGTTGACATTTTGTGGAGTAAAAAAATTCGGTTTTCAACAAAATGGCGGACCGTGTTTATAGCTCACGAAGTTAAATGGAAAACCACTTAATTTTGAGGCAGTTGTGTGGATCATTATATTTTACTTTAAAAACATTTACCCGACCATTATTCATTTCATATCAAATGCTTTTTACGGCCCAAAGCGCCAAATCCAAGGCAACGTTTCCCTTTTAAACAGGGCAGAGGGTTTGATTTGCCCAAAATGTTACATAGATAAGAACGCAGACCTACGAGTCACAGTCTTTATTGTTCTGTCCTGTCCTTGTCCGTTTGTTCTGTCCTTGTCCTGTTTTCAAGGGAAGGGTACGAAAGCTTTGCCTCACCTTGTTTCCCACATGTTGACATCATATAATGTATTTTTGTTTACAGTTAATGTTCGTGCTCTTACTTAATTATAATATGCAAACTTACTGTAAACCTGTTATATTTATTTCTGAATAAATATTCCTTATGCAAACTGTATAAACTGTATCTGAGGATGCGAATGGGAAATGTCGTGTTCAAATTGAGTTGAATTGAATGTTAATTTCTACTACTGGGTAAAACAAATTTTTTGCTTCCTCTGGCCAGTGTACGGAGGTGGGTTCCGTGTCATGCATGGGTTTAATATGGAATTAAATGTAATTGATTTGAGGCTGTGGGGCTGCATACGGTTACGTTTGAATTATAATCGGTATGCTATTGTTCAGGGAAACTTTTTGCTTAAAATTTTTACAATTTTTTCTGTTCTGTTTGCAATTCTCTCAATTGTGCTATTTTGTTTTATGGCTCATCAGTCACTATAAGCTTTGAGATGTTTCTTAGCTTGTAAATTTGGATATTGTATTTAATTTTGTGTTGATCTGAATAGTTATATTCCATTGTATTATCTATTTATTTTATTTATAAAGTTTTAGTAAACTGCCTTGTAAAATTATGATGTCCTAACTTGTTTTTTTCTGGGTTTTTTTACATTTATATTTCAATTATTCAGAACAATTGGGGTTTCCCCTCCGATTATTCTGCCCCTAAACCTGCCATTGATAAAGTATTTTATAATCAATTTCGAATGTCTGATCCTATGGAGAGGTTTACGAAAGTCGTCCCTTCCAGAAAACGTCGTTACATTCGCCTTATAGTTTCATTCAGGTTGGTGGATTGACTAAATGTTCGCTGACAATTTGCAGGTGATTTGATTTGATCTTGACGCATCGATCGTTTATGTTTTCAATAATATTTCATCTTTCATGGCCATGGATACGCCCACTGTTCAGCAAAGCCAGGGATGCCGGTTAGACCGTGAAAGACTTCCTCCATGGTCAGGAGGAGAAGCAGAGGGCTTGAAGATGTACACGGCACTGTTCTCGTGCTTGAACAACCCTATAGGCGACGCAGGTCGACAACTTGACCGTGGTAATGGCTTGCTTAGGGGCCAGACAGGGGGGTTCCCGTGGGCTATGGGGTGGCGACAAGCAGAGTAGCTATACTTGCCCAATTCCATGGCTCTGCTTACCGCCGAAATCTGGGCTCGCACTCACCATTCTTCCCTTACTGTGTGCAAGCATAGAGCAAGGACCAGCTCTATGGTGCAAGTGAAGAATGCCAAGTAACGTGGAGGACACAGGCGCACTAGCAAAAAACTGCTAACCTGTAAAATACGCTTGACGTAAGCGCCCTCCTTCCGTAAGCTCAGAAGTTCTTTGCTTACGGTAAGCAGAGTCATTTCTTTTAAGCAGAGTCATTTCTTTTATACTTATAAACATTTGATACTTAAAACAAATACTTTTTCAGTTTTATATATTGTGGCCACATCCGATGTTACACACTCTGTGAAATTGGAGTTACGGCAGTAAGTATCTGCATGTAAACTGCCTTACAAAAAAATGCACCACACTCGCGTGACGGTAATCACAACACTCTATAAGCCGAGTACCGTGTTAGGAAAAAAGTCAGCACCTGTTTTTCTTTCACATTTACATGAAAAAAGGCTATAAGGCACAAAGGTTACCAGTCTCAGACCAATCAGTAGGCCTCCTTCACAATTTCAGGACAGGTGCCACCCTACGGGCTAACCCTGTCTTTTCATGTGGAAGGTGCCAGGGGTATTTCATTCCAAAGAAGGGTCAACAAGCTAAACTGGTAGCTGTACCCCTTGTTGGGGGATGATCTTGCCTGGCTGTGGGTGTAACCTTTTGTTCAAGAGCCCCCCCCCCCCCCCCCCCCCCCCCCCCCCCATTCAACGTGACGCGCGTCGAGTCACCAGCTGGGGGACGTGGCGTCCAGATGCACGGCTAAAAAGTACGAGGTTTAACTGGACGGTAATTTGCCAGCCGGCACTAAGAGGGTACTAGGTGCGACTTTTGCTTATCATAATAATTCTTTAAGGTGACAATGGTGTGGTACAATTCACAGCGGTTAATATCCCACGATGTTTCTATAGGCTGTGGTACATATCGGTAGTTTGACAATGGGCATTGTTACTCTATCACGGTTGTAATCGGTGTTTTCTTTTCTTGTTTTGAACAAACTCGTCGTGCGTGCTTACGTACTGTACGAGAGAGAGAGAGAGGGTGGGCATTTGGCAAACGGTATTTTGCCATAGTTATAATTGCAGTATCGTTTGGATTTCATTTGAATACTTCGCACGAAAAATCTTAATACACGGGTATTTACATGTAAACTATGCTGTTCAGTCAACTTCATTTTAGAAGAAGCACTTCTTCGGGAAGAGTGTGTTTAAAGGAACACTGTGCTTTGTGTTGTGTTTCATGTTTGCGATTGTTGTAGATTTCTTTTGTTGAAGATTTCTTTTGTTTTGATTTTTACATTGCAGGCCTAAGAAGGGGCATTGAAAAGTCATATTGGTTTGTTTTGAGTAAATATATGTTTGTTTTATCGTATGTTGTTGTTGCTCGTCTTTTGTTCTCCTTGGGTTGTTATGGAGGGAGGTTGACTGGGGGGGGGGCTCAGAAGGTGCTCCACAAAGCTGATTAAAAACCGAACCATTTGTGTCATAAGCACAACAGCTTGACAGCTGTCCACTTGTCCTCACACTGCGCTAAGATTTCTTCCACCGCTGCTTTAAAATTCTTTAAAAAGGGTCCGCTCTCGACAGAGCGGTCATCGCAAGCCTTATGCTTTTAACGTCGACTGGGCAATATGATTAAGTGTAGGATGCGGACAAAGACATCAACCAACGTCTTTTCTGCTTCTGTATGACCACAGAAGGAGACCACAGTATAATCTGTGGTATGTTTTGACGTATAATGGTGCATTAACATTAATAGGGGCATAGGGTATAGACTTGAACGTTGGACAAAGAGTAAACAGCTGATGTAGTCACACATGGCTAAACTTATCAGCTAGTTTTATAATCAAATAGTGAAGGATTGGTACCTTGACTTTATTGCTGTGAAGTTTGAACAGCGATCAACCGTCTTAAAATTTGACAACCCTGATTCAGGCTGATTCCAAAATTTGAACCACGTCCAACTTTTGTATCGAGGCATTAACATTGACATAACAGGCGTTTTATGGCCGTAACACTGTTGACGCAAAACAATTAATGAATAAAATTAAGCAAAAAAAAATCCAACAAACGCAAAGAGTACCCGTATTAACAACACGTACCCGTGTTCTTACACAAGAAAAGTAAAGGTCATAATAGAGTTCACTTTAAGACTCCACTAATTGCGCTCTCGAAATAATGAAGGACGCCGTATCCAGGATGTCGACTTTCTTTGTTGCCCAGTGAATGAGACAAAGAAGTGCCAAGGACAAAGTCCGAGATCTGTAGGTCTTGGGCGACGACAGAGTCAATGGTCCCGAGAAAAGAAAAGAAAAAACACCCTAGAAACCCGCGACCTTTCACGGAGACGCCGCGGTCCGTGAACAAGGAAGACCGATGACGTAGATTCATTGAGTAAAAAGGGTTGATGGATAAGACGAGGCCGGTTATTTGGACTTATTGTTTTATCTTCTGGGTTTTTTTTTCTCTTTGTGATGTTGACATCATACAAGTATCACCATGTGGAAAAGACATCTTGGTTTATGCGTCCAATTCGAAATAAACTGAATCTAGATGGGCTAAACATGGAAGCAAACAGCATGCCCTTATTTGATATGATAAGAGTCTATAACCATTATTGCAACGGCACTGGTACATATAGAAACGATACTTATTGCCTATTACACGTTATTAAACAATACTGCCGAATAAAAGCTTACTATTATGGAAGAATCTAAGAATAGAAAAGAGTATAAATTCGTCGACATCGAGCCTCTACCGCATGGACAACATTCTAATTTAAACGGAAGTTCTTTTATTCAATTCCAACAATACTTTGTCCAAACTAAACGTCACCATCCGACCCAAGCGTTTTTAGCAATCTAGTAACGGACTTCAGTCTGCACCCAGAGAATACACAATAAGGCTGTTCACAACAAGAGAGCACCTTTCTTCCCATATGACGCATAAGGATATCCCTCCCAAAATAACACACTCAAAAATACATCACTGTCAAAACAAACACGTCCCCTTCTTCGAATTCTATTCTTTCAACCCCCAGTGTCTAATGAAAGAGCTGTAGCCCGTAACCCCCTATACAATCCAAAAATACACCCCTTCTGAACCGTATCGACTCACTAAATATTATTAATATCCACGTAGCACATCCACGTTATTAATAACAGACTAGGATACGAGGCTTCGCTACGTACGTCTGTGACATCACTCCACGAGAAAAATAGAGAAACATCCTCCCGTATGTAAAGTTAGCCAATCGCCCAATCGCTTGTTTCGCCGTAGTGTGCGCATGCAGCGAATCCCGCATGCTAAAAATAGCCCTCATTGATCGCAGTCGAACCGTGCGCGAAGCGGGTAGGACGGAAGACACAAACCACGGCGCGCTGACGTCAGTAAGGGGGGTACAGCAATCGTGTTACCATGCACGTTGGCACTCGGTGATTACGCACTCGTCTTGTTTTTCAAGGCGGGATGAAATTGAAAACAACCTTGTTTTCTTGCCAGAGCAGCTCTCTTTCCCCTCTCTATCTCTCTCTTTCTTGCCGCAGGTTCTTCCCCATATCCGCTCAGGACTCTTATTCGGTAAATGCCAGTGATGTCAATGACTTTTCCCTGTAGTGTACGAGCATCAAAATAAATACATTCTTGTTTTGTTGACACTCTCGACCGGAAGACGAACATGTTTGCCTCGTCTGATTTTGTTCGTATACATAAATACATATTATTCATGGTTTAAAAATGATAGACTAAACGGAAATTTTATCAAATGGGTTATTGTGGCTTTATGCATTTACATATTTACCCAGTAAATAATAAGAGATGAAACATGAACAATTTGAATAAATATTTATACACTAACCGTAAGCTTTTAACTTATTGGTTGAATATTTAACCCCTAAAAGAAATAGACTTTAACATGATCAAACAATGTCGGTACAACGCCGGGACGTCATTTCCTACCACTAGACAGTCATTAATTCACAACATGCTGGTGATTCTGCTGATAAAATGATTTATTGACTAATTAAGTCAGATTGATCCAGGAACATTAATTTAATGTATGCCAGGAAAGTATGATTCAATCTCAGGCACGTTGCAATGACCACATAGAACATGAATAACATTGAGAAGTTATTCATGGCAAGAATGTTGTCTATAGGCAAACTTAGGTGTTTCAACAAAACGGTTTCGTGAAAAGGTAAATACATTCCAATCTTCTCGTTTTTACCAACTATACCTATGTACTACATCAAATAAGACAGTCATACTTTCGATAAAATGAGGAACTACGTTTTGTCAATGGTGTGTGCGTTATATCCCTATTATTGTACAATGTAAAGAGAAACCACAATAAGGAACTGTGTAATTTGGAGACAAGGGGACCGAGCTATCAAGTTTACCAAAGTAAAGTTCTAGCAGTAACAGAACATGGGTTCGGATCCTGTCCTTTCCGATCATGCTTGTCTCGTGTCCTCGAACAAGACACTTCACAATTGACGCGTTATCCTTCGGTGGGATGTAGGCCACATCATATGCCATGTAACCAAGGTTGATTGGTACACGTAAAATACACAACAAACACTAATATTACATGTGTAGTGGGACAGTTAATATTTCCCAGTGGTTCACAAAACATTATATCTTCTAGCTATACCTTTTATTTTATGAATTTGCGATGGTCTCGAGTAAACTCATTTGTAAAATTCATTCCAAATCGCAACTGCAAATTATGTTCCCCAGTCTAATTATTGTAGTATTAATCAAATCACATCCAATACCAATCCATAATCATTTCCGATCGACACAACCTGGATATGACGACACACAAACAGTTGGCCCATTTTGTTATTAAAATATGAAAGTAAAATCATTAAGCATTGTGTGGCAAGGCCATAAAAGGTCCTCGGCCACAGCCGTGATTGCATTACGGAATTGGTATTCAATTTGATTATGGGAAAAGGAGGTTAAACCTATGCATGTACACGAGGAACTGAATCTGGAAACGAGATTGATGAAAATTAAACTTAGGGGTATACCTATGGGCGGATCAGGAATGCAAAAAGAGGGGTTCTTCCTGAGCCACATATGAACATTGGCGGCCATTTTTGTTTATATAAAACTCACACATAGATACTTGTCATTTGAATGTTGTTGACAATAAACACAACATTAAATAGACACAAAAGCTCTCCCGCCCCACACTATGGACAAAAACAAACCAAACGACTTCTAAACAACGTGAACAAGTCCATGTATTAACACCGACCTTGTCCGCCGTGACACGACCTTGCCTCGTTTGGACCAACAGGCGGGGACGATTATTTTGGAAACGACGTTCCGAAGCGTCCAATAATTATCCATATTGGACTCCTATATTAAGTGTTGAAGCTTCGCTGCAGTTTATGACAAAACAAAGGATGACACGTGACGCGTGTTCCAGCAATCAAATGACAAGAGTATATGTGCGTAAAAAAAACTAAACAAATATTGACTTCTTTTGTATCCTCGTGCTAATGGTTAAAACTATACGACTCCCCGTGCGATCCTTCTAAACATGATTAGTAGTTTCTCTCAGCTTCGCCTCTTGAAAATAGAACGCTCTGAGGATCACCTACAGGGGTTTCGTAAAGTTTAGCATGCGAAGCAGTGAAACTTTGTATACTGCTTGTATATTTGGGTTCTTAAATGGTCACGTACAAAACGTCCTTCTTTGTTCTGGTGTAGTTTCTTTGTTTCCTTCGACTCGCCCCATTCCTTCTTCTGGTCCCCCTACTTGGTTGTCTCCCCAACTCAGATAAGGCAGTTACGTTGACCACAGAGGAGCCTCTGCTTGACAAGCAGTGAAATTCGCGAGTTGGACTAGCTTACAACTCTATGGTTAGACCACGGAGATGGTGAGAGTAGAGGTAGAGGACAAACTGACTCACAAGGACCAGCATCGAGAGTTGGTCAACGTTACAGGGAGATAAAGACATGACGAAAAGTTAATTTTGACGGCCTTCATCGGCAGCAATGAGGTTCTTTAGTGTTGACTCTCATCAATATCTATCCGAGTTTTCTTGAAATATCTTTGAAATTGTATGTAAACTGACGCCATCTACGGTGTTTTATTCGACTGTACTGACATAAAAATATATTAGAATAAGAGACAATTGGAAGTATAAACAACATAAACACTAAAGGAGAAATATTTATTTTATAGACACAGTTGTATCGAGTTGTTCTGGGGGCAATACCACCTACAAGGAGACATCCTAAAATGTTGCGTGTATAAAGGTTAAACCATCAATAGTCAATCAATTCTTTCCCCCCAAACCCCATCTCATTCATAAATAGTTCCCATCTTTGTTCCCCGGACAGTCCGCGATCCCAAACCCAGCCCCATCCCAGCGGCACGTGCGACTCGCGAGCCTAAAATTAGCATACTTAACGTCCACGAAGGAGTCCGCTTCTATTCGTCACGCCGTGGACTGCGAGCCGTGCCGCCGAGCACGTTGCGAGTCGTGTGGGCCGCCGGCCGGCAACCCTAAACTTGCATACACAACAATCACACCGAGCTGAAAATACCGAGTACTGACGTCAGCAAAACAAGATAATTGTCAAATTATGCTTCCGCTCCGGGCAGCCAATCGTAGCCGGTGTACTTTACTTCCTATCTTACATATTCATGACCTTTCAGCTGGCCTTATTAATCCGCCAAAGTACTTCCAGTCCACACTGTGTGTAGGGTGTTTTGCTGAGCCTCTTTTGTCACCAGGTCGCAGTCAATCCGCGCTGTAATCTTTTCCAGTGTCGCGTGCCTCTAATGAAAACATATCTAATATTAATTGCTGATAAAAAAATAGAGAGGAAAAAAACCCTATCATCCAGATGGTGTGCACGCAAACACACTCGACACACAATTAACATAAACTAGTTCCGTCAATGGTCGGGAGACGGTGAATAAAAACGGGAGATTTTGCTAGCAGGTGACATTCAATAGTGTGGACGTCAGCGAGGTGTAACTACGCACGTAGGAACCCTTGGATAGGAATTAACACAACCACGCGGTCTATCCTAGCGCCATCCCAGCATCTGTTCCAACATCTATTCAAGTCTCTCTGGAAGTTCCATCGGAAACGTACACAAAAAGTGAGTATTTTTGAATCACTGGTTAATGTTTTAAAAATATTTTTGTGTATATTTAGAAACGCTTTGTTTTTAGTTTAATTTAGCAATAGTTTTAAGGTAGAATAAAGTAGAATAATAGTTCTGAGGTATAATCACATAAAGTCGTTTAGATTGTTTATCGAATTTGAATTGAATTGAATTGATTTTTTGAGAATGCTTGATATTCTTGTTTTTTTTTTGCGAAACATTTGAAAGACTAAATTATTAGTTGTTTTGTCCAGACAGTCTTTCGTGATCATTATTATACATAAACCCATGTTAAAAAGAAAATAATAAATAGATAAATCATTCGCAATAGCCTGAATTTCGTATATAAATTTCCTACTTTATAAAAAAAAAATTGGTGTGACAGCAAGGTAGCATCTTGAGTTATTTTCCCTCGTGAAATGCGTCTATTTTGAAGGTTGCTGTGTGAGCATAATGAGGTAGACAGAAGTGGCATAGTGGATGTATCCACACACCACCCACGCACGGGTTTCACTGTGGCTTGAACTCGCCTTCATCCATATGGAATAACACCGTACCTACCCCATGCACTAACACGCAGCAAGAGTCACCACTGCGCTGTATACAAAAAAACGAATGATAACATTAGGCCTGATAAACTAGATATCAGCGCTAGAAAACAATCGCAAAAATTCACCAAAGGGTTATTATAAATAAGGCTACACCCTCCTAGAAAACACAATGATTATGAATTTGATATGAGATGATTTCTTTAAAAAAAAATGTATGTCCGTGCTCACGTTCTTTCTGTATTTCGTTTTAACTATTTGCCAAAAAAGGATGCTTTAAATTTTTGGCAACTCAAAAACAATGGCCTTTCAAAAAATTACAAACAAAATGAACTTAGTGAATTTTCCCAAACCATTATTGGGTTTTGATCAATCGTTTGAAATTCTAACAATTGAAAAAATTTTGCCCCAGGCTTAAAAAAAGAAAAAAAGAAGAAGAAGAAATGGACAACAAAAAGTGTATGTTGTTTCATTTAATATAACCATATGGCTAAATGTGCATGCATACACAACTGTTGCATTTTTATTGATATTTAAAGTTGAAGTTTCACTGATGTTGTTTATCCGGTAATTGTTTTTTGATTTGTACTTCTTTTATGCACACTCTGTCTTTCCGGTACTGTTTTTGTCATTTAAAATTGTGTTCTATGGAAAAATTAATTTGTATATCCTTTATGGACAACCATTGACATAATTTCTTTTGTTAAAGCCCACCCATAAATTGGCGACGGAAGTCACCTCATCAAACTCCCTTTGTTGTGTATTTTTAAAGGAAGATATTATTAGTGCGGACCGTAGCCTTGGGTAATTGATAAAACCTCAGCAAGGTGCCCTACAGCAACGTGTTTATCTGATATATTGAGGCGGCAATAGTTTTGAAAGAATTATCCGGAATTTCAATTCGAGTTTAATTTACCTCATT
>CM021528.1:1580540-1594047 GCA_010994315.2 Pisaster ochraceus
AATAAGCAGGTTTCCAGTCACAAGGGTATAGTGTGACATGGTATTTGGGCTATATTTAGATAGGTACTTTAATTTGCTTTTAAGCAGCTCTATGAAGTTGGGTCCGTTGTAAACAATGCTTGAAAACTCACCCATTCCTGAGTCATTCGATATATTATTTCCTCTATTAGTGGAACTTCCCAAATTTACGGGGGAATTGTAAACAATTGTTGGGTAAAAAAGACCCCCGAGAGTTCATTGTGCTTTAGGTCTACCATTATTAGCACAAAAACAATACCGAAACTGTTAACAGTCTGTAGTCACAGTACATTGATCTTTCGACAAAAGTACTTCGATGGACATTGTGATGATTAAGTTATTAGGGTGTTTGTACTAGACACAAAGTTGTTTTTCAATCCTTAAAACCTGTTCTAAAAGGAGCACATTGCCTTCAGATTGGGTGCTTTGGGCAACAACAACAAACAATTGTTATGAAATGAATACGGTCGAAAGATATTTTTAAAAGTAGTGGATAACGATTAACATAAATACACCTTGAAATTGTTTGGTTTTGCTGTAATTTCATGACAGAACACGAACCACTATTTTGTAGAACAAAATTGTTGACTCCATAACGTATGTTCCGCGGGTATTTCAAGGGGAAATTTTATGTTTTTAATCACTCTTCACTAATTACAACACGATGAAGCTGTTTTAATGCATGACCAACTCTTCCACAAGGACAAGAAGGAAATCCAAACATCAAAATTTTCAGAGATTTGAAGGCACTGTGCCCCTTTAACATTGGCAGAAAAGTCGACCAATTCTTTGAGAAATTATTCAGTTCTGAATCATTCAACTGAACTTTCTTTGTACATTTTGTATAGATGCATTCACCACAATCACATGGTACCATACTGTAGGCTGCCAAAAATATAGAACAGTGGAACAATTACAGTATAAACTCATAAAGCAACAACTCATCAACAAACTGAAACATTGCCTTATCATCAAGACTCTAACCTGTGACGCAGTTTGGTGTAGCCCAATTTCCAAGGCATCCTCCATCACACGACCCTGTCATCTTGTCACAACTGGGGATATCACAGTGACACGTTTCGGAGCAATTCGAACCATACATGCCATCACTGCATTCTGAGATAAATATGATGAGAAGGCTATAATTTGGAAAAGGTTACAATTTAGGAAGCTGAGAAATGATACAATTTTAGTGCATGCTCTTTCTGGGAAACAACAGTGCATAGGTCTTTAGGACTTTCAAGTTAGCAGCCATTCAGTTGGTTCCGAAATGTTTTAAAAACATTAATGGTGCACTGCAAAAACGGGGGTGTTTAAACTGCCACTATGGTGGTTGTCACATTTAGATACAACAAATGTACACATAAATTTACACAACAGGGTGTTAAAATAACACTAAAATCTGCCAAGACATTTACACTTGAGTTATTTTTAATACCATGTGATGCTAATCTTGATTCTCTCGTGGGTATATATGTGACAGCACCCATGATGTCAATTTTAACACCCCCAGTTCTTGCAGTAATGTGACGTCCCTATAGGCTCTACGAACACCCTTAAGGGAACAAATGAAAGAACCTTTTTTAGAAAGTAAGTTTGTTAAAACACAAAGGCACCCAGCAAACAAAAATGACCGTTTCTTTAAAATATAATTATTATTTGATGTGGGTGTAATTTTCTTCTCAAGTCCTATGACACAATATTGTATACAACCTCACAGGCAAAAACACTTGTTTATCCCTTGTCTTGAGTTGCTTTTGCGCATGAGCTCATTTCCTTTTCCTGTGTGGAGAGAAAATCCGGGTATTTGGCCGTGAAGTTGGTCTTATCAACAAACACTTTCCCGGAAATTGTGGTCAAGGTTGACTTGAACAATACAATAATTTGGATATCTTTTTTCATTGAGATGAGTTGGCCAGATGTACAAAGAATATACTAATAAATGACCAATTGTTCAGCAGCAGAGATTGGCTGGAACGGCGAGTCATAGACGGTCATATGCAAGGGGACATTTTTGGTTTTAATCTACCCACTGACAGAAGACAGCACTGGATGGGAGAAGAAGCTGTTGAAAACAGATAATTACAGCCTTAAAGTATCCTTTATCCTTGCTTTAGTTTTCCTGACGATTTGTAAAACTACAGTTGTGGGAAAACGAGGGGCTGTCTACGGCCTCACCGTCATGTAGAGCATTTAACAAGGAGAGGAATTAGGTTACAAGTTCACGTGAACATTAGCGAGGCTAATGTTGAGGACAAAGTGTACTTCATGGTGTAGCTGAAGAAATACAACATATCTTCTCAATTTGTTGTTGTTGTTGTTGTGGTGGTGGTGGTGGTTGTCGTCGTCGTCGTCGCTGCTGCTGCTGCTGCTGTTGTTGTTGTCGTTTGTTTTGAATGTTAAGTGCAAATTTGTGCATGAAAAGATAGTGGTTGTAAGCAACGTTTGTAGGCCTAGCACTTGCTGAAAATTACGCTATCCCCAAGAAATGACGTAATGAAACGCGGAAATCTTGTGGGTGGTTTCCCCCTGTTCCTATCCTTTGGGGGAATGAAAAGACGTGCTTAGACTACGTCATGAAGTCAAAGATGAATATATTGGTCAATTTCTCTAATAAGCCTAAGTGGAGTACCGGTGTGTCAGGAGATTCTGTGCCCCCCCCCCCATGGCGAATTGTGTATAATAAATGCTAGCCAAGGGAATGAATTAAAAAGGAAAACAAAACTCATGGGAAGGTTTGGTTGAAAGTTTAGGCCGTAAACGGCTACGGCTGTTGCTAAGGACGTCCTATTTCATGTTGACATGGGCTATCCAGCCGATAGCCGTAGCCGCCAACTCGGCGGCCCAGACTTACCTTGGCAGTTCAGGCTTCCAGGCGTGCTTACACTGAAACCAGGCTTGCATTGGTTGTTCGAGCATTGTCCCGTCAGTCGAGCACAGGGCTGGTCGTTCAGGCACTGACACTTCAGTGCGCAGTTTTCACCGAAGTAATCATTCTCACAAACGTCTGGGACTTGGAAGGAAAAACAGATGGATTCTTAGTTTACTTGGATTCAAATGGAATACAATCTGTTGACACCTGTTGTCATCTCGTTGGTTAAAACGAGTTTTGCCGACTACGCCACTTTTCCTCCTTACTTTGCCAATTTATAAAACGTTACTCACTCGGTTTTTTTTGTTAAATATAACAACTTAACTATTGGTAAAGTAACATTCCAACTAAAACAAATTCTAGGTGTCCTCGAATTTCTGCCTGAATGACATCTGATAAAATACTATACTAAAGATATTTTTGTCTTCTTTGGTTAAAGACGAAACATCTTCAGAATTTGGGATATTACATATTAGGCCTATAGTCATACACGATGGAGGACGCTAGGCTGATCGGTATTTTCAAAATGGAATTTAATGAATCCACTGTCTTTAATCAGATTGTAAGTAAAAAAGAAGCATGTCGAACTTAACTGGGGTAACAATGCGAAAGAGACAAAATAATAGCCTACAGTTTCAGGTTTTCTTGCCATAACTTTGTAATACGGAATTTGTTTTGTAAAGCTACAGTACTTTTTTTTGTCACCCAATGACCTACTTTGACAGTTGTTTCCGAACCACGATGCTAAGCATCCATTGCTCTCGCCAGTACATTGTCCAGTAAAACGATCACAGGACGTCATTTGACGACAGTGACACTCTTGCAGGCAATTTGCTCCGTACCGTCCGGATGGGCATCCTACGACCACATGTCCAGAAAATTGGCAATTAAAAAGAAAATCCATTCATTGCGTTCCATGTTAGATTTGTAATTTTGTATGGAGGAAAAATATTCCATTATCTATCATGCAGTCAATATAGAACTGTGGAAAGTGCCATTGCTTTCTAGTTCCATTTTCCAGGTCAACATTTGACAAATAAACTGCTAATTTCACTTTCATAACATCAAAGCGGTTTCCTCTCGTCGTTGCTACACTGTTTTGATTGTGAAACTAAGTTTTCAATTTTATTTGTACGCATGCGAACTTGATCAGCGATCAAAACAGTTGTGTAAAAACCAATAAACAGGATTAAACAAGTTTCAACTTTCTTCAATCATACTCTTCAGGCACGATGACGTCACAGCTCCTTTTCATGTCCGAGAACGTGTGACGTAGGAGCCAGCGGGTAAAATTTGCATTATATTTGAGATTGTTTATAATCAATGGTGTGAAATAACTGAATACCAACCTGCAGAACACTCATAGTTTCGGAACCCAGTGGCACATGTACATCCCATTGGATCAGGAAGGCAGAATACTTGCCCGACACATGACGAGGAAGAGCTGGAACACGTGATCTCGCAATCGTAACCAGCTTTATTTCCCCCACATGCTGCAATAAAAAGTATATATGAAGAAAAAAACATGCTCAAAAAATAAAACACTCATTATTAATGAATATTCAGATTGCTGCATCACCTTATCTTCTTTGCTGTGTAGATTTTATTCCTGAGAACTTGTTTTACTATACGGAGTAGATTTCGGAATTCGGGAGACAACTTAGTTCTGAAAAGAACTGTCCTACCTATAGTGGTAAATACTACCTTGGCAGGAGGTAGGAAATCGACCGGGACTACTACTTTCGCTTAGTGGATCGAGGGGACTTCTCGTTATTAACTTCACTGCCGCGGAGTGAGTTTTTAATTGGTCTCAACGTTTCGACTAGCCTGCTCTAGTCATCTTCAGAGCTGAAGTGTATTTGAGATGCTGGTCTCTTTATTTAGGGATTTGTGGCTTCAGTGTAGAGTCACCACTGCTCTCATTGGTTCTTCTGAAAGGAGAACTGTGGTTGGTTCAACATTTAATTGTCTGACGTCAGTTCAAGAATATTTACGCTTCGTTGATGTTTTCAATTCTTCCGTTTTGACTTCCCTTTCTTTTTGCTCCTTCCCCAACTTTACTCAGACCTCGAGAAGGTTATTCTAATAAAACTGCCCTGCAATGGGCATTGTTCTCACATGGTGAACTTATTTTTGATATCGTTTTACACATACTGCATTGAAAGGTATTTTGAACAAGGTTACATAATGAGGAAAAGGATGTGGTTGATATCACTTTCGAAACATGGATGAGGTAAACTAAAACAAATTATTTATTTTGAACCGCGCAACTTTATGGCTATGGAGTTTCATATTATCATTAAAACAAAACTACCGGGAATTTGCGACACTTTTATTTGTATATTTCCCTTATAACCATAATATCTCACAACCAGATCTTCAGACTACAATTTCCGTAATAGCGAGACAAAGGAACATCACACTTTCAGAGAAAAGTGAAGGTACCAAAATGACCAAATCTATAAATCTATTTGATACAATTTCAAACGTTTGTGGGCACTGGCATCCTTTATAAGCTCCAATTCGTAATAGTTGCTACTGCGGTATATGTTGTTCTGTACCCCTAATTTATCAATTTTATCCTGAAGCACTATGGTATAAAATATTTGCGACCTTTGTATTAATTTGATAACAAACTATTGCATTTAATTTAACTAATTCTTGTTTTGAAGCCAAGGAATCTCACAACAGCGAACAATCACTAATCTAGCCAAGAACTCCATGGAGAGAAGTCAAGGAAAAACGTTTCAGTTTTAGATGCGGAAGAAAAACACAAGAGAATTAAAATCTTTCAATTCCGTTATGGATAGATTAAGGGTCCTTTCTGTATCTGTGTACGTCACAGAGGAGCAGTCGTACACTGACATGTAACTCCTCCGAGTGAATACTTAGAGGACCGTAAAGACGGTAAAGTTATTGAACGCAAACTCTGCGATTTAAAGACAGCCTCCAAAACTCCGCCTACCCCTCTCCTTTCCAATTGAAACTATGTTGGGAGGTACGTCAATTGAGATCTGTTTTTGTTTCTTTAAAAACCTTAGTGATCGCTGGTAGCAACTTAGTCGTGATACATGTTATTTATTTCACTGATTTCTCCAAAGTGCAATGCCCTGGGGAGTCACAGTCCTTGAAGTCCTTTACTGGACCATTCCTTGTATCTAATAGGGAGATCAGGTCCCGGAGTTGGGAAGTTGTCTCATTTTTATTTTATTAAAACAAAAATTGTCGGGGTTGAAAAATATTTTCACCTATATACTTATGCATAAATATACTTACAGTCCTACCTAGATCTTAACCTCTGATAAAATGGAGCAATCTGTTCTTTTTAAGTTTCCAGATGTTTTGCTGTTGACAACATGTGCTAGGTATTAGGGTTTCCACCACCCCTATTCATGCCAATCAAACTTTTTGGCTTACTTGGGAGCCAGTAACCAGTGGAACCTTTCTGCATGTGTGTAATCCCTTGCTTAATGTTAAAATGGGTCACATACCTTCAAGACAGTTCTGATTAAAGAAACCTGCAGGACACACACACCGTCCGTTCTGATCATCGCAAATCCCACCGTTGTAGCATTTATCACAAACCCTGTTGCAACTCGGTGGACCCCATCGTCCTGCTGGGCAACCTAAAGTACCAAAACAAAGTTAGTAAACGATTTGGGGCTCTCTGCACGGTGATAGTAGATTCATGTGGATTTCAGCTTGTTGCAAAGTTCAAATTAATTCGATCTAACTTGTCACCACACAGATTTAAAAAAAAGTTGTTTAGTTTACTTTTTATTAGGCCTACTATAAGTTCTACCTCTTCCAAAGTAAATTGATGGCGCCGAAGTTTGATACTAACGGAGCCCCTAAAGGGACACGATGAAAACAAATCCACGTGCCACGAAATAATTTTGAGTTCCTTATTTCGAGCGCACGAAATGAATTCGTCGGCACAATATGATTTCGAGTGCAGGACAAAAATCCTTTCGAGTGAACGAAATGATTTCAAGCACCCAAAATAAAGAAAACTTATTTTTTCTTGGCACGTGAATTTGTTTTCATCATTATATGTCCCTTTAGGGGCTCCGTAGATACTGAACATATAAACCAGAGGACACTACAAACCTGAAAATTACAGCATACTAAACACAATCACAAGACTTATGGCCTATATGGTTAGTATCTAAAAAGACATTTAGACCTTACTGTCAGCAGTACATTTTACATTATTAGACAAGAAAATAATCCACACATTGATCACATTAAGCAGGATACGCACATGTGAAATTCACTTCAAAATTCATGTTGTGTACAAAAATCAAAACCTTTTCATCGTTTGCGTTAAGGTCAATGTGAGAAAGTTGTCTGGGGGGGGCACCGAAACACAAAAAAATCCGAGATGTCGGTAAAAACTTACCAACAAAATAAATAAAAATAAAATAGATACACTAAATAAATGGTATTGCCCAATTATATCATCTGTCTGAATATTTCTGTTCAGGAACCTGTTATCAGATGGTCCCTGAACCTTTTCGTGGTGACTACACACATGGCCACCAAGCTAATGAAAACCTTAACTAGGTTTATACAAGTATTTTTCAAGTACATGGAAGGTAGTGCTAACTAATACAGAAAGGCACATGGGCTTTCGTATAGCTACTTCTTCAGATGCAATGAAGAAGTAAATATAACTAGTAAACTTGCGGGTACAACCATGTTTAAAATCTTTTAGAAGAGTGTTGGTCCTAAAAAGAGCTGGTGCAAACAAGTAGTTGTTGCTTCGAAGGCTCTTGCGGTTTTTTATGTGATTTGTTAGTCTTTAAGTGCTGCCTCTACCGTCATAACTTATCTATCAGGCTTACAAGGCTGTCTCTATTATTGTACACACATTGCAACAACCAAGGTGGGAACAAGGTTGGTCAATATTGCAAACAGGGGCGTGACGAAAATGGCGGCATGATTAAGTCCATACAAGTGACTCGCGATAACACGTGTTTACAAAAGTGCCGCAGAGGTTGGACTTCCTGCAGACAACATAAAAATCTTGCACTTTACTGAACTTTTGATGGGAAGAAATGGGGAACAGTTAAAAACTTGAAGTCGATGTAATGTTCTATTGTAGGCTTCATTTGTGAAGTTACGATACAAAACCTATAAAATTTTCAATATTTCAACTACCCTCAAAAGGAGTTTCTGTGGTCATACATCTACATTCAACACCCGAAAGGGCTGTCATTTAATATTCAGGAAAGACTCTGCTAGATTCGAAACGTCAGGCCATTAACTATTTTTTTTGCATCAGAGTTACCAGAGTGTCTACCAATAAATGCCCCAAGCCATTTTGAAAGATGGTGGATACAATAGTGCCACATATAAGGTTAGGGTTAATTTGTATTCGTACACTCAAACCAAACAGTGCACTCCTATGGCTATCTACCAATGTCTCAAAAGGGCTAATGGAATCCACAATGTCACTTTGGTAAAAATAAAATAAAATGGAAAATAAAATAAAAGGGGGGCTGATACTTACCCCTGACTATCAATCGGATAAGTCCTTGTCTGGCATCAGGTCTTTCGTTGTTATAGTGACATTCGTACACGCCTGCATCGTCCTTCGTTATCGCGTGTCCGATACTGTAACTAGCTGTAGATGTTCTTATCAGGATATCAGAGTTATTAAATCTCCATGCGAAGCTATTCTGAGATGATACAATACCAGTCATCTGCAGGACAACTCCTTGGTCGCCGCTGTTAACTGTCTTCGTGTACAGCCCGTCAGCCGGAACTATTTTTGCTGGTGGTCAGGACGGAGCGAACAAAACAAAGATATTAACAAAATATGGAGACCGTCAACATTAGGGCTAGATAGCTAGGTTGGTAAAAATGCTAGCTTGTTAATCTGGAGGTCGCCGGTTCAAGTCCCCCTCTAGTGAATTTGGCTTTGTTCGACCCCGAAATTAAATTAAATGTTATTACAAAACTTGTTTGCAATCAGACCAACAAATCATTGCGGCAGTTATTCCATCCTCCAAGTTTGCATTTGGGAGCGGGTATTATGAGATTTGTTAACTTTACAGCCTACGTTGATTTTATCTAACAAATTAACTTGTTTTCCCCCAAAAGAGAAGGTAAGTGTATTTGAAACAAACTTTAATTGGAAAAATATCCAAGAAGAAAATGATTAACAACTTTTTGTCTCTTGCCTTATCTTTTCCCCCACGAGAAGTACAACATATACAAAAAATGCAAAAAAAATAATAATAAAATCAAAGTCTTGTTAAGTAGAACGGGTTACCAGGCAAAATGCAACAAAACGTACGTTGCTATAGAAACTGGCAACTGCTAAATTTTGCTTAGGCAGTTACGTTGGTTAGCCATGATCTGTTAGCCCCTGCATGCCCCAACGCGCATGATCGGCATGCAAAGGATTCTGGTTGAAATCCAAGCAACACGGCCAACCATAGCACGCTGATTTTGAAGCAATGCGGCACACAAAAAACCGGGCACAGTTTACATTTAACTACAGCATGGCGTCCATATTGATATATTTTTTAAAGATGGCGCTAGTGCATATGGGCTGTTGGGCCCAGTGTATATTCACCATTATAAAGAAGAACAGTCGCTGTGATAGTAGTCAATAATCTTCCCGGCTTGCTTGCTCGACAGTAGAAAATACCAAAGGTATTCTCGTAGGCGGTATCTAGATTTACTCGACGGGAGCCGGGAAAATTTGTTATAGCGTATGCCCTCGTTGGTTCACGGTTGTAGTAATTGTAATAATAGTTATTATCCCTTGTTTTAACGTATCGTGCATAGCTTAGACGTGCGCTGGTATCCGGTGAGCTGAGGAAGCAGGAATATCTGTCGCCTCCAAGAGGTTGATGAACAACGACAGTCATACGCACAGATTCTTTATCTACAACAAAATAAATTAAGAATTTTAAGGAAAAGTGCATGATCGGTTTTCATTTCTTTTCAAGAGTAAATTCATTTCCAATGCAAACACTATCATTACCAACCATTCCGTCCTGGTAGAAACAAAAACCAATTTATGTCAGTGATTTTGCCCAGAACAATCGAAATAAGCAACAAGCAATATGTAATTTCGAGACCAAATGCTAACTGTAACACTTTGCACATGTTATAAACGTTAAAGATACCAGTAATAACGGTTAGAGCAAATAACGGTTACGGTTTGTAATAGACTTAGTAACAGGTCGTTAAATGTTTGTCGCGGTGGGAGTGTAAGTAGTAACGGCTCTCCTGCTACACTCGCGAGACTGCTGCTCCCGGCTTGAGACTTCTGGCGCGAGACTTCTGCTCTCACGAGCACACTTGGTGCTGGATAGTCGGGAGCCATGCGCAGTATCGCGAGAGCAGTATTGCTGCGTGAGAACAGTTCCGCACAAATAAGTAACGACTTGTCCACAAGTCTAAGGTTCTAGCGGCATCAGCTTGAGGCCTTTTACCGATGGTAACCTCAGAGCAGGGACATGAGAGTGGTAAAAGGTTTTAAAATATTTGTTTTTAAGAAAAGGGGTGTTAGGGCTATACCAATTAAACTTTATTTTAAATAATGTTTTTATAACAGTGTACTCGATGTTTTTATGAAAATGTAGGCCTACATAATCTCTAAAAGTCCATGTATTTTGATATCTGTCTGTTTGTTTGTTATAATATTTTCCTTTTTTTACGGGGATTGCTCTTTTAGATAGTAGCTCACTTTTTGGTAAATCCTAGGCTGCTGTTTGTTTTTGTTTTTCTACATATTGCTCTATTGGTTTGATTGTTTTTTTTTTAAAGTCTTCTGTATATTGTATTTATGTTTTTAAAAGCCTGAATGAATATAGAATAAATAAATAAATAAATAAAATCACCGATATCAGTTTCACATTTTTGAAAATTTTTTGGTTATATTTTGTTGAATTTGATAGAAGCAAAAATAGCTGCGTCATACAGCTGTTGTTGTTGTTGTTGTTGTTGTTGTTATTGTTGTTGCAGTTGTTGTTGTGCCACATAAAATTCACAAAATTCATGTAACAGGCAATATTGTTTGTACATGGCTGATGGACGTGAGATAATGTCGTGATGCCGACATTGATGCATTTTTTGTTCTTAATTAACTATCATTACTTATCATTATTAATAACAACTTAATCATGTACGGCTTCTGTGCAACACCATGAACCTTGCAGTTCGAGTGACCAATTTTTGTACACTATCACTGATGGTGTCAGTCAGCAACTGAACCTATGTAACTGCGTGCATGCGGGCATATACCACACAAATGGACCCCAAGTATTCCCAACTTCTTTCAGACAGTCCAGAGATTGTATAACAATTCCCACAATATATTCCCCTCTTCTTCATGCTATAATTATTTCACTGACAACACTTATGCTCGACTGAATAGAGGACAATACATCAAGACCTATTGCTCAATTCACGCAGTCAATTTCCTTCATAAGCTCCGCCCCCTTTCCCAAGGTTTACCCTCCATGGTTTACCAGACGAAAAAATAACTCTTGACAAACACCAGCTGGCAACCATTCAAATACCCCAACTACCCCTATGCTAAGGCTATAGCGCACAAGGCAATAGGAAAACCCCTGAGGATCACTGACTTGCTCGGTTGTTTTGGCTCGGCCTGGGTGAACCAATAAAACAAGGCCACTCAAACTTTTCAATTTGTTTCTCGAGCGTATAATGAAGGAAGTCAGGAAAAATTAGATTTTTACAAAATTAATCAGCGGATTAATTTTTAAAAAAGTAAAATTTGGCAGTCAGTGACTGTCCCTTCAATGAAAGCTTATAAATTTTTCGAATCCACAAAAATGGCTATTTAAAACTAAATCCTAAATCTGTCTAATCAAATCTGCCCCACATCGGACCTAGCATCTTCATAACGGAACCGGTTTACCAAACATCCGGTGACCTTATGCAGTTTGTCACACTGTGTCATTGGAGAAACGAAAAGCAGGAAGTGTCGAAACAGCTCAAATTTCAATCAGGACAAATCATGTCATGTATCGAATGAAACACTCACTGTCACGTTGAACACAATGCATTTTATCGTTAACAAGTTGCTAAATATCGGTATGCAAATTGCATGTTTATAAAAGAGCCACAGAGCCTGGAATTCCTGCAGGCATAATTTGTACACAACTCAAGTGAAAAAAACATAAGTCCTTCATTTGTCTAGATTGCTCAGTGCGTTTTCTATCGACTAAGGATTATAAGAAAGTGGGTACGTCTGTTACTCAGCTGTTATTTTGTTATATTCTTGACTTTACGTGGTAAACACATTTTTTCAAAATATGCAATTTATCATAACTATGACTACTGTAGACTAAAAATGCAACGCTGAATAAAAACAGGATGAAATTGTTTAAAAACTACCCCAAGAACGCCATGATTTTCGTTTATTTATTTTGTTCTGGACGGAAAAATAATAATAATCAAAAAGTCAAAGTTTTTACATTCAAATTAAAGCGTACTGGTATCCTCATTTCAAATTCGAAAATTCCATTTCAGTCCAGCAGTTGGTTGCAGAATCAGCTCAACTTTTTTCAAAATATTTCTACCAGGATCAGTTTGCAGTTATACAAACTCACTGGTGTAATTTTCCATCTTTACAAAAAATCGTTCCATGTCAGGTCACGGCTAATGACATAGGACTATGCCCTCCATGGAAAAAATATTGTCATGTGAGAGACTCGACTTTCCATCTCCTAAAAGAGGGCGTGATTGAAGAAGGTTCTGAATTTGAATTTTAGGCTGTGTTTATCCAGTGTAGGACACAACTCTCATGAAAATGCCATTTATTTATATTCCTTGCCCTTCTTGTCCACACTCTTCCTGCATAAGATATTATGTCACCCCTCCATCTTTGTCCGACTCTTCTCCTTTTCCCTGTCGTTGGTTGACACTCCATTAGTGTTGTTGTTCATCTGTTGTCTGTTCTTGGGACAAAGTTTCATTTCTACCTCCATTTAGCCTGTTCTATTTTTTGTGATGTCTGTAATACCCGTTTTCTTTCGTGTTTCTGTGCATTGTGATCCTGTCTCTGATTGAGATGTGAAGCAATTGCCTTTCCATTGCTCTCAAAGTGAAAGGCATGGCAAGATGTCACTGATCCAGCCTTCCCCATGATTCATTACTTAGCAAAAGAACATTTGCAAAACATGTGGATACTTGGACAGTGGATACTTGGAGAGTGGACACTTGGAGAGTGGACACTTGGACAGTGTATACTTGGACAGTGCATATTTGGACAGTGGGTACTTGGACAGTGGATACTTGGACAGTGGATGGACAGTGGATACTTGGACAGTGGATACTTGGACAGTGGATACTTGGTCAGTGGATACTTGGACAGTGGATACTTGGACAGTGGATACTTGGACAGTGGACACTTGGACAGTACTTGGACAGTGGATACTTGGACAGTGGATACTTGGACAGTGGATACTTGGACAGTGGCTACTTGGACAGTGGATACTTGGACAGTTGGTACTTGGACAGTGGATACTTGAACAGTCGATACTTGGACAGTGGATACTTGGACAGTGGATACTCGGACAGTGGATACTTGGACAGTGGACACTTGAACAGTGGATACTTGGACAGTGG
>CM021528.1:1606187-1621978 GCA_010994315.2 Pisaster ochraceus
GGTCACCCTAAACTGCACACAATTAGACATATCACAAGATCAAAGAGGAATCAGAGGGGACCAGTTGCTCTTTGTCTTGATGCCTCTTCTGCGCATAACCATACTTGAGCAGGTGCGTAGAATGGGTCGACCACAGGCTTAATTAAAATGTGCCAGATTCTAGCACATTTTAAATGAACCAATTCTAGGGGTTATAAGCGAGCAAGGCATGTTCGGAAAAAATGGCCCGGCCAGATCGGTCACAGCTGGGAACGAGGATGCATGTTGCCCCACTAGACCCTTTATGACGTCACAAGCTCAAACAGCGCCCTCGCTGAGGTCAGAGGAAGGCCTATTGTTAGCTTAGAGTTGTGCGTTTTCATATGTACAGTGTACAAGCAACCGTTGATCTTAGCAATGGCAAACTGTGCATTGTGGTCTATCGACCCATTTGTAGATGATCCCATCACACTTAAAATCCTGGCATCTCATCACACTATAAATCATGCTTGCGCCATTTTGGGAGTAAAACATGAACATGCCTTGAAGAAGTCCATAGAAACAGCCACAGCCGCAGCCGCAGCCGCAGCCGCCAACTCGGACACGACCTTACCGTGTGCAGGTGTGGAAGGAGATTCTGTCCCTCCCTCAATACAACTGTGCACAAACGTCTTCTGGTAGTGCCCTCTTTTGAATTATCACCCTACTGCCCATACTAATTTCCTGTATGAGGGACAGAATCTCGGGGGGGGCGGATCTCCCCAGACACAGGCATTGTGCAATCAATTAGACAGGCACAGTGTATGCATGTTGACTTCCTATAGCCGTGTGTGACGTCAGTACAAGGTATCAATACTGCATCCCATCTATATCAGCATCCTTAAAACTGCTTCCGTTCAACCTTGCATCTTGCTACCCCCACCCCGTCCACTTCCTATCCTCCACCTCTTCAAGACATATATTCCAAGATGAGTGCAATCTCAAATTCTAATGTTATTCTCGCAGAAAACGAAGTTCACATCCGACCGCTGACGCTGACAAAGACGGTGAGTGTTGGTGAGTCAGTCACCCTGGAAATGAGGAGTGTGAACCCACCGACCTCTGACATCAGATGGAGACATAACGGGGGACCTTTCATTGACAGGTCGCAGGAGAGTCTCAGTCACGTCATCCCTAGTGCTTGCTTGGGCGACGCTGGAGTTTACGAGTGTCATATTAACATGCACCGTCCTCACCAACTCCACGGAATAATGAGACTCATCGTCAGAGGTAAGTGTTACTCGAGTGTTATGTGGGTGATGTTTACAATATGTCCCATCAACTCAATGGTATTTCAGTATAACAAGTGAGTGTTACTCGAGTGTTAAAAAGGTGTGCACATTCAAGTGTTTCCTGAGTGTTAATTGAGTTTGATTGGTGATGATCAATATAATTATTTTACGGTATTTAAATATTGTGTTGTATCGGTGATTGGTGCAACTGGAACAAGAGTTTCCAAAAACATGTTAAGCTGCATGTTTTTTATGGAATTGTTGCAATGTATAACTCTTATTGGCAGCGCGTCTTTATGCCTATTAAATCGGATAGTAGACTGCATTTCTACTGGCCATTAGACTGCACTTCTGCTGTTCTATATGCTTTTCTTCTGCCGGCCAGTAGACTGCACTTCTGCTGGCCAGTATACATCACATCTGCTGGCTAGTAGACCGCACTTCTGCTGGCCAGTAGACTGCATTTCTGCCGGCCAGTAGACTGCACTTCTGCTGGCCAGAAGACTGCACTTCTGCTGGCCAGTAGACTGCACTTCTGCTGGTCAGTAGACAGCACATTTACCAGCAGACTTCACTTCTGCCGGTCAGTAAGCTGCATGCACTGCTGTCGGCCAGCATCAAGCTGCACTTCTGCCGGCCAGTAGACTGCAAATCTGCTGGCCATTAGGCTGGAAGTAAGCCGTCCATACTTGACTCCATCCCTAACAAAAGTTTTCTAAGCATATTTGTTCATAATCCAATGTACGTCAATTCTCTTTTCAGCATGTCCTTCGGGAAGGTGGGGGACGGACTATGGTTGTTCTTTCCTTTGTCCGATTTGCTACAATGGCGGTATTTGCCGTGATCAGTCTGGAAAATGCATTTGCGCGCCAGGATTTAAAGGCACCCACTGCGAGAAAGGTAAATCGATATTTTGCTAAAGTTATTGACAAAGATTCAAGCCTAAATCAATCAATCGATAATATATCAATCGATTAGGTGTATTTTTTAAAGCAATGCACTTGCTTTATATACTTTTTTTTACATTATTTTTTGCTCTTGATCAAGTTCTTGGACGAGATGTCTTTGCTCAAGATGGCAGCCACTACTGCATGGGCTCAAGAGATCCCCATGGTAACGGTTGCCGAGGGAAACTATTGTGCCTTCCTGATCCATATGGATGCTCGTGTGCAGCAGGTTACAAAGGACTTGACTGTATGCAAGGTGAGAACAATAAAGGGAATTTATCGCCATGATCAGAGCAGGCCTGTGGCTGTACTCGGAGTTATGAACTCTCACCAAATTACTGCACGTCCTCCCTCCTTTAAACCATCTATGGCGAGCGCGCGCCCGGGTGCTGTTTATAATTCCATGTATAGCTACAGGCTAGGCATATGCTTTGATCCTGACGACAATGTCCCTTTCGTATTAGATTGCATTATATTCAATTACACTTATCTGGCGTCGTTTTAGCCATGTGGATTCAGCGTTCAATTAAGCAGAGAAGGTGAAACTAAAGATTTCAGTGAAAAGCTGCAACTAATTTGAAAGTTGCTCGAGTGGATTGTTAGTTTGTTGAGTTGTTGTCTTTTTTAATCGCATGATGCCAAAGAGTACTTGCTTTGTGAATTTAACGACTGATTTGAGGAGCTTTCATTCGTGGAACGGTAGAACAATGCGACGTTTAAAATGGCCGAATATTTGCCAAAAATAAACTATGGACACCTATCTATATTGTTCAGAATGTGAAGAAGGGACCTACGGAGCAGACTGTAAACAAACATGTCACTGCGCCACCAACGTCACTTGTTTGAAGGATACAGGACAATGTCTCGGAGGTATGTTGTTTTTTTGTTTGCTGTTGGTGTTTTTTCTTTGTTTGTTTGTTTCTTTCTTTCTTTCTTTCTTTCTTTCTTTCTTTCTCTCTCTCTCTAGTTTGAAATTAATGTTCGTACTACTGCAGTCTAGCTTATTGCTATTTGTGTCCGTTTGTCTTGTGTTATCGTCCCAAAGGCTGGTTTATGCAAGCTTCAAATAGACCCCTCGCGTATACTGCGACGTCACAACCCCAAACAGCGCCCTCATATGATGACAATGAAGACCTATCAGTGGTTGAGAGTTGTGCACGTCGCGTACACGCGTACACGTTTCAATTTTTGACCTCAGCGATGGTGACCACAGCAAGGGGTGTAACTAATAAGCCTCCACATTACCGCATCTTGATTCATGACCTAAAGATTTTATAAGTTTGACCGAGTGTTTTCATTGAATATAATTTAGTGAACGGAACATACTCATTAAAACAAGTGTAAACTGTTCAACTGTTGCTATCCTAATATTTCATTTCTAGATTGTGCTGTCTCATATTTTGGAGTGAACTGTCAACAAACAGGTAATTTAAATCCACTGAAACAAAACCATTCATTATCATAATTGTTCAACTTGTAGAATATTGCGAAAGTAGAACTTGTAAAAAAAAATGTATTAATCGAATTTCCCATTTAAAGCTGTTCTTGATCACTTGTTTTGTAGTTTAAACGGTTCAAGCTTTTATTTAACTTATGTCATGTACTATTTATTTCATGTATTATTCAAATTTATTCTGATCTCGTGATTTCAGCTTGTCCAGTAGGAAAATTTGGTGTTGACTGTCAACAAACATGTCACTGCGCTTCAAGCGCCACCTGCCATCGAGACTCCGGAGAATGTGACGGGCGTGAGTTACGATTGTTGATGTAAATTGATGATTAAAACTTTGCAGCAACGAAAATTGAAACGTTCTGCAGACCTGGCATACATCACACCACCGTGAACACGATAAAAGACTAACCCATTACACTATTCTTTTTAAGTTCATTTTTGTGGTCGTGGCGCTGTGGGTAATGTAAGCTTTTGCCACGAGCGCCTTGACCAAAGGCTAACCCCTTTCGAACACCCTATGTGACTATCTTCATTCTGTTAAAACTGCATGTATCTGCAAGTCACCCATGTCGAGCTTTTTCTCGTTAATAACAGATTTCGTTATTTTGTTTTGTATTTGTTTTTCCCTTCAAACTATAGCCTGTGCTACAACTTACTTTGGACCCGGCTGTCAACAAACAGGTAAATCAAGTGACAAAAATGAGAATTTGATGATAAAACACCAACAATAATAGCATCAAACCATTTTACACATTTTTATGTATTTATTGGTCGATTTTGTTGTATTGATAACTGTCTTTGTGGCGTGTCGTGGCCGAGCGGTCAAGGGCATCTGTCTCAAGCTCTGGTGTTTCTGATTAGCAGAGCGTGGGTGCGAGTTTGACAAGGCACTTTTCGTTCTTCGGATTGGAAATAAAGCCGTAGGTCCCGTGTGTTGTTTCATGCACGTAAAAGAACCCAGTACATTCATTGTTTTCTGGTATGGCTGGCTGAATGAATGATGTCAAGTGTGGACCGAAGAAAAACTTGGAGGAGCGAATATGGCAGCAAGTTGGAAAGATATCGAGGGGTAGTTTTGTTTAAGCATATATAAACAAAATGAGAAAGCTTAAAACGAATCCATTCTCTCTAATCGGTAGCCAACGAAGTTTCCTGATTGATGGGGGTAATTCCCTCAAGGGTGTACAATGTAGACCTGTCAGCCAAGGAAACTAAGAAGTATTTTGTTAACGAAAGAATTATTGGAAACTTCTTATTTTTTGTAAAAGATTTCAACGGAGTGAAAGAACTTCTTTCGTATGCGACTGATAACCCGGACGAGTTGTTCGTCATGTGGAGTAGAGACAGTTCTTCCTTCTACTCCATTGCTTACGAGTTGATCAACAGAGGGCAGTGTGAACCAATAGACTCGCCAAAGCGAGTCTTGGTTCCTGACGTAGTCAGTGCAGATACCACGTCATTCACTCTGAGAGGTTTGGAACCGGCTTCCTTATACAGAGTGTACGTGCAGTCGCACTATGGTGTGCTCAGTATTGTACCAACAGAGTCATTTACAACGGCCTCCACAATCCAACGATCAGGTAACTAAGAAATCAACAGGATTGTAAAGATATTTTAGATGTTTGTGATTTTCAAAAGTGTACTTTTTACGAAGGCGCAAACACTATACGCCGTGTGTATTGAGACCATGCCGCCGCAATCTTGGAGGTAAATCAAGAAAATAACAATAACAGCTGTATGCGCGACACAAACTATTGACCAATAAGAAACCTTACAATAATGACGTCATGTTCATAAGGTCTGCTGAAAAACGTTTGATGTAGGTTTTTTTACAATTTATTTTATCGCAGATCCGTTACGAGTTGAAGGATTAACAGTCACCGTTACACCGAATGGTTTTGTCGTGAGTTGGCAACCAGTGCAATGTGCAGAGACGTATTGTTTGATAGACGAACTTCTAAAGATTGGAGAGTGTGACACTGCGATACAGCCAAGAGAGAGCTTTCACCCGTTGGTGACCAACGAAACGTCAGTGACGCTACAACCTGTGGAACCTTTCTCCACATACAGGATCGGCGTTCTTGCTATGATCGGAAATTACAATGGATCAGAAGTCACTGCTGATGTCATTTCAGCTTCGGCAGGTGTGAGCAAAAGAAGCCAAGCACAAAACAAATTATGTGTACCAACCAACATTTGATTTCATTTTACACTGTCCCATTCCACATTATACGCGTGTTACAAACCAGACAGAGTTTTAAATGTTACAGCGCATGCAAAATGATGTAATTTGAAATGATCGAATAGCTTAGCTCTCCAAGATTACAAGTTCATAAACGAGACTTTGATTTCTACTTCAACAGCACCGGACCCACCCAACGGTTTATCCCTGGCATCATCTAGCCCAAACACGCTCCTATTTACATGGAATGATCTTCAATGCGTGGATTATCGTGGAGTGTTTGAGGGGTACCGGTTCCACATGCAAGACGCAGCCACACAAGACATCGTAGCGTCAGGTACAACATTGGTGGCAGAAGTGGGATTCACCGGACTTGCTCCCTGTCACGTCTATGAGATGAAAGTTGCTGCGATTTCTTCTGGGTTACAAAGCCCTTATTCCGATCCGTTGGTTATTATGACGGGTGGCAAAGGTACTGATGATTCATCGCCTTGTATATTTGTATAAAATTTAATCGATATCTTTATTTGTAACTGTGCTGATCGAGTTTCATTTTGTGTATGTCTCCCTACATTTGCTCATTGTCGTCCAATCCTAATATCAAAGCTGTTAACCAGCACATGTGTTCCTACTTTAACAGTTATCGAAAATGCACATCGGTATTCGTGTGCATTGCCAATCCTGGGGCCTTTTTCATCGAGCTATTTAAGCACAAAACGTACCTAAGCAAACATATTTGCTTAACAGAAGTATGTACCAGCCAAAGTACCACGCGATATGTGCCATTCCTGCTCATTTTTTCCATGAGCAGGAAACTTTGAGCAGGAAACTTTTGAGCAACATTTCTGCCGTAAGCAGCTCTATGAAAGTACGACACACGCACGCGCATCCACTGTATGCATATTATGGTTTGGGCGACTTCATTTCCGGCTCAAGGACTGGCAGTGTTTCTGCCAACAACATTGGTGTTCTTTTAACACCGTATAATGTTAGTTTTTATTATCTCTGGGATATCTATATTAGACAACACCCATGGAGTCACGTTTAACACCCTAGTTTTTGCAGTATACACAAACCCGACCACCCTTTTACGATCAGGAGACTGCACTATATGAGTCTATAATAGTAATTCTTCTTTATGGTATCTCTTAATTATTTCAGCCCCAGGTCCTGTCTCGGAGATTAAGATCCTCGATTCATCGTCCACTGGACTAACGGTGTCGTGGCAGCCGCCTCTATCCAACGGTTGTGTGGTTGATGAATACGAAGTCGCCTACGTCACTAACAGCCGGTTCACCTGTGGGACAGACGCCGAGGAACAGCCCAGACACCCAAGAGTCTCGTCAGATAGAAACTCGACTGTTTTAACTGACTTGTTGCCTGGTACTCAGTACCAGGTGTACGTAACGGCAACTAATTCAGCAGGCAGTGGGCCACAGCTCTCAGTAATCACCTCCACTAAGGACTCAGGTGAGTGATCATAACTTTCTCAAGGTTTTACGACTAACATCTGATCACCGAGAATATCAAAACATCTTAGGTCAATCAATCAATCAATCAATCAATCTTGCACCGTATCCTGCAAAGGGCGTTGTCTCCACGAATTTCCACTCTTCACTCCTGCCTATCTTGTGCTCTTCAGTGTTCCAGGTAGAAGGTGCTGTTAGCAATGATGCCATTTTCTTGGCCTCCTACCACCAGCTTGGTTGACCGTTCCCAAAAGAGTAACAAAGGCAGAGCACACATGTTTCGTAAGAACTAAGTTTTCGGAAATTGGGAATGCCAACGTCGTTACGCGTTACAAGGAATGGGAAAGGAAATATTGCGAGGTCTACCGTAAACAGTTTTAAACACATCGAGCTCGCAAGTCTACCGAACTTCATTCAGAGAATATCTTTACAAAATGTTTCATTCATTACTTCTACTTTGTAAATTTGTTTACTTTTGCTGTCTCAATTATTAGTTCCAACCGCTCCACCCGAGGAGGTCACCACCTTCGCAGGCTTTACGAGTCAGAGTCTTGGTTTCTCGTGGAGCAAACCTCCGTGTAGAGATCGAGGAGGAATCATCACCAAGTATAGCTACAGGCTGACTTACAATGACAGCAGCCAACAGGAGATCGTGACGTCATCACAGGAAACAACCAACGAATGGACTCAATTAGGAGGGTTGGCGCCAGACACGAACTACTGCTTCCGAATTGCAGCTTCGACAAGTGCTGGGAAGGGGCCAGAAAGCCCATGCATTGGCGCCAAGACAGACCAAGGTATTAGGTGACATGTGAAAGTACTGTAACTTTCTCTCACACACGTTCGGGTAATTGAATATACTGTGGATCTCAGTTTGCCTAATCAACTACTACACAGAGATGACTTAAATTTATCTTTATTTCTGGGGCAGATAAAAAGTACATCAATCCACATCGGTTAAAAAAAACCTTTAAGAGATACAACAAAAGTAATTTAATTACAGAGGAAGAAAAGAGAACCAGCAGGAGCCTAAAGGAGTGCCGAAAAATCAACTATTGAAACATTGTAGCTTGATGTTATACCATAGCCATGCACCTGTTTTTATGCCGGATAAAGCTTGCCTTTTATGTCATGTGTCCTTTCATCATACTCATCTTTGTTTGTCTTTGTGTAGTAATGATGCCGCCATCGAATAAGACTAGACCCATCCATAAACCAGTGACCTTTGCGGCCCCTGCTAGCTTCCCGGCAGCTGCCGTTGTCATTGCCCTCGTCTGCATCGTTCTACTCATCCTAGGTGGCATCGCTGTCGTGAGGTTCAGAAACAAAGCTTTGATTAGTCGAGGTCAAGTTTTGTGGAACGCCCGCTCAGATGGACCGGAGACTGTGGTTTGTACACACAATACTTGTTTATGCTCAAGTTAATCAAAGTTGCTGCTGTATCTGATTTTCATTAAAGGATGTGACACATTGCACAAACAGAACATTTCATGTGATATTAATGTTGGTTTTACCCTACACCGATGTGTGTTAGCATTGTATACGCAGTACTTTCCCGAGTTCTGTGAAAAATCACAGGCATATCACTCGGGTGGGATTCAAACCCACGACCTTTGAAATTCTAGAGCAGTGTCTTACCAACAAGACTACCGAGGTTGCTCGGTAGCTAGAGGCAGTTCGAATCCTATTTTTTTTCACAGAACACTGGAAAGTACTGAGTATACAGTGCTAACACACATCGGTGTCGGGTAAAACCAACATTAATATTCTTTATCCCCGATGCAAAATTAACATCTATTGAATTTCATGTGATGTTGATGTTTGGTTCTGCTTCTACATTAGGTCCTAATTTTGTCGTTATTTGGGGCATTATCTGTATAATTAGCTCATTGCCGATACACTTTGCATTCTCTCCTGTTTTTAAAATATTTTAAAAATATTTAAAACAAATGTGTTTTGTGTCTTTGTTTATTGATTTTGTATTAGTTTAGTGCTGTTCCCCATAAGACTCTGCTTATTTGAACGGCCTGCTTACTTACTACCCCTTTACTGTATTATTGTTATTATCATTATTATCAGTCACGTATCTGCTTGTATTATACTACTTTATTTTGTGTCCAATGATTCTGTCTTTTGTTATTGCGAGTCCAAACAGACATAAATGTTACATTAATTGAGTTGAATTGGTTTTGATGATGCCTTTTTAAGGCCAAGATGTGGTAAGCGTAGACAAGTTTCAAGTAATCTTTCTTGCTCTTGTTGGTTTCAGATCCTGTCAGCAGACGTCGCCCCCTAAGTGATCTTCATCATGTTGCCACAACCTTGGTCATTCTCCATGTATCCAATAACAGTAATGGATGCTAAGTTTTCTTGTACAAAAAGGAACTAGACTATTTTTCCTTCCAGCCTCGGTTTGGTTACATTGATTTGAATGGGAGAAAATCAAGATGGCCGCACCATGATATAATGGTTTATTGAATCCAGTAATGCAATTAGCCTGAAATGTATAATACTAATGTGTAAAGATATTTAGGTTCATATTAGCTACGATTATACCGTACGGAGCGCACAATAATAGAAATCTAACCGAATTTGTTCCTTGGTCCGAGTAATTGGCCTAGACAAGGTACTTACAGGCTTCCGTACAAAAATGGAGCTAAATATGCGAGGTTTTTCTTGCAGAAGTGTGTCAATAAAGAAAACAGTTGTTACGGAGGCCTCGAAGTGGTTTTCTCATAACGAAATTTAAATTTATGCCTTCATTTTGCGCTTATTGTATGTTGCCTGTTTTATTGACTCATTTGAGACAAACTCTTGGTGGCGCGCTAAGCAAACGTCAAACAAAGTGGAATTAACAGTCAAAATATCGTTTTTAACTTCACTTTAGACCCACTCTCGTAAAAATACAGGTCATTGAAACAACTAAAACACACATGATATTGACTGCATAACGTTTTTGATAACTTCAAGTATGAGGGCGCTTTAATTTTGATGCAGCAGCTGAAATAATCCTGAAAATACAAACAGAGGAATGGCACCAAAATTGCGAAAACTCCCTTTATTGTTGTAAATTAAAACGTATTTTCAATTCGCCTGCTCTAGCCTATAATGCATTTCACTTTCGTATAAATACTAAAACACAGAGGAAGAATCCTACATAGTATTAGTGTAACGTTTTAATTATTTACTTAAATTCTTATATGAAATATATCCTCTTTGCAAAAGAAAAAAGAAGATTTTTTTTTTTTCATACTTTTCTTGCCTTAAAGTACCTTATCGAGCTTATTGTCAACAAATGCAGTTGCCCGATCTAGACGTTCGGTCTTTGAGCTGTAGGGAACGGTGGTAAGTAAGGGTACAATGCATGGAACGATCATGGGTGTGAAGGGGCATTCTGGCGGGGGTGAAAATCATGAGATGGGCAAGTTGTTGAAGGGAAGAAATAACATTTGCTTTGGGAAATTAAAGAAACGGCAAAAATCCGGAAATGTGTTTGTATTTGTGTCTGTGTAAGGTAGCCCTTCTGCAAACAAACTCCTATGAATGTATACTTTCGAAATTCCGGGTCAGACTTGATCCGAATTTTCGGGCCCTAGGGGTCTGACCTATTGACGAATCAGGCTGACCGCAGAAGAGGTTAACAATTTGGGTTTGAGCTCAGATTCTAAAGTAAGTTTTACCCATAGTTTCTGGGTCTTTTGAACACAGATTCCGGGTAATACTGACCTAGGGTCAGGCCCCACGGGATCCAGATTCGGGTCGATTCCGACCCGGATGTTTGTTTGGTGTACGATCGCAACAGTGTTGAGGTTAGCAGAATAAAAATTAGTTCCCGCCTCTAAAATAGCCCCCTCCCCCATAAAAAACCCTAAGTAATAAATAAAGACATCTTTCTCTGTCGAAATTCGAAATTACGATTTAAAAGGGTTCCACAGAGAGGGTTTGGTGAAATTAAAGATAGGGAAATAATAGCGATAGTTTAACATAGGATTTTGGGTGTCTGAATTGTATTAAAGACCCACGTCACAAAGGAAAACATTTTCAGGCATTTTTGAGGCAACCAACTGCGCTAACACTTAGGCAGCCAAGAGACCGTCTCAAAGCTGTAACTCACTATCCCCAAGAAAATAACGAAACAACGAGAAATCTGGAAATGTAGATGAATTTTCTTATTGTCGATTGCCTGGAGCTGGTTGCCTATAAATTGACGCGTGTGACATGGCCTAAACTGCAATCCTGTTCCATGGATGGAAAAGCGGGTGGGTGTCAGTCTATGGGGGTGATGGCAGAGTGAGACCATTTTCGAAACAACGGCTTAGGCTGTAGGGCTCAGGCTCTGTCTGCCTGGTTGAAGCCCCGTAAGGAAAGCGCACGTTTTCGAAACAACAGCTTAGGCTGTAGGGCTCAGTCTCTGTCTGCCTGGTTGAAGCCCCGTAAGGAAAGCGCACGTTTTCGAAACAATTAACGGAACCAATGCCATTGTTTCAAAAAGGGCCTATGTCAGCAAAACATGACTGTGTAGAAAGAGCCTTTAATTCCATGAGAAACTGGTGACACTAAAACGTGGGAAATTGGAGGCTGGGAAAACATTGTCGAATGAGGGCAAACATGGTCAATTAGAAATAAATATTGTGCCCCCAATTAACAGCTCCGGAACGCGATGCCCACTGTATAGGGACAGACAACATTAATACAATGCGGAAAAGTGGAGATTCTCCCGTCGCACAAAAACGACCTAGTGCAACCGGCGGACCGCGGAACGAGAAGTGAATCACAATGTGGGCACTATTTTGTGCTGTGCACACCTTTGTAGTAATTTTAAAATAAATATGAGTTGAGTAACGGTCATTTCTTTTTACGATGTTGAATGACAAGTTCAATTGGAAACTTTTGAGATGATAGAGGGCGAGAACAATGGGCCTTTCTTTTGTTGATAAACATGGCATGTTGGCATGTTGGCATGTTGGCATGGACGACTCTCAGCCAATGCTAGCTCCTTATTAACCTCAGTGGGGTGGGGGCTGTTATGGGCTTGTGACGTCCCTGAGACAAGAACCAGTGAGCAGGACGCCCACTATCGTTTCAAAAGTGAGTGCGTAATTGGTAAGCCAATCAGCGTTGATTTGCAGTACTTACGGCGCGCCTGCCATGGTATAATAGACCTTATGCATTGACGTCATCCAGCCGCCATCTTAGAGGTAAAACGGTGACGAAACAATCGAAACGCACAGATTTGTACGCGCGGCGCACAGGATTGGCCAATGAACAACCTCATTTTAACCTCTAGGCGAGGGCGCCCTAATGATATGACGTCATGTGCATAAGGTCTATAGTGAGGCTAATAGTTGTGAACATTTTGTCCCCCTAAATGGCAGATCACAGACAGCAGGATAGGTGCGTGTGTAAGTTCGCTGCGCGTTGTGAAATGCCCCCGTTTGTAATCGTCACAATAACTTCACTAGGGAGTCTAGCTGTGCGTATGGCGCGTTATAGAATAGTGCGCCGGAAACGCCCACAAACACACATTCTTTAGTTACATGGCAACGATAACAACAAGAAGACAGTCAAGGGAAAACATTTATTCATATGTTTAAACACTGCTGTCAGTATTGGTCACTTCAGGGGGGTGGGTAGTTTATTCAATAACCAACTTGGCAGTTCCTTCTAAATCAAACAAAGGTTATTGTTTCAAACTGAAATACTACAATTTTCTTTTGGATTTGTAAGTTGTTGTAATTTTGGCAATAAGAATGGGCGACGAACGTATCTTCTACACGGATGAATCGCTTCATTTGAAGAGAAAAGGGAATGGAGTTTGGATGCCAGAGAAAGGAAAGTCCGTGTGGGATTCTCTCCGTCTGGATCTTGTGGATGAAGGAATCATTGGAGAGGGACCTTATTCGCAAGTAAGTCGACTGCAATAACAGTCTCACTGGTGTGATTCTTGCAAAGTTATAATGGGGGGCATTGTAATCTGGAAGGACATCAGTGTCTGTTGGTGGTCCAACCTGGCCATAGATGACAGTGTGATCTGGTTTTCTGTCGGGTGTACGGTAGAACTCCACACTGGTAAGACGCCAGTCTCCGTTGCACTGCACTGACTCATGCAACAGAGAAGACAAACTTGGGCTAGGGCCTGAACAAGCCCATGTTTGACTCCACCGTCGCATGCAACACCGACGTCTAACTAGGGTTAGAACCTGACTCATTTCTGGGTCAGTGTGATCCAGAATCTGTGTCAAGATGGCCCAGAATGGGTCAAGCTGAAGTTCAACTTTAAGCCCAATTTAAAAACCTGCTGGGTCAGACCGCCCTGAAACATGGGGTCTGGACGGACATTTTTAGACTCATGTGTGACCGTCGTGTATCGGTCGCACTACAGCGCAACTGAATAAGACGTCCTGTCAAGGCTAGTATTGATTGGCTAATGTAGTGTTTGTTTATGAAAAATTCGTTCTGGGGTTTTGTGATTATGATTGTCATTATTTTGTTTTATGCTGTGGTATAAATAGCTCCTGGCATGGAGCCGTGCAAAGGCTGTATCCACGGCCTAAATACTGGCTATGCGCAGTGAAAGTTGTAGGCCTGTTTTGAGGTCTACTCCACCAATACAATACTATATTCAATATGCACACTGAAATACAAGGAAGTATTCAGTTACACTTATTGATGACATCGATTACAGGTAAAGAAAGTATACTCTCGGAAGCTCAACAAACATTTCGCATTTAAGAAAATCTCCAAACTGCGAGCGCCTCGGGAAGTGGTGAATACTTTCTTACCTCGGGAAGTGACAATTATGCAGCAGCTAGCTCACGAACGACTGGTGAGTAATAAGAGGCTGGACAAGAAAACCAGCAAGTTAGCTTGTCTTTTAGTCAAGGCTAGACTTTTCCGTTTAATATCAACGGGTCGCAGTAAAATCAAGACAGGGAGTCCAACTTTGGCCCAGTTTCATGAAGCTGCTTAAGCAGGCAATGCTTAGCTAAAAATAAGCAGTATACCAGTCATTATACATGGCTGGTAATCTTATCCCAGTAATCATTATTGTTTTGTATAGTGAGGCCTGAAAATGACGTCAAAGCTAATCGAACGCACCCTGTGTATTCATGTCTGAAAAGCTGTATCAAACTCCACAGATTTCACATAGTACCTTTGTTGATTGTTCTAGATTGATATGGAGTCTGTGTTGGTGACTGACCATTACACCTTTATCCTGATGGAATATCTGCCTCGTGGGGACTTGACTGGCTATATCAACAGACGAGGTAAGAATCTACAAACCCCTTATTTGCATTTCCCGCCATCTTCGATGTCAAACAATGGAAATTTGCACGCGTGTTTTAACGCGCTTAGCACGGCTCTCAGCCAATGACAGCTCTTCATTGACCTGAGTGAGGGGACTGTTTGGGCTTGTGACGTCATGTGCAAGGGATCTATTCGCATATATCGCACTAACAGCCCCAAATAAACCATTTTCGTTTTAGATAATTCCATGCGCTAGAAATGCGTTTCTTAGTCGGGTGAGATATCTTGTGAAAATGTGCAGTGTTGGTTAGATAGAATGAATGTAGACGCCTACTGAGAAGAGCGTCTTGTGCTAATAATGTAAGATTTGTAGTGGATTGTGGTGTAGAAATGTTGTATCTACACGAATGGTATACTTTGTAGAGGCTACCGTACAATTGCGAAAGGGACTCGCGAATACTGTTTTATATTAAATCATACTAATTGTGCCAATGTTAAGTGTTGTAGTGTTCCGTGTGGTGTACAGTGTTTTATGAACATTAATATCAGTCTGTACGCAGGTATTTTGCGAAAAGAATTCGCAAGTGTTGTTTCTTAATCAATGATGCTGACTTTTGTAGTGTCCTGTGGTGTAGAAGTGTTGTATGAACATGAATGATAATCGAGAAGAACCGGTGGTCTCAGAACCAGCACTTGCTCAAAAGAGATTTACACATGGTGCTACCGCAAACCTCGCTTGATTATACGCCCATCATGCAAAGTTTCAAATCCTACTCACATAAATAATATTTTTGCATGCAGGTCATCTTTGTGAAGAGGAGTCTCGAATGCTGTTCCACCAGCTTCTGGATGCAGTCAGTTACTTACACGCATTAGACGTTGTACACAGAGATATCAAATGTGACAACATCATGCTGGACGAGCAGTATAACATTAAAGTTGGAGGTAATATCTTAAATTTCAAGAACAAGTGGGTGCCGTTTTTCAAAGGTAGATTACATCATTTGCACACACTTGAAAAAGTACTGCCATTTTACTACAAAAGAAAAACGACTTGACTGAAAGTATTCACAAGTATCCAGTACAATGGTTTCGCCAACTGCTATTCATTCGAAAGCAAATGCAAATTGTATCTTTTTGAAGCGATGGTCGGCCGACCATCGCTTGAACGTGCGAAGGTCTGTCTGATGACAACTTAAAATCGTCACCTTTATTGCGCTCGTTTTTCTCGATAGTCACGGA
>CM021528.1:1633336-1645381 GCA_010994315.2 Pisaster ochraceus
TCTCAGCAAGCAAGCACTGTATTCAGCTAAAACTTCCACAGGTGACTTTTATTGTATATTTCTTGACAATTTTGCCTATAATTCAGCATTATGTAAAAAAAATAAATAAATAAATCTATGACGCTACCTCTAAAAGTATGAATTAAAAATGCTGAAGTTACCTGTTAGTTCCAAGGTTCATTCCAGTCTCATAAGCATTAGCTAAATAGATCATGGAAGCTCTATCCCCAGCCTCAGCTGCCTGCTCCATTAAATCCAATCCCTCGTTGGTATTCTCTTCATTCTCCTGCTCTCAAAGTAAAAACAGTAAGTCTGGCATGTCATTGAATATTGACATTAAAGTGCATAATTTCGTTTTTTTTCACAAATCAATTCAAAAATGTCTGAAAATAGTTACCATTTAACACGTTTACGGTATGCACAGCAGATATATTATATTATATTTACTGCACACACAGATCCTTGCCGTTCGATTGGTCAAATAGAGGTCACATGTTAGCTTTATTTTGCCATATAAACTGCCAAAACGATCCCAAAATGAATATAGAAGTCCTATATGGATAATTATAGAACGCTTGCCCCGTTTGCATCTATTTGCTCGCCTACTTACATTCACGGTGACACTCTCAAGAACTACATGAGGCAAATCCAGATAAATCTTAGCGAGTGCCAAGATTGCTTCCATGGTTCCACAGTGCGAAGCCTGCTCCAGATGATAAAATGCTGCTTGCATGTTATGATCGTCAAAGTTTTCAACAAAGCGACCAACATCGTGGTATTTGGCAAGATCCAAATGCACCTGGGAAAAATATGCATTTGATTAACTTCAATCACATTCATACATACATCTCAATATATTTTCTTTAAAATGTTTTTTAAGTGCGCATAAAATGTGTATACAAATACAGATATAAAACTACTAATAACAATTCTGAACCAGTAACTACTGATAGTAGTTCAGAACCAGTAACTACTAATAGTAGTTCTGAACCAGTAACTGCTAAAAGTAGTTCTGAACCAGTAACTACTAATAGTAGTTCTGAACCAGAAACTACTAATAGTAGTACTGAACCAGTAACTACTAATAGTAGTTCTGAACCAGTAACTACTAATAGTAGTTCTGAACCAGTAACTACTAATAGTAGTTCTGAACCAGTAACTGCTAAAAGTAGTTCTGAACCAGTAACTACTAATAGTAGTTCTGAACCAGAAACTACTCATAGTAGTACTGAACCAGTAACTATTAGTTGTAGTTCTGAACAAGTAACTACTATAATTCATAACATAAATTATTGAGGTTCAGACAACAATCTTTATTTTCAAGCAAACCTGAATCCTCAATTCTGATTGGTCAATCTATAGCAACAAGAATGTGATATGAACATACATTGCACGGCACAGATCAAATCCTGGTTTAACCCAAGGTTCTAATTCTGCGTAATGGGCTAGCTTAAGCGACGTGTCACGTGGGCAAGTTTGCTTGAAGAAAATATAAAAGATGTTACCTGCCCCAAAACAGATCCTCCCATCTTCCTCTTCATATTCAATCTCTCCCTCATAGCTACTTCAATATTCACCGAGGACGCCTTGTGGGTCTTATTCATCATCATGGCTTGCCGTTCCTCCTCCTAGATAAAGACAACAACGAGGGAAGAACAAAACAACAACGATGATTTGTTGATACTTTGTGATGGGAATCTCCATCAAGTACAACATGCATGATAAACCATAGATTCTGCTTCTACTGATGAAGAAATGTCTTTAAGCTATCTAAGCAAAGAATTTCAGAGGAGCTTTTTACCCCCCCCCCCCCAACCCTCCTACTCTTGGAGGTAACAGTGAGTTGGCCAGCCATTTGAAACCATTCACTTGGGTTGTTTATGGTGGCACAACTAACCGAATTGCACACTATGTGTGTACTGTGTAGATGCATTCACCACGCAGCTGGCTGGCATAGTTTATCTACATGTATCGTTGGCGGGTGGTAATGAATGGTCAAACAGTAGGAGGGTTGACTGTGTACTGTGTAGATGCATTCACCACATGAAATCATATTGCAGGCTGGCATAGTTTATCTATCATTCAAAACCACAGTGGATGATATTGAATGGTCAGAAAGTAGGAGGGTTGACTGTATACTGTGTAGATGCATTCACCACATGATATCATATTGCAGGCTGGCATACTTTATCTATCATTCAAAACCATGGTGAATGGTAACTAATGGCCAGACAGAAGGATGATTTTAAGTAGAAAGGTTAGGAAGGATCATAATTACAGGATCTACCCACAACACATGTCTAGAACACTGAGATTAAAGCGACAATCAAATTTTCTAATTATGATAGTTTAACAATAACATCAAAATTATCAGTATCAATTATTAATACATCGCACAGCTTTTCAAATATGAATGCCATTATTACAATTATTTTATTATTAAACCACATTTGAAAATCTACAGTTTCCTTTTTTCTTTCTTCAGGAGAGGTAACTAAAAGGTTGGGTCGTAGATTGTATTTTATTTAGGTAATACTGTTTTTAGGCAAAATTATAAAGAAAGATACAGTAAAAGTTTCAGCTGAGTACAATGTCTACTTGCTGAGAGACAGCAAAAAAAACGTCACTGTATTTTCACAAGAACAGTGGTACCAACCACATCTCTGGCCGCAGCGTTCGTGAACGAACACTGACCATCAGAAACTAAGATAAAAATATTTTGGAGTGAAAGATTATCCACACCATATTACTTCAAAAGGAACCCATTCTCAAAATAGTTTATAGTATCAACAGCTGCAGTGCTTCGCACAAGTAAGTTTTTATGGTCATTAATTTTTGAAGAATTTACTAAAATACCAATCCATGCATCTACCTTTTACACCAAACATTCTTACATATCAGTATAAACTATTAATACACAGCACAGCTTTTCAAATATGAATGCTAATTTTAACAATAGTTTCATTATTTAGCCACATTTGAAAATCTGCAATTTCAGTTTTTTTTCTCCAGAAGTGACAAATTAAAGGAACTATGAATAATTTAGATAATGTAATTGCACTTAATACAGCTTACAACTTGAAACTTGAAGGTGATGTGTGGTTGTGACTACACATTAAATACAGCTTGTACACATTACTAAAGTACTGTACTATGATAAACGTGCATGAGATGTGGTAAATGAACAAAGAATAGGTGTCCACTTGAAGCGAAAGTTTCTACATGACTGACATCGAAAAAATCTAACTTCATATCAACGTTTGTTGACAATAGGAAATATGACATTTAAATCAATGACAACAAAAGTACATTGGACTCCACCTCAGTAAAAGTGTTTACTCCTATACCAAGGCTCGAAATTAACACTGGACCACAGGCCTGTGATTTTAACGTGGGACCAGTTAAACACACAATGGGACAAGCCCGGTGGTCCTGTGCTTTTCAATTGAATAAATTTCCTCATTGTGTAATATCTTTGTGAAAAAAAAAATGCTGATTGTGAATGTGATAATAATCTTTCAATTCTCTTTCAAGACTATCGATGTACACTTACACTTACACATAAACACAAATGCGATGGATCTTCTCCGAGTAATTGTTCAACACATTTTTATTCTGGTCTTGTAAAAGAAATTCTGGTCCAGTATAAATTTCAAAGCCATGAAGTCTTGTGGACTTTTCCCCCCAAATTTGAGCCGGGTATACCCCTCAATTGCCTAGACATCTGCAATTTAGACAAAGAGCTGTAGTCTATAGAATCACTATACAGCGGTGTGGTTTTTCGTGGATTTTCTAAGCTTTTCTGCAACTACAATTGTGTGAAAAAAAAGAGGGCTGCACCATTTTTCTAATCTCCATCTACATCCGCCTATCCACTTAACGAGCTAATATAAAGAAACTACAACTGACGCAAACAACTACCAATAAACTTTTTACGATCTAATTTTTTTTTCTTCTTTCGTGAGTGAGTGTGTGTGGGCTTACGGGAGCGCCCTGATGGGGTATTTTCAACAATGGAACAATGGACCCCACAAGGGAATTCTTTGTCGAACCTGAACCCCACAAGAAAATTCTTTAGAAAAGGGAATGATAGACTAACAACAGCAGGACCCCACAAACCCGATCGGTAAGGTTGTGTGCGTGTGAGCGTGTCTACCCGTTGAAAGCGAGAACTCTAACAAAAGGGATCCCGGTGTTTGACAGAGCGAGGACGTCCTCTCTTTGGAAGTCCAAACAATGGGGACACCAAAGACCAATCTTTGACTCACCGAGTCGACAAACATGTGTGGGGTTGCGATCATGTTGCATTGTCATCTTAGCCTTTGAGAAAGACTTTTCTTGTGTTGGAACTTGGGGCTAATTACCACTTTTTGCAAACATAGCACAGGTCATTTGGGTTGGTGAGCACTTTACAACAACTATTTTGTTTCTATTTGGATATATTTATCTACATGTAGTGTGACAGGGGATGTACATCTAAAAATCTACAACTTCGAAAACAAATTGTCTTTTCACAATGCTATATTCATTCAAAAACCGTAGAAATATACACGTATCACATGTAGAAGCACCACACCGAGCATGACCAATCTATTTTGCATTTTGCCCCAAATGGACCCGCCTGATGCTAGCTTGAAGCTTGTACATCCATGACATCATGTATGGGAGCAACCCTGTACACTTGTAGTTTTTTAGCAAAGCTCAGATTTTTTCCCTTGAGGGTTAGTACCAAGCGAGTTCATTGTATTAGTTTTCGTTATGTTCATTAATTCTCCCAAAATCAACCAAAACAAAAATTTGAAACTAAAGCCAAAAAAAAGATGCAAAAAACGCCCTTTAAAGAGTTTAGAATAGATATAAGACAGAAAAAAAAAAAAAAAAAAAAAAAAAAAAAAAAAAAAAAAAAAAAGAATATCAGATTTCAGAAATTGGTGACAAATTGTTAAGTACATAGCACCGGGTTTAACTCACTTTGGTTGAAGAACCAGTCTCCTATATGACCCAAATGAAAGACAACATTAAAAAGTAGTTACTTAAAAGAACTTGAAACTAAAGTATCAAGATTTGTCCTTCTAATTCAAACTCAGACAGTATTTAAAATTCTCAGGGCAAATGATTCGGAGCCTTTGGTTCATGGGTACAGAGTTTACTGATCATGGGTATGATAATTATAGGTACAAGGCTTATGGTGGTAAATGGGCACAGGGTTCAGGACATGGGTACAGGGTATGATAAGTGGGACCAAGGCTCGGTAAATGGGTACAGGGTTTAAGGTAAATACGGGTGCAAGGTATATGGTACACATGTATGGGCACAGGGTTTATGGTAAATGGGTACAAGGTTTGAAACATGGTAAACAGGTACAGGGTTAGTGGTGGTAAACGGGTACATAGTTTATGGTAAATGGGTACAGGGTTTATGGTACATGGGTACAGGGTTTATGGTACATGGGCTCAGAGGTATATGGGATTGGTACACTAAGGGGCTTGGGGTTTGGGGCATTACAGTGGAGATTCCTGACTTACTCTGGTCATAGTATCACTATCAGATTCACTCCGAACTCTTGAAGGATCCCCTTCAGAGTCGTTCCTTCGTCGACGCGACGGGAAGAAGTGATCTCTCAGATACATATTATCCTTGGGTGACATGCTGACATCATCAGGAGAAGAAGCAATCTCGTAAGACACGGAAGGAGTAATATCTGGTGATAAGGATTCAGTAGAGCACTCCGAGATTGACCTCTCCAAGATGACATACTTAGTCACGTCCAAGGGCGAGATGGATGGGCGGTGACGAGGTCGTAAGACGTTGTTCTCGGTTCCTCGCACATGTGTAGAAGATCTCCGCTATAAGAAGGAGACACGCCAAGTTATCGCTTAACACCAATGGAAGGATTGTATCCATTGTAATTTACACTTTTTGCTCTCGGCTGCAGTGGAGGTGGTTAATGGTCAATGCAGCAACAAATCAAATTCAGCCCTAAACAAGGAGCCACAACAGTACCTTCCTTGTTCCCACAAGGGAAACTGACTGGGTAAACTTTAAATGATTTGGGTTTGAAAAAAGAAAAGTTGACTGGAGCCAAACTTGAACCACAGCCTCCGGATAAACGTACCAGCACTCTACCAACTGAGCTATGCAGCCATACGTTGGCAGTCTCCCCATTAGTTAATATCTTTGGTTTGGGTGTTCCAGTCAGAAGCCACACAACCGTTAGCTGGTGTGTAGCCAGGGATCACACCCAAGTTTACGATACAACCTGGGCAGCGGCAGCCAAGGGATCATCTTAAGGGGATGCGACTTTTTAGCATTAAATAGCAAGTAATAAACCACAAGGGAAACTGACTGGGTACATTTTAAATAATTTGGGTTTGAACAAAGAAAAATTGACTGGACCTACCAACTGAGCAATCAAGCCCTATGTTGGCAGTCTCCCTTATACATTTTTAGCCATTGTACCTAAACGGCTGTCGGCATGATCAGGAACTCTCCCCCCCCCCCACCAAGCAATCAACTTACCTGTCTGATAACCAGGCTCTCATGATCAGCTATTTCACTTGGATGAAGGTCAAACGGGGTGAGACTAAGCCCATGACAGATCTCGTTACAGGCGTGTGAAGCAAAGAACAATGCCATGCCACGAGTCCCTAGATTGCCCTCGTTGTACTCTGTGCCTGTAGCTGTGTGGATCTGCGGATCTGTGTACAAGTCTCCTACCCCTGGAAAAGATAATCACGAGGATTGTCATTAAGGAATGTTTTGTTTACTTCAAATTACTGTCAATGTTTCATCTTTCACGGAAAATCCCCCAAAGAATATGAAATAATATGAATAGGTCTGCCTTCTAGGCCTACTGCATTCTGTGCACAACAAAGTTTAATGTCCATACAGGAATCAAACCAACCAGCAGTACTAGCTGGCAAGGACAACATATGTCAGGATCAGTCCAAGGATGGATTCGAACCAGTATCCACAGAGGTGAAAAAAACCCAATAAGCCAGTTTGACTCCCTTTATGATAACCTCCATGACTTTAAAATTATAATCATAAACAAAAATTTCCTGTGATAATTTCCTTGTCCATGATACTAAGGTTAGTACATAAAGCTACGACTACGTATTTTCCTGCGAATAAGGCGCTCTGTGTATTATAACATGACACATAACATACATGTAGTGTGAAGAGATCACGAAAATGAGTCAAACATCACTTCTGTTTTTGAAACTAATGTCTTTTCATTTTGGTTTTTAAGATTTTTTCTAAAGACGTTGCCTCATGGCTTTTTTTTTACAAGTCGCACACACATCTGAGTGCACACACAAGGTCCCATCGTTTTCAATGAACAAGCTGCCATTCTTCATTATCTAGCTATTCTGCATGCTACAATACATAGACAAAACATCAAACCCCAGCCGAAGCTTTCACAACAACGCAACAGAATGAGCACATATGCCCTCTGTTGGCAGTTGTTGGCAGAATCTAACATTGCATTACACAATAACATATACAAAAACGTTTGTAACTTGTTAACTAAAGACTAGTTTGTTACTGGTGCGCGAACCAAAACCATTCAGAACATGGTTGTGACTGGTCCATGCCATGGACAGCAGCAGGGTCAGAGAGGCATAGTTCCTCGGTAACTTTCATCATAGCTTGTTTACTAGAAACTACACAGCCCACATGGTGTAGGTTTCATTTTAATAAAATTAATGATAACACATAGGATAACCCTGGCCAAACAAAAGGATTATTTTACAATATAAATGTCAGATTTCACACAGTGATTATCACTTTGACCTCCAGTGACACCAGATAAGGGGTACCGTTAGATAACGCGCCTGATGTTTTTGTACCCTTAGAGTCAGATATGCTATGTCTTATATGCTTGAAAATACAGTAACTGTCATCAAAATCAATATTCTCACATCAAGTAAAAAAAAATAAAAATTAACATTAATATACCATATTGTTTTGTTTAATTTACATTGCAAATGCAGACATCATAAATGTCAGCTTTCAATTTGGAATTCAATATAACCTTTGGAATGTAGATCTGCGGCATCTGGTGCATATCTAGTGTACCTTGGCAATTGGAGAAGGTGAACTTGGTCGAAGGTAATGTTTTTGTTTTTGTTGTTGTTTTTGAGTTTGATAGCAAAATGTAGGTCAGTACACTCACCTTGAATGTCAACAACGATCAACTTATGCCCAGACCTCTCAAATGTGAAGTGACTGAACGCCTGTAATGGTAAATCAAGTTAGGCATTAACCAGATGTACAGATCAATCATTACACCATCTGGTTTGTCCCACAACATCGGACTTTGCATTGCAGCCAATTCAATGTAGTAAGTCACGATTACAACAACTGCTAATACACTGGTTACACAAGTCTAGGTACACTTCATCCTCAGTAAACATTAGACATGTAAATGTTTCCCCAGACTAAATAAATATAAACAAGAACCAAGTTTATTCCACTAGAGTAATATGTACTGTGCACAGATGAAAAGAAAAATTTCCAAGTTACAAATGCATTGGTTCAAAGCAATGATACATAGAATAACAAATTAAAATGCAAGGTAAAAAAAACCCATGCTAATTAATTTGTTTTCCCCACAAACATATGTAAACACCAACAAATATCACTAACAACAACTCAGTGCTTTCCAGGTCTTGCAGGGGAGCCGGGTATTTGAGAAAAAAAAACAAAAAACGAAAAAGCATTCATAGCACCAATTAATAGTATGAGACATGATACAATACAAAGTCGATATACAAAAAAACTGAAAATGCTTTTAGAAATAGAAGATTATAAACAAAGTGTAACTGATCTCCAATGAAACACTAGATTTTGTCTATCGCCCATCCTGATAAAATATGTGCTTTAGCATATGAAACTGTCAGGCAACATTTTCTGCCTAACAGCTTTATGAAATTGGGTTTTGGCAGAGAAAACCTGGTCGTAACTTGTTGGGCCCCTGGCCCCCAATCAATGTTGACTCTCATTGCTCAGTCTATGCTCCAGCTGGGGTGGTAACTGTTGTGATTATTTCTATACTCATTATTATGAATTATTCCGCATGAATTCAACTAAAATGTAATTATATGACAAACCAGTATTTGTAGCTGTTCCATTACTAATGATGTAATGGAACAATAACAGAAAGGCTAGAACTACTATTGGAATCAGACGACCATGATGTTTTTTACTCACCTGTGGAGTCAGTCTATTTTTCTCGTCACTCACATAGCCAGAGTTGGAGTTGTACTTGATATAATTTCCTTCAATGAAGTTCTCGAGGTGAAAGACGGGAGCCCCCGGGCGGTCCTTAAACTCCAAGACGCACATCTGGACAATATCAACCTGAGAGAAAACGCACACAAGAAGACGACTTTATATTGTGGGGCATCCGGCTGAGTTGTCCAGTGCACCGGACTCAAATTCTGGCGTTAGTCAGAGTGTGGGTTCCGGTCCCAGTCATAGCACTTGTGTCCTTGAGCAAGACACTTGACCATAATTACTTCGACCTTCCTGTGGGATGTTAAGCATATGTCCCGTGCATTGCACAAAAAGGGAGCAGTACACTTAACGTTTTAAGAAGAGAGGCGCCTGGTCTTTCTCGCATGGCTGGCTGCAGATTGCGCTGCGGCACTTTGTAAAACCCTTACAAGGAGCATTAACGATACTAAAAGATAGCCGTGTTAGTCTGATAGATAAAACAAGGAAGGCAGTGGTAGAACTAATTACATAAAAAACTGCATGAGCTTTCGTAGCAACAACTACTTCATCAGATGCAATGAAGGGGACAAGCCAAGTACAGGTGTATAAACAAGAAAGTAACGGGTGAATGAATCCAATTACAAAAGGTGGAGTCTGTGACTAAAGAGAATCTACTCCTGGTAAATCTTTCTGGAGTACTCGTTTGTAGGTAGACTGCGATGGGTTCTTCATTTATAGACCTTAAACAAATGGATCTCATTAAAAATTCAAAATAGCTCCAGTATACAGTTGTAAAATATCAAGCGCTTTAAGACCCCCCCTAAATAAAATACTACAAAATAGTGTATTACTACCAATGTGTGAATTTTATTTTTTTAAACTAACTAACATAAGAACTGGTTTGAGTCGACAAATATCGCTAATAAGAATTGTTTAACAGCATTAAAGTCAAACACAAAATCTCTATGTGCTGGTAAAAACAAATAAAAAATACACTTGTCAAAAAAAAAAAAATCCATGTTTTGTGGGGAGGTGTTTACATGGTTCAGAGTTGCAGCGTCTGCAATCATTTGAGACAGATTCAACTTTTTACCTGAGTGAGAATGCTATGAACATATGCAACTGTGACATAAAAAAACCCTGAATGATCAAAACTCAAAATTTATACGAGTGACAAAAAAATAGTATGCACTTAAAAATCTACATGTATTTGTACTGCATCACATGGAAGTTGGCCATAACTGATGCGAGTTGATGACAGCTTAATATTATTTGGCCTATGATAGAAACATAATACCCACTCCCCACCCACACACTATATTTAAATTAAAATCCCATTGAATTGGCTCCCTATGTATGCATGTACTGGCAGTGTAGAACACCATACAAAAAGTGACGCATCCGACAATGGGGCATGACAGTTTAATTGAACTCCGAAGAAGCTTGCACAGTCCACCTGTAAATGTCATATGCAAGCGAGTGTGCATCTGTCCCTGGATTGTGTACAGCAGGTACCTGGGGGAACACTGACCTGGTATTTATAAACTGATTTCCGTGTAACTGTCCTCCGTGCAAAATTGTGTTATGACAATAGATCCGAACATGTAGGATCTAAATTAGTGAGTAAATAACAAATATCTGTGGAACAAATAGAATTTTGAACATGGAATTATAAATAGTAATTTTGTTTTCTTCTTGAAAGTACTGAATTGTGTTTGACAATAAGTTGCTAATTACATGTACATGTAGGATCTAAATGAATGAGGAAAAAAAGATAACTATTCAAGTATAGGGATTTATTTATTGTAACAAACAAACAGTAAACAGATGCTCATCAATGCAAGAATGTTGAGAAGACTTATGAATAGACTGAGTGAAAATAAAAAAACTTGGCAAAATTTGTTTTTGACAATAGTTTCCTTATTAGGTAGGATCCAAATAAATGAGAAACAAACACTGTTTATATAGTATAGAGATTCCCAAACATGGATTTTGACAACAAAAATACAAACAACAACGACAACAAAACAAAGTGAAAAACAACAAAATACATGTAAAAGCTCATATCAATGCTAGAAGGTTGAGCAGGTAATCTTATTATTCCCTTGTGACACATTTTTTTCACAATAGGTTAGCAGCTGTTAACATATAGGATCAAAATATTGGAGAAAAAAAAATCATTTGTAAACAAAATAGAGAGATTTATGTACTTCAACGCCAATATTGTTTAAAAAAGAAGAAGACATTATTCAACGATGAAAGATTAAGCATGAGGACCATGATGCCATTGATTTATAGGGAGTAAAGTATCCGTAGAATGACAACTGACAAACGATAGACCTCTAACGCGGGAAAACAATTTTACGGTCACTCTGTAATGTTGTTTTGCCCTGCATAACACAGGAAACACAATAAAGTGTACCACTTTACTTACCGTCATGTTAGCAGTTTTGTAAGTTTTGTTAGGAACCATGAAACTACCCAAAAAAGTGTTTCAACATGCCAATGGACATGCAGGCTTACACTGAAAACGATTTGAGTTGATAAGTAATATTTAGTTTTTTTTAACATACTCTCGAATTTCATTCAAAAAATGGACTGAAAAAGGCAGGTAATTTTTTTTCTGTCACGTCTTTGGGTGATTTAAACAAAGATATCTTAAACATCAAATGAATCAACTCAAATTATTTTCAGTATAGCCTGCATGTCCATTCGAATGTTGAAACACTTTTTGGGTGGTTCCAGGTACTTCATAGAAAATTACAACCATTGGAAAACCAGCTAACATGGCGGATAGAGAGAGGTCCCCTTTATGGGTTTCCT
>CM021528.1:1645543-1667390 GCA_010994315.2 Pisaster ochraceus
AGAAAGGCTGTTCAAGCAATTAATGTGCACAAATTGTGTTTTCAAGACAACTGAAGTGTGAAAGTTTGATCGGTTTCTGCCATTAATTTGTCCTCATAGGAAGGTTACATTCTGCATGGGAATGAGAGAGCTTCTCTTTGGTGTAACTCTTGCTACAAAAATGTAACACTAATGTGGCATTTTTTTAATGTCAGGAGCCACTTTATTGCTTACGACTTTTTGTTACTGGAAAAAAGTACTTTGTGTGCCTTATCCCCTTCTTACGGGCACACGATGATATACCCCTAACATCATTGTTAAATGTGGACTCATCTCAGATTGCCCATTTTAGGGGCAGGGCTATATTTTCTGAAAGTGGGGGTTAACAAACAAAACATTGTTTAATTTAATTCTCATATATCTTTTTTTTCTTCTTGGTAGATTTTCAAACTTTAACACATGGTAACAGTAGAATAAATATTTTAAAATAAATAAATATCTTCATTTCTGCACCTCTAGTGGACGTAGTTACATTTTTTAAAAGTAAAATCTATGGGGGTGAGTTATGGAGGTTTTGAGTTAGTAAGAGTTTGAAGTTCCATACACACCTTTTTGGGAGGATTGTGTCTGCTAAACTCCTCTCCCCATATCTTGGCATCCATCTGCAGGCGGACATCTTGGAAATAGATCTCACGATCAACCGTCTCCATGTAAGACTTGACGACGAAGTTGGGAGCATACCTCCAGTCTGTGCGATGTCTGCCATAGTGAGACATCTTCTTCCTGCAGGAAGAAATAAACAAAGTCAAAATATCAAATTTGTCAGGGAAAAGATCCAGAGATTGACCAAAGTAGGAGGGGGTGATGTAGTGAAGATCACCTGGAAGACTTGGATTCAGATCATAATGGCTAAGAAAAGAACAACATGCAAGAGTCTGACATAGGGCTACGTCCTGCATCCTACACGATGCCTAGGCACTAGGTAAAATGTCACAGTCAGAGTATGTCATATGAAAGATAGTTGGCCATAGGGCCATTGCAGATTTGTCCTTTGAAAAAATATAGATAGAGTAACAAGCAATTTTACACTTTTTTGTTAATGGCTGCCAGAGTGCCAGTACATGTAATTCTACCATATTTTTTTCAAAAAACAAATCTACAATGGCCCTACAGCCAAATATCTTTCTAAAGACATACACTGTGAGCCAAATGCTTGCATCATCAAAGGCAAAATTACCCCAAATATTTTCCCAATTTGCCCCACTATTAAGATGTAAACATTGTATAAAAATAATAGCCAGAATCACTACAAAAACAGCAATTAAGACTTCCATTTAAAAAACTAAAACAAAAAGAATAAAAACCTTTGAATGAGTTGGAATACTTACAAACGGAAACATTCTCGCATGGCTCCACGAGCAAAGGACTGAAACAAAAAATTAAAACAAAAAAAATTGAACCATAACAGTCACAAAAATTGCAAAACTACATTTTCTGTCCAGACGTTGTCAAATGCATCAATTCCACTCATGTACCATTAAAAGGATTACAAAATGACAACTAAACTTACAATAAAAATTGTTTATTAAGACTTTTCACTCTTGTGGAGGGTCCTGTATACTATCAGGGGTCTTCCCAGGATGTTCCAAAACTGGGGCCTTCTGAACTCAAAATTTTGGAACTTCAGAAGCCATTCAATTGAAACAAGGTCCTCTGAGTGTTTGTTTACTCGGTGTTTATCTTTGGGTTAAAAAGCCCTACAATGCAATCTGGGGCATTCTAAATGGTTTTATCTTCATGATTTTTTGTGAAGTTGGTCTGAAGTCCCTCTATCTATCTCCCCACACCACCCCAATTCGTGCCTACCATTCTGATAGGCCAGCTTGTGCATGGAGAGAACCCTAATGTATGCATTTGTTTGTAAGTAATTACCCAAAATGCTTTTTAGGAAATTATCAATCTACAGCTTGCTTCTAGAGACAAGTTTCAGGTGGTTACAGACCCTTCCATATCCCCCACTCAATGGTAACTCAACACCCACATGTTTGTTTAGTACAAGATTGGTACACAACATGTACACGTTCCAAGGATACGCAGTTGTTTGTTACCAGAGCACCGAGTCAGACAATTGAATTTTGGAGAGTTCGGGAACATTGGGGTTTAGGGACGATTCAGTCAATAAAACTAAAATGAAATGTGAAGAAATTTTGCCTGAAATTGAAACTGTCTGTCAGCCAGCAAACTCATACAGACATTCATACTTTCTCTCATACATGTAAGTACATGTATCATACAGTGTACATGTAAGTACATGTAAGTATACTTTGATACTAAATCGTGTTGAAAGATTAAACAATCACAGGAACACCATTGTCCTGTCATGATTTTACTGGCCCTAAAGCAAATATTACTGGCCTCAAACCTGCGGTCCAGTGTACATTTCAAACCTTGCTACAATACAATAGGCAAAATGGAGAGAGAGCAAGGTCCAGGAAGAAAAAAATTCTTCCTATCCAAAAAGTTTAACCTTAACCTTAAGCAGTTAAGAGAGGAACAATCTAATCAAACTAAAAGAAATGGAGCATGAAACCCACATGCACAAAGGTGAAACTGTATTAAAGAGAGTTCATTCAGAAGTTAATGTGAAACTCAAAGGGTTGAGTTTTGAGGTACAGTAAATCTCTTTATTTCCAGATAATGAAGACAATGATGAGGGTTTTGTTTTAAAAAAAGATGTCTTCACAGAACGGCGTTATGGGAGCACCTAGAAACCTGGCTTGAAGAAATTTACTTTGAGTATCAAAAGAACTTGTTAAAGGAATTGACTGAGAAGTTTGTCAAAATTATTTTAGGGGCATGTTTGACAATGTTTGAATCTGTCACATTAATAAACATCAATGAATGATGAGGATTTCAGACGTGGAGGACATTGTTGCTTTCATTGCCCTTGACTTGACCTAGGTCTTGACCTAGAACCATCAGGTAGTAAATGGCAGTGGCCTTCGGTCAGTAACATTGCCCAACAAATGGCCAAATTCAAAAGTGTCACTTCTTCACGTTACCCGCAAGAGTTTGACAATGAATTTCTCTTACCTCCTTTGCCATCTTGACTTTGACGTTATCAATAACCCATTTGTTGGTGCCTGCGCTGTACCGATGACGAACGGCAGTCTCAGTCGGGTAGTTCTCAAGGTGGAACTCCTGCCACGGATCTTCCACAGATTGCGCCTTCTTGATGGCATGCTTCCATTTCTTCTTCAGCGGGGGCGTTTTCTGCGTCTTCAACTCCTCCTGCTTGGAGGGAGGTTGCAGGTTATCCTCGCCGCTCAGGAGGTAGTCCACCAATGAGACGAGATGCATTTCTTCGTCATCTTCTGAGGGGTGTATATGTACCTCTTCATTTAGGTTATGCTTGATGCTCGGTGCACTGATCTCAGACATGCTGGAAGGTTTGTTTATATACATACGAGCACATAGACATTCATAGATGCAAAGGACGTGTTGATCATTGCCGGTGTTTACTGTAAGGTCCGGGTAGGGTCAGATTGTAAATCTGACAGCTTACATGTACTGACGTGGGTGTACTGAATGAACCCTGCAAAGTCGTTCACTGGTCTTTATATCACCTGAAATGACAAAGTAAAACATCAGTGTATTTTTATCCTTAACTTGTGTTAAACTTATAAGAAAATCAAATCAATGAAAATTTGTGGAACTACTTTGATTTCAGAGAAATCTGGTGCATTACCGATGCTACTTGCTGAGAAAACAGAAAAAAACCTGCTAGAGTATTTTCACCTTAATGTCGAATTCATCCACTTTTAGCGAGGTGACAGTGGGTACCAACCGTATCTCTGGCTGCAGCATCCACAAACGGGCACCAGAAATCTGAGAAGCGACTCATGCTCGACTCGTTTCTCAGATTCAAATGTTTAAATTATTGATTTATAATCAGATGAAAGAATTTCACAGAATGCTTACTACCATTACCATCTTTATAAAAAGTAAACTTTCGGATAGAAATTACACATATTTTGGGGGTCAAAACCAAATGATGACCCAACATTTAACCCCACTGCTTAGCTTTTCAAAAGAAATTTATTGCACAGTTTTGCATGAAAGAAGAAAACAACACCATATATGTTCGGACGAGGAAGTATTGTGTACACTTTTGGTGCATCTCAATGATCTCATTAGTACACAATTTATTATTTTAATGCACAAAGGAATTGGATGGTAAATCATTCATAAACATCGTACACGCACTATTTATGATAATACATTCAGTAGAAACATATCCAACCATGATTATGATGATTATTAATCGTCAAACTTGTCAAACACAGTATGAAACATCCATGCATCACTGGCCAGTAGCACCAATGCAAACAAAGTAGCCATTTATCAGATTGCTTTTTAAAGTGTACAACACACAAAATGGAAAGGTGTAAAGTGCACAAAAACTACACAGAGTCAATGAAGCACAGTTACCTCGATGCAGACCGATGGAGGGGCCATGAGGGGCAAGGGCCGTGAGGGGCAAAGGCTGTGAGGGGCAAGGGCCAGACTTGGCCCAGAAGACCCCATACCTACACAGGGCATGTGCCCTGTAATTTATCATTATCTCATGTCCACCAATACACAGTGTACAAATATTAACCATGTGAAATACAGCTAAATCCTGCAGAACTAAATCCAGATGGTCCTCATTACTGCATGATTGCACTGCTAATACCTGGCCCATTTACAGTGTACTGTGTACATTATGAATGTTCAAAAAGAAATTGCAACTGAAAAAAAAATCCCCCAAAATGATTTTTAAAAGCATAATGAGGATTTCTTTTGCCAAGTTTCGTATCCTAAACAAAGGATATCAGTCACTGCTCCCTAAAGGTAATTTGGGATCAAGTTTACCTTAAGTTAAATAAAAGTTACCATGGCGGAAAAAAGGAAAGAGAGCATTTCAGAGAATTCTCAAGGCAGCACCAGGCCTGATACTTCATGGAGACAATGGAGACAACCCCCCGCCACATGAGGTTCCCTTTACCAAGGAAAAGCTGCCCTGCTCATCACAAGAACAAATGATCAAGGTACAGAAGGGAGGGGGCCTAGATACTGCAGTTTGTAGCCAACAAGCAGACACTTTCTTCTTTGATAACAAATCAACTTGCACCATTTAATGACAACAAAACGAGTCCCAATACAAACCTAAATCACAGAGTACCAAAGAGCAACCAGCAGTAATTCCCACTGTAATAGGGGTACCATTCAGACCATCACCACAGCAGGATCCTAGCAGTATGAAGATTTTTTTTACTACACACTCCACACCATATGGAGTCTTTGTTTACCAGTGTGTGCTAACCCTCCACCCACACTAGGATCACTGTGTAGCTACTAGTACTACTACCCCCAGACTACAGTATCAACACTAACACACACAGTGGCCCAGTATGAATGCTACATCAGCAGCATTGTCCTCAACTGACCCCTGATCGCTGATTGACCCTGGCTGACCCCAGACTTCCTGACCTGGAGTCTTTCCACGTGTAACTGATGAGTTGAGCCAATCAATGGTGCTGACTGGAGCAGTGGTTGGCCAATAACGCTACCAGTGGGCCATGAACCTATGCAAACTCAATGTGTAATTCTTACCACCTGGATTACAGGGATTGTATGTAGGGCCTATTTGTGCATGATTTTTAAAGGAATACATCATATTCATATCCCATCATATTGTGCCACCCTTTCTATTGTAACCGAATACAAGGTTACACCATGTACTACATGAATGGTACACACAGATTCTTGCTTCACCATGAATGCAGGCCTTGAACTTTGCTTTTGAAAGGGCACTTTTTGTATTTTTTCTCTGGCAAGGGGCACTCTATGAGGAAAATGTAAATTTCTATTGGAACTTTGCAAAGGGCACCACAGCAAAAGCACAGGGCACCACGGCAATTGCATGCTATGGGTGCTGTGGGTTAGTTCGAGGCCTGTGAATGTAATGACATCCACAGTAATACACTCTACGGTAATCCCTCCACTCCGACCTTTAAGTTGTGTCTGCTGACATAAACATGTTCACATTGTGTTCACTATTTCCTCCACGAACATTGTACAAAAACTGCAACGGGCACCATGTGCAAACACATACATACTGACACTGAGGAATAAGGTCATCACTTGGAAGGAAAACAACTTGTTTTCCTTTCCTTCAACCTTCTACTTCTAATTCCCGACACACACCGAACAAAACATTACTCCAGAGTACCTACAGTATGAGTCAGTGTTAGACGTCAGAGTAGTCATCTTTTTGACAAACATCAACTTGTTTGCATTGAAGGGTCTGGATAATATTTCGCTTCAAAAACGTTGATCTATAATTGGTCTCGATGAAATGTTTGCTTTATCACAAATTCACAATCTTCATGTTCTTTTTGTGCAGTAACAAGATTACAAGTGTAGGGGCTAAATGAACTTTAAATAAAAACACCGGATATTTAATATTTTGCCCCTACTTTTGTTTCAATGAAAGTCTTTGATCATTGCACATTTTACATGTAGTTTTAAATTCAGACTCGATGTTTGAGACTCAAGAGTAGACTTGACAGCAAAATTTTAATTATTAAACATATTAATTTATTGCAGCTTATATACTTGAGTACTGCACATGCTATTTTAGTCTGTTTTCCAAATTTCCTTTTGACCCTGGAAAAACCAAAATAACTGTGATTAAATAGCCTGAAAGGTCTTCTTATACTCAATGAAATGTTCCTACTTTTTTTTCCAAAGTACCAAATATCAATCATGCCTGCTTGAGTAGCCTAGTGAATTGCAAATCTTTTCCCTGTTGAAAGAGTTATAACTGGCTTCAGGGTTTCATTAAAACAAACCAACCGAGCATCCTGTTAGTGTTAGTCTTCATGTTTATAGATCTTGGAAAATTAAAAAAAATTGTATTTAGTTACAGTTAATGAAAAAATCCTTTGGTTTTACAATTACTAAGCCTAACCCTTACACCGAAACGCCTAAGTTTCTGTATCCACGTCGCAAATATTTCATTCATGAAATTGATGAGAATGTAGCCTACTGTAAATCCACCATTACATGTGCACCTTGGGGCATCCTACATGTACTGGCTCGGAATTACAACAGAGCTATGCCCAGGGCCCAATTTCATAGAGCTGCTTAAGCAGAAAATAATGTTTAACAATTTCCTGCTAAGCAGAAATGAGCAGGATACCAGTCACAAATTGTACACATGACTTGGTAGTTTGGCTGGTAACCTTATTATGGTAAGCAAAATTTTATTGTGCTTAGCAAATTTTTGTGCTTTTTAAAAGCAGCTCTATGAAATTGGGCCCTGGTCTTGATGTCCCTTCAAAAGTTTCCTATACTTTCATATTTTCATAATGGAAGTCCTCTTTGCAAAACAAATTTGGCCTTGCCCTCTTTAGAATTCCAGACATGATCTAATCCTAATAGCCCTTAACCAGTTGATTCTGGAGGATTGAGGCAGCAGACATCCTACATATAGGCCTACAACTCATATCGTTTAATTTTGGAGGACTATGGTAGTGCCAGGCCCCCTGGAACCCACCACTCCCCTTGGTTACAGCACTGTAAGTGACTGACTGGGGGACAGTTAAACCTGAAATAAAATGTCAGATCTTCTGAGGTGAATATTTCTCACACAATCAGATTGTTTGTCAGCATCAAGGCTTATCAGCATTGATTGATCAGTGCAATAAAACTGTCAGTGTAAGGATAAAAATGACATTTACAAGGAAATTACAAATCAACTTTTTAGGAAGAACTTATAAAACAGTATTCACTGATCTACATCAATACATGTTGCAAACTAACCTGAGAAATTTTCACCAAATAAGTCCAGTTTAAGTAAAAATAACTTCACCGTTAAGGTTTTGTCAGGTGTTTTTTCACATTCATGCTTGCTTTATTTGTTGCAATCAACTATAAAAACAATGCTGTTTCTTCAGTTCTTCAAATGCCACCCGCTTTGAGTTTTCCACGTTAAGTTATGTTTCTGGAGTGGTGTAGAGAACTGTACAGTCAGTGAGCTTTTAGATTGAACTATTCACAGCACTTTATTTCCCAAACCTATAATTTTCTTTAAAAAAAGGAAAGAATACAAATTTATACAGTTGGAACAAACTTTAGTAACTTAACTGATTTGATATTTTCTCAAAATGATTTTAAAACAAACAGTTGCTCCCCTTGGAGCAGATATTTAAATCACCAATATTTTGTCATAAACAAAAGTAGTAGTAGTATACTGTATATTGACAAAATACTCAGATCTATTTAAATATCAGGTCATGTAAAGTTGTTTTTTGAAGCAGAAACTAAATTACTTTACAGGTTTAAAATTATAAATTCACATTAAAACATCACTTTTTGGACAATTACAATGATTGTGTTTAGTCAAAGAAAAAGAACAAACATAAAATGGAAACAGCTTTGCTCTATGACTCATTTATTTTAGCTATGTTTAGGATCAATGAATTTACTGAACTTTCCAGGTAAATGATGCTGTGACCTTTATCTAAAGGTTATATTCTTGGCCATATCAAGTGAAAAAGTGGCATTCGAATCGTACTCCATCCTATTTCCAGAATCAGACGCTGTTTGATTTGACAATAGACACATCATCAAACAGTTCATTTTCAGTAATCAGAAATTTCAGCAATAGTGCAGTAAACACAGAAATAACTCGTTGGTTAATGTCCAATATTGGCATTAACCAATGATGACTCACGTTTAACCACACTGATGAGCAATCACATCAGCATTTTATTGATTAATTTGCTAGTAGTAGGCCAGAGTACTTTAATAACCATTATCATCAAAAACATAAATTTTTATGTTTACCTATCATTTACAATTATATTGTTCTTTTCTTAAACTTTTATTTACATGGCCCTCTAAATAACACAAAGGACGACAACATTGATTTAGTTTTGGGCCTAGCAAATTCATTCCCATCATTTAACAATCATTAGGTCAAAAATCATGTCATGGCCGAGCAGTTAAGAGCACCGAACTCAAGCTCTGGTGTTTCTGATCAGCAGAGTGTGGGTTCGAAACCCGGTCTTGAAATTGTTGTTTATGTTTTGACAGGACATTTATTTCTCTGCTGCAAGTAAAATCAGTCTACTTCGAAAAAACCATAAGGCTTCCCCATGAGCCTTATACATGTGGTTGTCACACACTTAGGACCTCTTTTAACGCTTTTTTCAAAATGGTCATTGACATTGGTAATTCAAAATTGTCTGGTCTTCAGCCAGCAATAACTTCAGCTTCCTTTGTACGACTCTTCTAAAACTTTCTCAACACACTGTGCATACATTCACAATACTTGGGGATTTTTTTGCCAAATTAAATGCAAAAACTTCTTCAAAAATGAAATTCCTTACTAAATACACACTACTGTTTTGCTGTCAAAGCACGCTCAACGCATGACGAGCTCAAATAGTCGGACCAACCATTCTGTGAAAATGTTGAACTAGCAATGACACATACGAAGGCAAAAAATGTGTGACCCCTACCCTATATATAAATATTAAAGTCTCACAAGGAGAGTTTAGAAGTACAATCAATCAAACCTGATGAAACTTTTCCGTACTGTGTAATGTAGCTCGCAAGCCTTGATTCTGTTAGTGTTACTTTACTTAATTATAGGCTAGTAATACAAATACAAGTTACAATACAATGGGTAGTTCTACCTCTATTGTCCATGTGTTTCACTCAAAGAAACAGTTTCATGAAGAGGCTATCCTATTCACAGGTATGAGGAAACGGGAATAAAAAATACTGGTAAATATCGTCACTCTGTGAGTGAGTGGCTGGCCTTACCTTGGCCTTGCAATTGCCTTGCCTCTTCCCGAGGATCAGCTCCCTAGGCCTAGCACGTACACCACCAGCAGCGAGCGGTGCGGTGTACTGTGTGTGAAGTCGTGTTTGTTATCTTGGCCTCCTTTTACAAAGCCAGATTCGGGGAAGGTCACTCGTCTGCAGCTACACGGGAAGTTTAGGAAAACCGCTGTAGAGCTGTCTTTGTCGTCCACCACACATGCACAAAGAATGCTGCAAATAAAAATGACTTCACTCTCGATGTTGTTGTTTTGGTACTGATCGACCGCACGTTGTGCGCGAGCGCGGATATTTAATATTCCGGAACCAGACTATTCTAATCCAACTAATTGCATTGGAAGTGGTACTGAACCAGACTTATTAAAATTGCACGTATTGCATAGGACGACGTTTGATTGGTTGAAAAGGGTACAAGTGGGTTTTGTCTGTTCCCCCAACATTCACGGTCTGCCGCGCTTGCCCACTTAATTCTTATTCCAAGTGTCAATTAAAAACAACTCAATGTAATCATTAAACTACGTGTTAATGCAAATCTTTAATTAAAAATCATTATTATTCTTTTTATTTAGTGTTTAGATATAAACCTTATGGAATCTCAACCTCGTTCTGAGGTAGCGTGGCCGAGTGGTCTAAGGCGCTGGTTTTAGGCACCAGTCATTACGATGGCGTGGGTTCGAATCCCACCGCTGCCACTAAATTATTATTTTCAAGATGAAAATGACAACAGCGAAAATCTCTTCCGTTGTTCTTGTGATCTTCTCCATATAGAAAGGCAAACGTTCCTTCCTTCCCAATACAAAGCACCCTACAACTTTACAACCCTCCTGAAAAATAATGGCACCACAGGTGTTTAGAAAATACGACAAGGCGCGTTTTGGGCAAATGAAAAATATAAAGAAAGTAGTTGACAAAGTAAGTTCTCTAATATCAAAAAAGATATAGGGGTTGATAAAAGAAAAATAGATTAGAGCGCAATTTGAACCAACGACCTCCAGATTGACGTGTTGGCGCTCTACCAACTGAGCTACCTAATCCTATGTTGGCGGTCTCCCTATTTGCCAATTTGTTCGGGGTGCCTGTCAGAAGCCAGCTGCCGTGGAGCCAGGGATAACACACCTCAAACAACCTGGGAAGCGGCAGCCTTGTTTCGAATAAATAATTCGGCGAATGAACTGTGATAATCCGCAAAAATCATACAAGGCGCATTTTCGGCGAAAAAAAATGACGCTAACTTTCGTATGCGCACACGTTTGCGATATCCCTTCAGGGCCACCATACAAAACCTTTCTATGACTCTAAGAACAAATAATGATCACGAAATGTTGATATATTTATTATTCTTTTTTCATGAAATGGAACATAATATTTAGAAATACTGAATGTATAAACAGTAAGCATTATGACTTTTACAAATTTATGTAGAAAGTTTTCGGTCTTTGTTAAATCAATGTTTGTAGTTATTTGATAATCTTTAAACTAAGTCCTGCACATCCAAAAACGGTTGCAGGTTAGACTTGTTCAAGTCTAGTTCAGTTTCGTCAGTACAAAATCGTAATCCCAACAAAAACCAACTTTAAAAAAAGACCACATTGCACGTTTTTTTTACTGATCAAAATGCTATCCGGAATAGCATCGATTAGTTGCCATAATCGTTACTAGGCATTTATGTATTTTATAAAAATGCTACATTTCATTTAAAAAAAAATTTTATTGTCTTTTACAGCTAAAGCTCTCACCGTATTATAGAAAGCCAACATTGACTAATTAAAATACACTACATCTTTCCCACAGTAGTCAATAATTTTCGTGAAATAAAGCCTGTAATGTTCTTACATAATGCTGGTTAGAGGCAAAATCATTAAGACAACATACAATATACAAGTCACATGTGCAAGTGGAATAGTGTCTACTTGACTTGTTGAGAAAACATTTACAAAAACTGTCACTAAATCTTCATCAAAACCGTCGAATCCATCCACGTTGAGGTAACTGCCAGTATTGCTTTGAGGGTAGCATTCAAAGTTCAGATGCCATGAAATTTCCACAAATCGGTGCAGGTGATGTTTGGAGAGTCAAAATTTTCAACATACTTTAATTTGTAATCAACAGGGGTACTTCAGACGAAAGAATTACGCAGGTAGCTCATATCATCTTTATAACAAGTAGAGTTTCAGATAAACAATTACACAAGTTATTTCTTTTGTCCTAACTACCTTTAAAACCTTTCAAATAAAAAATGTATTTTAATCAAAAATATATACATTTATTGTTTGTAACTTTAATTGTTATACTTTGACCGTAAAATTTTAATATTTATTGTACAGTAACTTGCAAAACATTTTGATGGCTGTTAACTTTCTCTTTTTTATAAAAACAACTTTCTTTGTGCGACTTAAATAGTTGTTTGTTTAACTTTATGTTTAATTTCTGTTATTTTTTGTGATTTCTCAAATTGTTGTACTTCTCTTGTAAATTTACTTGCTATTCGGCTGGTGCCCCAACTTGTCAATTGTTAAATAAACCATTACTAAATGAATTAGCCTTAATAGATGAATAAAATTTATAAACCTTACACCAACAGAGTTGTGTTCACCAATAAGTACTGACACCTTGTTCATTAATAAAATATAAAAAGCTGAAATGAACAACTTTTTTCATTTTCTCTACAAATAAATATGCCTCTCTTCTGCGATTCAATCGGCTACCATATATATACAATGCTCAAACTATTGAGAGAGGACTACAAGGTCAAATTCAAATTTGTGACCCACAAATTTCCAAAAAGATAGAGTCCTCATGATAGTGGGTAAAAAAGTCTCTACCTCAAGTTAAAATGGTTTAAATTGCCAACATGGTTGATACTCTTCAAGTGCAACTTTTGTCACAATCCCAAAATTGTTTGATGATGTCACATTTCACATATACAGTCTTTACATTTTGGAACAGAGATTGCTCAGTTCATTCCTGAATTTTGATGATATTCAATCAAAAATGGCACTGAATTTGACCTTTTGACTCACGCAAACATACCTCTCTGGAATGTATAGACCTATTTGTTTTTGCCTCTGATGACTCATGTTTCAAACTTTGCTCTGAAAGTAATAAAGTGACACTTTAAAAATTTTCAGTGTAAGGTTAGAGACTTGTAATTTTTCTCCACTTTCATGAGAACTCTATCAATTGGAAAATGAGTGCATCACAAAAAATTAATTTGACCTTGGAGATCCTCTTTAACCTCTTATATAAAGTCTGTTATTTTCTAAAATATAACATAAAAAGGCAAGGTATGGTGCATTTAATATATCAACTCCAAACATCAGATGTTTCAACTTGTTAATCCATATGTAGAGCGGATAAAGGTGTTTCAACCATAGAGAATGAATTTTCAAACTGAACGACTTTTGCAACAACTTTGGCAAGTGGCTACACCAGCAACTTTTAAGATATTAAGCCAATCTAGCCAAAGTCATGGCTGAAGCCGCCTTTTTCAATATAGAAAGAGCATGCTGGCAAAAATTCATGCACATTTTAGTAGAAACACAAGAAAAAAAAACAATTTTTACTCCAGGTGTTTGACACTTGAAGTGAAGTTTCAAACAAACAATCAATGAAGTTGAAGTCAATTTTGCCACCAAAGTTGTACCTTCCCTTTAACGATTTCAGTAGAAAGAAAAACACCAGCCTAAGCTTTTCCAAAAGTAAATTGTTCACATGGGAGCTCCTCTCGAAATTGAAACATTTTGGGTTGAACAAAGAAAACTGACTCGAGCTGGACTAGAGCCTGCGACTTCCGAATTCATGTGCCTGCACTCTACCAACTGAGCTATAGCCCTATCATTACAGGAAAGCTCCATTACAGAAACTATTCATCCTTTTCACTTTTTAGTGTGTTAACATTGAACTACTTGGGTCATTAAACTAATGGATGAGCAGTTAATCTGCCATGGGCAGTCAGCAGCCCTTCTGGTTTTTGCATAATTCAATTATGTCCACTGTTTGGAAAAGCAACAGGTGTGAACTGTCAGAGAAAAAGGATGTTTCCTTTGAGCCTCTTTCTTTAATGGAGCTTTCTCATAGTGTTGGCGGTCTCCCTAATTTGTAATTTTCTTTGTTCAGGGGTGCAGTATAGCCAGGGATCACACCCAAGGTTATGATACAACCTGGGAAGCAGCAGCAGAGTTGATGGGACGTTTTGTTTCAAATATCAAGGTATTGGCAAAAAAGGGAGACTGCAACATAGGAATAGATAGCTCAGATGGTAGAGCGCCTGCACGTTAATCCAGAGGTCGCAGGTTCAAGATCCGCTCTAGTAAATGCTTCTTTGTTCAACCCCCAATTTTTTTATTTTATTTTACCCAGTCAGTTTCCCTTGTGGTTTATAACTAGAATTATTTCTCAATATATTTTGATGCAATAATATGGCTATTGCGAATAGTATATGGGTACCACACTAGAATCTGCAGACAGCCGATTAGAACAGGAATAAAACATGCCACGGTGAACATGGCTGACTGAAGATCTGCAAGTGGGGCAGCGATGTCTGCATTGTTGGCATTTTCCTCCAGTTTTAACGTCTGGTAGCTGTGGCGGTTCAATATGTTCAAGATGATCATTGGGGCAAAGGAGTTTGCAGCCTTCGTAAACAAGGCATTGTAACCAAACACACTGGATGAAATTGGAGTTCTGGAAATGAAGATGCAAAATGGTATTGTATAAAAGAAGAATTAATCTGAAGTATGTTACTTTCTGAGAAGAAAGATTAAAGATGCTTGGTCTGATTTTTGGAAAATTTGACATGAAAGTAGTATACAAATTGTTATAAGTTCAAGAGAGTTTACCAGCTTTCATTTATGGTTCTGCACGCACAAAATGTGCCAATGATTAGTGGTAAATAATTAAAAACTAAAAATGAAATATTGTCGAGACAATAATGTCCATCAACCAGGTACAAAAACTCTGCATATGATATGTATTTTGAATGTTATTGTCCGTGGCATAAGCAAATGTTTTGTCTATCTTTCGTTTTTGAACAGCATCATCTGTCAAAATTTGCTCAGTAAGAAACCTCTTTCAAAAAAGTGTTTTCGACAAAAATCAGGCCATGCAAAGTTTTTATCTTCAAGTAAAATGCAAAACTGGGGCAGCAGATATGGACATCAAATAAGTCATTACAGCTCCAACAATTTAAACATGTTTTATGGTTGTTTAATTGCACATTGGCACTGGGTAAAAAAAACAGTACTTTTTATTTTATCCCTACATCAACGTGTGATAAGCACTTTACAGTCAGTGCTTTCTGAGCCCTACGGAAAAAGTCCAAAGGCTCCTCTAGTGAGATTCGAACCCACAACCCATAATCCCATTAATGTGCAGCGGCCCAGAGTTCAAATCCTATCCAAGAAGTCTGTGGAATTTTCCCCATAGGACTTGGACGGAAAGCACTAATTATAACATAGTGTTTATCAAAGTAAGAGTAAAACAGCAACAAAGACAGGTGCCAAGGTATTATACAAATTTGGTAAGGATAAAAAACATCATGGTAGCTTTCAGACACAATCAGGGCTCAAATTTTACACTGGCCCAAAGGCCCAGAGGCCCAGAGGCCAGTGATTTTAGCGTCGGGCCAGTAAACTCATGACTGGAAAAGTCTGGTGGTCTTGTGTGGTTTTTTTTTTTCAATTAAATAGTAATACCTCACTTTGTAATACAAAATATTGATGTTCAACAATTGACTTTGACTAATGTCTGGTATTGGTAAATACAAATCAATTCTGTTGAGTATCAAAGTATACTAACCCATACTAGAAAGAAAGAAATCTCTAATGCTTGTTCAAATAAAAACAGCTTATACGATAAACTTCATAGAAAGTTCATTCTCATTTAGATTCTGGTCTTGTAAAAAAAGTTCTGGTCTGGTAAAAAAAATTGAGCTACAAGCACCACAGTCTTGTGGAATTTTGGCCCCAAATTCGAGCCCTTACAATGGTGCATCATTCTTTAATATAAGACTGAGAGCTTACTGATTATACTAAAACAATTTTTTCTGTGAAATATTTCCCTCTGAAATGAAGTCATATTTGAGAAAAACTGTACCTGAAAACCTTAAAGAGCGGTTCTAGGATGCTCTGAAATATTTAGTTTTTACATTTTTCCAATAGATGGAGTCCCCAAGAAATAGAAAACATTATTACCATGCTAAAACAGGGTAAAAATGTCTTCTCCTTGAAATACTACCCGCCCCAAATCTGACAAACTTACGGACCTAACACAAACAAAACACTGCCAACTTCACCATTTGCAATCAATATGGCCGTAAATTTGACTCTTTAAAGGACGCTCCAACAGGTAAAAAAAATCAGCATGGGAATTTACAACAGATATTTTGGGGGAGATTTTCGTTCTGAAAATTGTGAATGGTTTTCACTATTTTCTCCTGTCTCACACAACAAATTAAACCTCAGATTTTCACAGGTTTGTTATTTCATGTATATGGTTGATCACACCAAATATGAACATTGTCCAATCCTGTATAATATCTTTAAAAATAAATAAAAAAGATTGTTTCTTTACCTTCGACTGTATTTTTCTTTATCAAGATCAATAATATCAGAGAGAGGTAGATTGAAGAAAGAGAACATGGCATCAGGACCAGACCTGCAACAAAAGAAATTTCAAATCAATTAACAGGTTAACAAAATTGTTCTGGATGATATCTGAACAATTGTAAATAAGATGGTTGGGGGGGGGGGAGTGTGGACGGACTTTGTTGGCAAAAAGGCCACTTGCTGTTTTAAAGACCATGCTTAAAGACATCTTTGACATCGGTTTCTCACAGCTGCCACTCTGTCTTAGACATGCTCAACGATGGACCTTCCATGAAATGAGTACCAGTCAAAATTCTCTCCAAGTGGTCCGGCTGGCTAGTTCGGTGTTAAAAAGCATCCCTGTTTAATATGAAATACTATTTGTGTACGTTTGTGGTACTGAAACCTAGGATGCCTCAAAAGTGAACTTAATCAAAATGTAGCTCGCAAGCCTGAGGAAACCTGTGAAAAAGAGTGCTTGCTTTGTGAATTAAAAACACCGGGGTTAACCACTACTTTTCCACGTTAAGTGTCCTGGGTTCTTTTACTTGCACTACCAACCCTAGTATATGGAACCTACGGCTTAATGTCCCTACTGAAGGGCAGAGCATTTATGGTAAATTATCTTGCTCAAGGACATTTGTGTCTCGAACTGGGACTCAAACCCACAATCTGCTGATCAGAAACACCATAGTTTCAGTCTGGTGCTCTTAACTACTCGACCACGACACACTTTTCGACAGAAACATGAAATCTAGTCGACTAGTGAAACAACTAGCTAACTGGACGCGCTGTGTACTCACTAGGGCAAATGCCATTGAACAATTCTGAATAACCAGCTCCCCATCCTTACCTGTCAATCAAAAAGAAAAGTGTCAGTATCCATGTGTGAGTTTGCCCAATGATGTACATGGTCACACCACTAACGACCTTGACAACAAATGAATACAAGAAGACATTGTAGTAGCCGAACCTTCCTGCCACTGGACCTAACACCAGAACCAAAATCTGTGAGAGAAAAAGAAAAATAAACAAAGCTTTTACTACTAATACAAGTATAAAGGTAGGGTCCAAAATTGGTTTTTGTCAACGTGATGCTGATTTAAAGGCCAAATTATCATGAAAGATTAAAATTCACAGTGAAAGTTTCAGCTGAATAAAGTGTCTACTTGTTGAGAAACCAACAAAAAATAGTCCGAAGTTTTTTCATCAAGAACACCCAATCCATCCACGTTTAGCGAGGTGACAGCGGGTACAAACCGCATTTCTGGCCACAGCATTCGCAAACAGACACCCAGGAAATTTGATATTTCAGTCAACCCTCAGAAAACTGCAAAAATTCATGCAGTGAATTAGTTCATTTATGAGGCATCCTTGGTTTCATAACCAGAAGTTTATAATAATAACTACTCTTTTTTATGAAAATACCTGAGGTAGAATAAATGCCGAGCCATAAAGCATTTTCCTTGCAGGTGGAGTGATGTCAGTTGATGGGATGAGCTGGTCAGCGAAAATAGACAAGAAGTTAGCCTCATACGTACAGTGAAGTATCTGACAGAAATTCATCGTCACAAATCGGAGAAAATTCTTTTCAGTGACGATTTGCTTGAATTGAATCCAAGCTTTTAGCTTTGGAGATGCCTGACCTGCTGATTCTTCAGGTTTTAACGGCTCCACAAGTTGCCCAACATCATACATTGTGACCACATTGCGGCCTGTGTAATGCATGGCAAGCCAACTCACCAACGCCAACAAGAGGCAGAACATCTGAAAGGCCCTGAAGTTCTCCAGACTAGAGGACACGAACTCAGCGCAAAAGACACTCGTCGCACCAAAAATCGATGCGACCTGACAATACTTCGTAAGACGTAGTCTGTCCTTGTGAACATTTGAAATCTCGGCATACATTGCACCGTGTGCCAGTAAAACAAATGTAAACAACGTGTCGTACAAACACAGAGTTATCATTAAGTGCACACCTGCAAGCCAACTGTAGGTATCATAATCACCCCAAGGAAACCACGGCAACAAAAAACAGAGACTGAACAGTGGAGCGCCGTATAAGATGGAATGTCTTCGACTGCGGAATGCCTTGATTTGGGAGTTGTCCTGCCAATAGGCAAAGAGAGGATCATTGACGGCGTTCCAGATGAGGTACACAACCTGAGCTGCAGAAAACCAGGACTCGGAAATATGATAACGAGTCAAAAACAACTTGACGTAATAAAACTGAAACACCGAGGATGTCAGTTTGTTACCGAAGACCGTCAGGGCAAAGGCAACAGAGTTCATATGGAGTCTAACCATGATGAATCAGCATAAATCCAGACTGTTGATCAGTTGATTTCAAAAGGCTCCAGATGACACCAGGCTGCAGCAAATTTGAAAAATAAAGAACAATAAGTTAAAAGCACTAGTTGATTTAAAGGTATTATACAGGATCGGTGGAGGTGACAAAATAGCCACAGACAGGAAATGTTTTGTGTGATCAACCTTACATGAAATAACATGCCTGTAAAAATGTAGGGTTAATCCGTTGTGCGAGTCAGGAGAACCTGGCGAAAACCCATGCACAATTTTCAGATTGTAAACACATTGTCCTTAACTTTGATTGTAACGACCAAAATCAGCTGGGATTGCATTTTGTAGGTTTTCAAATAGTTTTCTCAAATACGACTTCATTTCTGAGGGAAGTAATTCACACAAAATTGGTTCTAGTATTATGAGCTTTATAATCACTTAGTCAGACTTAAATTAAACAATGATGTTTTTTATCCTTGCCAATCCTGTGTAATATTTTTTAAAGATATCACAAGATCTTCTATTTTATATAAACAAGTTAAGATAATAAATTTCAGATTATCATTAAAAACATTTAAACAAAATAGTTAGTTTGCACTATTCCTTGCAACCCCAATGAATATTTTTAACGGGATGCAGTTTTGTTTTTGACTGAGAAAATGTCTTAAAATATGACTTTCTTTTGCTTGGCTGGCCGGGCTATACAACTATTTTGCACAAATTGTGAGTGGCTGTGTTAATTAACTCTTCTGAATTTGTTCATGGTTCCCTGCTTGAGGTGAGATAGCCACATATAAATAGTGTCAGTACGCTGGACTTCCTCCGTGTAGGGAGTCCATCGTACTAGCACTTTTATGGGGGTAGGGGTGCGAGATCACTGGATCCCAGCTGTAGTTGGGCCTAGTCCATTATTTATAAACAACACACTTTATAATCATGTAAATGATGTTAATAACACCGCGATCTAGTAACTCAAACCATGCTCAACTCAATTTCCTTTCCAATACATGGACTAACTTTGGCCATCCCAACTCAACACTTAAGCTGGGACCAGACCCAACGGAGGTAGGTACATAGCCCCATCAAATCGGTTTGTGGGCCTACTCGGAACTTCCTAAGAAATTCCACATAGCTGTGGCTAAGGCAAAAAAAGGAAGGGCTATGCACTCTCATAGACTCTACTTGTTTGTTGTACTTAAATTGTAGTTGTAATTACTAATTGTACCACCTTGCTCTTTAGTCTTAATGTCTACCTCCAAAGTACATGCTCTACACAGTGTATATGGTTGTACTACCCATGGACATGATGGAGGTAGCCCCTCCATGTACTGCCCAAGTTCTACTTCTATTCTAGTTAATCGGCAGGAGCAATTTTAAGTCAGGATATAAACACAATGGTCAATCGAGCAATTTAATTTGCGGAGAAGACAAGTGCCAGGAGTCCGGGACCACAATTTTTGTGGAGATCCAGCCACCACAACTTGAATTTGTTACCAGTGTGCTGCTGCTAGTGCTACTGCTAGTGCTAGTCTACTGCTAAGTAAAAACACTAGCACACTAGCACTGCTACTGCTAGTAGTAGTAGTAGTAGCACTCAGTAACTAGTCTAGACCCCTTCACTTCACTCCGGCCACCACAACACGCCGCAACTCAATTCAATTCGTCGAGTGCATATCATCACATTAACAGTCAAAGTCACACCACTCCAGCAGGCATTAGACATGTTTTGTTAGAACTTGGACTGAGAACTAGGCTACTAACTAACTAAGTAATATTTAAAATGTAGTACAAACTACAGTGACTAAAAAAGTGAGTGTGTTTACTGTTTATACACAGACACAGTCCTACTCGTATATCGTAGTGTACTCCTACTCCTAGTCCTAGTCCTACCCTAGGAGTAGGACTGAGTCCTAACACTATCAATATCATGACTCGACTCATGAAGTCCGATATCGTCTCCACGATAGCGGAACGCCACCTCATATTTCTAGGAGTAGGACTAAACCTTTTTGCCTGTGGCTGGATTTACCTGAAGATAGCCTAGTAGTGTCCCCTAGTGGTAGTAGTAAATGTTCCACTTCTGACTTCCACTTTATTAAAGTTCACCACAACCTCGAATCTTGTTGATGTTCACATACACATCTGACACATGCGCACGCGGACGACGTTGATCCACCATCGCAGCCTCGTTCCCAATGGTGTACGATCTCGACAAGCCACGGTGTTTTCTTTCCCAGAATGCCTTGCTCGATCGTACCCCTGGAAGTGTGACTTTAAATTATCCAAATATAATATTTTAATTAGTCCTGTGGTTGATCCATTCTGATTTCGCAGAGCGCGCTGTCTAACCATAGAGAAAGGACCACTGTCAGTATAATAGAGATCAGTGGATCCGTCGAGTTGCCAGACTGTCGAGCTGTCAAACGGACGAGTTGTCTGAACCCCAACTCAGCCTCGCTACCATTATGCAACGCATACCTCTAGTCACTAACTAACCTGAGGGCCGCTCAGTACACGCATATGAAAATGCAAATATTAAATCGTGAATCCTTATGTAAACACTCACGATTTTGGCCTCAATCGCAAATATTTACGTGAAAATTTTACGTCAATATTTGCGAATTCTATTGGGGCAAAGGTAATAATAGCAACTTTTCATGAAGTTGTTTTCAAAATGTTAAAATCATGCTGTAATTCTTCATAAAATATTGCTTGATGAACAAAGTAAGAATCGGGTGCACTTTTAAAAATATTTCTAACAGTCTTTTTATTTATACTTTGTTGTTACCAAAAAATGTGCAACATCTTTTATTGTGTCATAATATCAAAGAAAAGTACGTAATTTTTTTATTTACAATGTATACTTCAATATTGGAAAGCTGGCCCCCCCCCCAAAAAAAAAAAGAAAAGAAAAGAAGAAGAGCATTTGTGGTTTGAGTGGTAATAATTTTAGTAAGGGGTAGAATTTGCTATCCCTTGTTCCTCAACTGTAGCCAAAAAGAGGAGGGGATAGTATACAAATAATGAATGTAAAGGATCTACTTGGATGTTATATAAAACAAATAATGAATGTTTTTCATTCGTGC
>CM021528.1:1688031-1702542 GCA_010994315.2 Pisaster ochraceus
AGTTCATACTAGAATAATTTTTTCTGTGAAATATTTCCATCTGAAATGAAGTCGTATACAGGATTGGTAGAGCAGACAAAAATAGTCACAGACAGTGTTCATGTTTTGTGTGATCAACCATATACATGAAATAACAAACCAATGGAAATTTGGGTTCAATACGTTGTGTGAGACAGGAGAAACTTGTGAGAAACCATTCACAAATTTCCCACTTCAGAAAAATGCTCATAAGAAAGGACCTCCTGAAGAGTGTCAGACATGTTTAATTCTAAGTCTAATCCCAAAATTACTTGGTTTATTTTCGTGCAAACCATCATGTAAAATTCAAAATGATTGATGCTAGCCCAATAAATATTGCCATAGTTGGAGGAAGTCCAGATTATTGTCACCATTACTGGGACTAGATCGCCAATAAATTGCATATTACTTGGATTCAGAATTTTTAGGAAAAATAATACCTTGTTTACCCAAACAAGCTTATATTTTGGATATAAAAAGTGGCATTTGGCTATGGCAACTTTTCCAAAATTATAAATTCTAAATCACTCGTCTGAAACTTGCCAAATTTGGTCGCTTATTTTTAATTCATTATACATGAAGGTGACTAGTGGATATACAACTGTATTGCTGGTACTGGCTTACAAGTTTTAGTAAGCATTGTTAGAGGCCAGTAGACGTGTACGAAAGTAGCCAACATTATTATAAGGTTTTAAGTAGCCTGAGCATCTGACGTCACACTTTGAGACTCGTGAATAACGCCAGATACCTGCCTGGAGCGCCTGGCAGGATCCTGCCAGATGTACCTTTGACCTCAATCCATTTCACATAGAGATTCGCAGTCAATTCACATGTACACATATAAAACAACACTACATGTACATGCATGAACAAATATTATGCACACACTGCATGCAGACGACCAAAAGTGCAAGCTGACATTGACAAACTACATCACCTTGGACCAAGGGACCAATCTAGGTTTTAACTGACTCAAAATTCTTTTGCTGCAGAGCACATTGCGTAGCACCCCTGTCTAAAAAGCCACACATTTGAGGCTCGAGCTATGGCATTTTTAGCAATATTTTTTCCGCCATCTCCAAAAATAAGAATTTTTACTTGTCTTTTATTGCTTTAATAAATTGATTCCTACATTTTAATGGATAGTACTTAGCTTATTCTTTTTCAAATTTGAGGCTCCCAAGAATTTTCTTTTAAGGGAAATAAAGTCTGAATTTCATATAGGTCTGATTCCCATCTAGTGACAATGAAGTCACAACAACAGTGTTGGCAAAATGGTAAAATCTCGAAGTCCCCAAAAGCAGTCATTGTGCATGTTCAGTGCCGTTCTGGCTTCATAACATTAAAAATAGCCAGTGCCGGCAAAATAACAACTGTCTTTGTTATTGTGTTAGCTAAAACTGAAAGTGAAAACAACGTTAGAACTTGTAGAATACTCCCTTAAACGGTAATATGCGCCATGTGATGTTGAATCTGTCTAGTGCACCATGGTGCATTGTTTATTTAGAACAGACATTTACACAATCATAACTTCATGCACACTTCTCTCGCTGTGTGTGTCAACTGTAAAGTGTGTCAAGTTGCAGAGATTGAAAAAAATAATTCATCACGGCGAACCACATGCAAAGTGCTTATTTTATTTACCCAGATATGGGAAAAAATGACATATCCTGCCCACCCAACACTTTTACATAAAGGGATTTTAAAATAAATGCAATTCTCAAAGAATTGGAACATGTACTTGACAATTAATGTAAAACGGTTAACTATTAACCTTTAGTTAAATTCAAGCCAACAATTGTCGCATCGCTGTCGGGACACTCACAGGCTAAAATTCCCCATTTGGCCACCCCTTTATCTTCCTTAATTTAGCTCAAATTATATCCTTACCTGTCCAGAGAAGGGTTGACAGACTGTATACAGTCTTAAGAGAAACACAGCCACTTTGATTGACACTTTGACTTTGTTTACAAAGTGTCAAACAAAACAATGAAAAATATGCTATTTTGGGGTCTATCTTGGGGTCTTGACACCACTGCTCGCTACACTCCATTTTAGTTCCATTTGGGCATGAGTGCGCAGGAGTACCAACCCTCTGTGCCATGAAATGTGCGCTTGATTTTTCCTTTTTAAAAGGTCAAAATTTAGCATTTCACTTTCCGCTACCAATTCATTAAGAAGAGGAGTGTTTTAAAAAGGGAGATGAAGTCTAACGTAACAGCCACTAAAACAATTAAATAAATCTCTTTAAAATGTGGCGCCCAGCGGAAATTTTTCTCATTCATGAAGACCTTACACTCACACTCAGTCACATCACAGAGTGACAATGACATTGACAATCAACACTGTAACACCATTCTCATGACTGATTAGGGTCAACTTGGTCCAAGTCAACTCGGTCCGAGGTCAACTCGGTCCAAAGTCAACTCGGTCCCAGGTCAACTCGGTCCAAAGTCATCTCGGTCCGAAATCAACTCGGTCTAAAAATGTAAATAAAGTGTGAATGACGGGGAAGTGGCATGGCAGGAAGTAATTGGCTGTGTTGCGCCGATGTACCTTGTGCACTCTTTAAACACTATGGAATCTCAGAAATTAATGAAAATCACCATTTAAAAAGACATGTTTCTAAAGCATGATTTAGCCAGGTAACCTAAAGTGAAAAACTAAAAATTTTGTGGAAAATTAACTTTTCTTTGCAGTTGTGTCAGACTTTTTTTTCCCTATGCAGTTTGTGTAAGACGTTTTTTGTTATTACGAAAAATAAGAAAAACACATAAAATAAATAATAATTAATATCAAAATAGTACAAATTAAATAATTTTTTAATTAATGTTGGACAACTGAGCTGAGGAAATGATTGGTTGAAAATAATATAACTAAACTTTTGTTGAAGTAAACTTACGTTTAATAATAAATTATTAGTATTATAATACAAAAAATAAAGAATACAAAATCTATTTAGGGAAAGCAATACTTAATTAAAAAATTTACATAGGCTTTGGAAACTTTGTAATCATTAAGAATATATGAATTGATAAATAATTAAAGGAACATGCCGCCTCTATAGTCTATTTTATTTTAATGTTTTAGGGCCTAGTACTACACCGAGTACTAAACACTAGTACTAAACCGAGTTGACTTCAGACCGAGTTGACTTTAGACCGAGTTGACTTTAGACCGAGTTTACCTCAGACCGGGTTGATCGGTACCCCCTCACGACCAGACAATATGACGGACCAGACGGACGGAGGGAGCAACGTTCATGACGTTAAAAATTAAAATCGAAAGTTACTTTTAACTTAGTCTGGAAATAACATTTTACCTGAGCGACAGAAGGCGTGGAGATCTGCTTCCGTGTAGTATGGCGTGGGGTCGCCGCCATGGCCATGACAGCTACACATTTAAAAATCACTTTCTTCGAATTATTTCCACTAAACTAACTAGTTTATTAGTTATTCATTGAATGAAAAATGTTATCAACAGGGCGCAGCCATTTTGTCAGCGCAGATTACATTCCCGGATGGGGTATGTGATCGCTGCATGCACTGGACTCCTACTATTCGATTTTTTAAAGTATCACTTTGATTTGTGTAATCGATTATTTTTGGCGCGCCTTAATGGTAATTGGGCAAGTTCCAATTTAAATATATCTTTCCCAACTGTAGTTGGAATCATGTAAGCTATAATTGGGCAAATTTTGCTATAGTTCGGCTTATCCTCAAGTTGGCCAAAACAACTCCTACTTACAAATCGATTACTTCATGTTGCACGTTTTGACTGCGTTCAGTGTGCACTTTTCATAAAAACAGAAATCGACAACCAGGATAAGGTTTTTGTATTTGTTGTATATGTAAAAGCTGGTGTCTGTGGATTTAGTTTCCATTTTCGGCTCTGGACATGCAAGGAAAGAGGAACGTACGGCGTCCGTAGGCTGAACTTAATCCTTTATTGTTGTGGTTGAATCTACTTAACGGAAGTGGGAAATGTTCGAATGTTTTCTTTTCCTTAATATATGTCCTTCCTCCATTGCATTTGCATGATGATATGTCCAGCGCATTATGATTTAGGCTTGTTGTTGTGGCACTATTTCTAAAATTTGAATACTTTTTAAGTTTTAAAAAGCATGAAAAGTGCATTTTTAAGGTTACAGTTATTTTAATATCGGTGGGTAATTGAGAAACATTTTTAATGGTATAATTTAAACCAGTTCTGAGCTTTCAGACAGATATTTCCACCTGAATTGATTCACTAACAAAAATTCAAGAAACTGCTTGTGAATCTGATTGTTTTTGTCGATTTGTGGAGTGCAGAGTTACAAACCTGCGCGCAAGATTGAAACCTGCCCGCGCAAGCTGCAAACCTGCCCGGCCCGGGCCGGGCAAGTTCCAAATGTGCACGTGTATTAAAGTTTTCGGCTTGCGCGGGTTTCTACTTTGCGCTCATTGTACGCGCATATCCTGAGCATTTCTAATTTGTCTGGGTTTTGTTTTCCCACAAAAAAGGGATCAATTTTCAATTCAATATACTTTACAGGTTAGTTTCAACATGGAGATTTCCTTCCTCCATGGTTTGAAGAAGATGGGATTGCATTCCATTCCTTACCCCTCCCCATTCTTAACCATTCCCACTCCTAACTCCCCTTCCTAATTCATCTCATTCCTAACCCCTCCCACTCCTAGCCCCTCCTACTCCTCTCTCCCACTCCTAGCCCCTCCCCCTCTTAATCCTCCCCTCCCCTTCCTAGCCCTTCCCACTTCTAACCCCAGCCACTACTATCTACTAATACCAATCAAAATCCACCCACACAAAGTTTAAAAAATAAAAAATGAAAAACTTTAATAATAGGTCAGTGCATAGAAATCCATGTGTTTGTAATAAAGTTACCGCAAAACTGTGATCACTTTAATTAGTAAAATATTAATCCCTTCTAACAACTCCCACTTCTAATTCCTCCCACTTCTAACCCCTTCAACTCTTAACCCCTCCCACTGAAGTACTAACCCTTCCCACTCCGCCCATGCAACTTTTAATATTCGTTCTCTTGATTTGGATAAGTTTGCATAGAAATCCTTGTATTTGTAATAAATCTATCGCAAAACCGCGAAAATTTTTATAAATGAGAAAAATGTTTATCCTGCAAAAACATCTGATAATGTAGACCAAATAACTGGGGCGCTGTACTCCTTAACAAATATATTTTACATCTGCGGTAGTTCGAACGCAGATGTCAAAAAGAAGTTGAAAGGAGGACAGTGCCCCAGTTACTGGGCCTACTGATAAGTAACTGGGGTGCTGTACTCCTTAAAAAAAATTTGGGACATCTGCGGTGGATTTGAACGCAGATGTAAAAAAAAAAAAGTTAAAGGAGGACAGTGCCCCAGTTACTTGGCCTACTGATAATGGTGCAAGCTCTTCAACTTCAGTCTGGTTTATGTGGATAATCAACCTCTTGTACTTTGATCTCTTGATACAGTTGATGATCCCTCGGATGCCATAGTCATGTAACTTCAGCAATTTCTCATGGCATTAAGACAGCAGGTACTTGGCTTATATCGCTCGCTGCTCCGCACTGCCAAGACCTGGGAAGCAGCCAGTGGTTCAGTTAATGATACTAAAGATGAACAACGCTACATCCGTGATGAGACATGTACACTATTCAAGAAGAACAAACAGGTACAATCAATCAAAACAAACCCAGATATGAAAAAACAAAACACAAATTCAAATAAAAAGCTACAGTAAGGCCAATAACCATATTGGTGGATTCGGTTACAGCTATGACAGTTACTAAGGGTGTTGCTAAGGATGTCCTATACCTTAACGCATGATGACGTGGAATTCAAGTTGAAGCCACTAAGCCAGAGTCTGTGGACATGGCCTTACTGTAAATGCTTTAGGCCCTATGATACAGCCCAATCCTCTGTCAAGTTCCCTTTTCGTGGTCCCATTTGTAATTGGGGATTCTCTCTACCCATAAAGGAAAAGAGAACCAGGCTTTTTTGTCTTCCAGCCTCATTTAATTTGTTATCATCACTTCATCGTATCATTTCCTTCCGCCATGATCAATTTATAGATTTCTTAAATTTGTTTTTAAGGTGACTGATCCAGAATTGATTAAAATCCATATTCAGGAGGCAGAGACAAGATTAGCCATGGGTATGTAAAACACTCAATTTTACGGCAAAAACTTGATTTCACTGTTATGATTTTTCTCTACTTCCATTTACATACCACTCAAATAGAGGTCAATTTCTATTAAACCGTGTAAGAATTTTTTTATTTATGTACGATTCAACATCTTACAAATCATATTTCTGTAGAATCTCTGTTCTAGTAACTTTACCATCAAGAGATTATGACAAGTTTGCCAATAAAAATGAAAACATGATGTTCACTCCGAGATCACCATTTCTCACCAATTACAATGAATGAGTTTTCTTTTCTTCGTACCTACAGCATTTCACTACAAAAGCCCTTATCCTCGACCGGTAAGTGAGTTAACTAAAAAGATAAACTTGTTTAGTAAAGTACTTTTCTTAATCAACCAAAGCAAGATAGTATGAAAGCCTAATAGTACGATCGCATTGACTCTTTAAAAAAAAAGCTTTTGAAAAAAAAAAAAAAGTAAAAAAATAAAATAAAAAAAAATGCTTATGAAAATTAAATATTGATAGCCCTAAGGGGCTTTTGTATTATAGTATAGAAGCAACAATTTCAGTGCCAATCTAAAAACAAGCTAAAAACTAAATCCCCAGAACTGTTCAAATCTAGCAATCTGGAAGTTTTGATATGTTTCTTAAGATGCTGTTCCCATTTCATTAGTTACCAGTGAGTGAGACTCTAAACTCTAAAAAGTTTGATGATTTCTTTTTGATCAGGTGAATATCCCACCGATGGGTCTGCCAATGTCTGTAAGTCGAGGGAAGAAAGCACAAGACAGGCTGAGACAGCAAGCCAAGCCTGTGTATCTACAATCCCATGATGAATACTGATGTGTTTAAACCACCATCAGTGGCATGTTCCCTGTATACAACAGCAGTTTACAAACAGCGTTTAAGTGTGACCAGACTAGTATTTCCACCCCAGCCTCGGTTTGGTTACATTGATTTGATTCAGAGAAAATAATGGCGGTTCTAGTATCAAGGTTTCAGTCGCTGGTCTTGGGCATAGTAACATAACACATGTATACCAACTTACCAAGTTCAAACACACAACCTTATGGATCGGGTTTGTGGGGTCCTGCTATTGCTCTATTATTCTCTTTTCTAAAGAATTCCCTTGTGGGTCCAGGTTGGAACAAAGAATTCCCTTGTGGGGTCCAGGTTGGAACAAAGAATTCCCTTGTGGGGTCCATTGTTCCATTGTGTAAAAGTCCCCACAAGGGTACTCCCCAAAGCCCAAATTTTGAAGCTTATTGCCTGTCAAACCAATTCACCTAATGTCATCACCCACAATAAATCTTGTCATCACCCACTATGAAGCTTGGGTGTGCCATTTTGGGAGTGTGCAGTGTGCATAAAATGTTCTGTGTGTATGTTTAGATGCCATATCTTTACATACAGTTTGACTCGCAAAATGACAAATCATTTTTAGACAGACGAGCTGCGTTTGATGTCACTGCAAAAGGTCCATACATGTATTTACCTTTAAAAAAAAAAACTTTTGGGAGAAGTGCAAGTTTTAGGATGCTGAGCAAAGATTGTGTGTGATTTAAACCGAGTTACAAAATTGTCATCAGTTTTATTGGAGTAGATGTACATTTAAAAACTAATTCATGAATTGTCTACATTTATTAGCTTTGTTTATAATTGTTTGTTTACTGTATTACTTTTAAGATACCTGTAAATTCTCTAAATTTAAGTCTTTTATTTTCTTCCGACAACAAACATTTTTCTCATTTAATGTTTTTACCAAATTAGACGTCTACATGCCTCACCTATATATTGTCTGCCTTTGTTATAAAGAGCACATTATAAAGGAGGTTCTGGTTAAAAAGAGTACATTCTAAAGTCGAGAATCTCATTTCTGCTCCGTGTTTCTTTGTTTTGCTGTCCTCTTATAACAATATGCCTGTTATACAGTGAAGGCAAAAAATAAAAGCATGTACAACTATTTTATTTCCTCGTATTGCAGGAGTCACAATTTATTGAAAATGTCCAAGGAAGGACTAATCAGCCACTGTTCATAGTTTGCATTGAAAACAAGAAAATGGATTTGTTTTGTGTAATTTCTATTTTACAGTAATGTTGATTTCATGTAAACAAATAAAACACAAATTTATGCTGTTTCTTGAATGATTTGAATATTCATTTCATTGAACAAAAACCGCATTGTGTAGTAATGACGTTACTTTTGCTCATGTTACCTGTATGACGGACAGTCATTCCACCACTTAGCTCTAACGTGATCACCTCATCAGCGTGCCAGCCACATTTGTACAGTCAGTACTCATAGGTGAACATAAAGCTTGGACAGTATGTGTGTGTACGTCAGTGAAGTTTGACGTTTCTGAGATCCAGGTACTGAGCTTCTATTTTAAATTTAGTACGAAGTACTACTGCATCCCATCTTGACAATTTAACAAATTTTAGTTGTGTTTTGTGCTGGTTTACAGCAATGTGAATGTTGATTTTATGCAAATGGAATAAAATACAGAATTATGTTGCATCTAGAATGATTGGAATGTAATTTTTTTTGTAACAAAGTCACTTTTATCCAACCTTTGGACACCCCCCCCCATCCCACTCACACACAACCACTACACCAGAAAAAATATCAAATAACATTCAGGTTTATTTGCCCTTTCATTTCGATATAAACCGATTAAAATAAAAATATTTGCTTCTTTATGGAGATTTCCAGTCCATTTTCCTTTTTTTAAAAGGAGATGCTGCCCCGCCCCCTCCATTCATCCAGGGATCGTTAATGCTCGAGTACTGTGGAATCGATTTTGTTTTAGTTGCATGGGTGTCGATACTATCTTTGTATTGATGAACTGGCTCCTAGACGAATGCTTACGTATTGATACGTAAAATTTTACATATACCTGACTATTTGCCGTTCAAGGTATGCATAGCAACAAGAGTGCCCGGATGTTAAACGAAAAACCGCTCGCCATTTTTAGGTAGTGGAATAAACTTTGTTCATCACCACTTTGTGAGTTAGTAAACTTTTCTTTAAAAATGTCTCTTTGGTGCTGCGATGCAATCCACACTACTCCTATCATTAAGGACGATGTCAGGACTTCATGTAAGGAATTATGGTAGCTGTTTTTATATTATTTGTGGGGGAAAACGGGATATGAGTGATGATTTTGTTAGTGTTTACGTTTGTCGTTTGATCAGACATTTAGACAGTTTAGACAACTTATTAAACATGGACGTTCAAGCATGGAGCCTCATGGTTCAAGCAGTCAAGTTGGCACAAGCGATCCTTATTATATTATGCCTGGTACTGCACACTGTCCTAAACGGGGTCGGCCTACCGGTCCAAATGGCATTGTAATAAAATTAAATCATAAGTGTTACTGAGTGGATGGTGTCTGTGTGATTAGTGAGGAATTTTCTGAATCTGAATCTGAGTTATAAAAATAAAGTCTGCTAAAAAGTGCAAGCAATAGCATCCTAAATTAAATGTCCAATGTTATGAATTGGAATGGACAAATCACACCAACTTTTGTAAAGAATACAACAAAGATAGAAAGAAACCTTGGTGATCAACAGATAACCCACCGATACATTCAACATTGATTGAAGTGGGGGGGGGGGGTCCATCAATTGACTTTGTCAAGAAGGAAAGTGTGGGGGTGGGGTGGCGATGATGATGGAAGTAAGATAATTGTATCCAAATGTGCCAGATAAATTCAAGATAAAACAGTGTTGCTGGGTCCAGTAGCAGTAACCCAGATTGGGGGGTGGTGGGGGATTAAATTAACATTGGGACTATTTTTTCAGGAAATAGGCCCCTATCGATTGTTTCACCCAACTGCTTGTTACAAAATGAATTGGGTTAATTATTTTGGGGTATGAAATGACTACTTCGTTGCAATAATCATCATGATCATGACCCTCCATCCTCCTAATTTGTCGAGGACCTTGGCAACCACTTTAATTTGCATATAGTTGTGATTATCTATTTTCTGAAAGTCTTGCGGAATAACTTTCTAGGATATTTAGTAAAGTTGTAAAAATAGTTGTGTGTCAAGTAAGAACATCTTTAAGTAAGATTTGCATTCAAAATAAAACTTGATGTGGTTTAACAAGTTGTGAATGAAATCTTATGATACTTTTGAAAGGAAAAGATCTTGACGACATATATTTGATAATTAATTTGAAAATGCCCTCATCCTTTGCTTCTTCCTCAGAGCTTCCTGTTGCATCACAAGTTCATTCCAAAATTAAACTAGAATAAGAAAGCCATCATGGATCGGGCAAGGGTAACTATTATTTTAAATTATAAAATTTCAATATAAACATCAATAGACATGTTTTTTTGTCAAGATAAGGCTGATTTTTAGGCAAAATTTTCAAGAAATATACAATAAAAGTCACATGTGACAGTTTCAGCTGAATGCATTGCCTAGGCTACTTTTTGAGAAAACAGCAAAAAACTGTCTCTGCGTTTTCATCGAGAATGTTGAATCCAACCAGGATTAGTGGGTACCAACCGCATCTCTGGCCGCAGCATTCGCGAACGGACACCAACCCTAAGAAATCTAAGAAATGGTTAATGCAGTGAATTATTTCTCAGATTCAAATGTTTTTGCGTGAAAAATTATCAAAACCATCTATACTTTGAAGGGCATCCTTTCTATAAAGGTTTGTACCATCAACAGCTGCAGTGCTTCTTACCAAGTAAGTTTTATGGTCTATAATTTTTGGAATTTTTCCAATCTATGACCTTATCTTTAAGTCCTTAGATCATTTCTCTGATGTCACTTGAAAGCCTTGAAACACTTTGAATTTAAATAAGACGAGTATTTAAACGTAACCAACTTTTCAAACAATTTTCGTAGAAAAGTGTTGAAGTATTTTTTTCCCACTTTAAATCACTTACACATGTTGATAGATTATATTTAATTGCTATATTTTTTTGAAATTCAATTACTCAGATAACTGGGACACCTCTGCTGAGTTGCAGCCAGACACGAGGCTTACCAGGTCTTCCCCCTTTGCCTCAAGATGTAGCAAAGAATCCCTCAGATCTTTACCAGGTAAGGTCAAAAATCAGTTGTATTTTCTAGAAAGTTCTGCTTTACTACCATATCTCAAAAAGTTCAGAGAAAAGATGGCGGCATTGCAAACGACATGATTGTATTGCCTCCATGCGAAGACCCGTGCGAAGAGGAAAAAATAGAAGTTATATGGTTTCCTTTTCTGCTTTCCATAACAAGCTCTTTCAAAATTAGTTCAAAGAAATCAAAGTTACTTTGTGAAAAGGGTTGTCTTCAAATGTACACCTTCACTACCACATACGTGACGGAGTAACAGCCATTTGTCATGTTTGTTTTGGATTTAGGTCCACTTGATTTTTAAACAAAGAAGACAGTGATAACGCTTTAAGACTAAATAATCACACACAAAAAACTGCATTAGCTCTTGCAGCAGCAACCACTTCATCCGATGCAATAAAGGGGACAAGACAAGTACATACTATATGATAGTTTGCAAAAATCAGGAAAGTTTTGGGTGATTAAGTCAAGGTACGCAAAAGGTGGATCAGTCTCCTGACAATGACTAGAGCAGGCTATTCGAAACGTTGAGACCAATTAATTACTCACGGCAGTGAAGTTAATAACTAGAAGTCCCCTCGATCCACTAAGCGAAAGTAGTAGTCCCGGCTGATTTCCTACATCCCCAGACTTAATAAGCAGGAGAGTTCTTTTCAGAACTAAGGAGTCTCCCAAATTCTGAAATCTACTCCTCGGCAGTAGAATAAATAGCAAGAAAAGTTCTCAAGAAAAACCACAGCAAGTAGCAAATTGAATTTTCAGTGGAGTAGGTGACTAGAGCATGCATTCCTGGTGTTGGGACAGAAAACCATGGTCCCTATTAAGTCCTTTATAAATGCTGTTCAGGTTAGTTTGTAAAAAAAACAAAAAACAGGCATCCTCCAATCTTTCTGCTTTGCATTTCCTTTACTTTTTAACAAGCTCTTTAGATATGAGTTTCTCCAAGAGTTAATAACGACTAAGACCATGTCTGAGTAACAAGTTTGTTGTTTTGTTTTTTGCTACCTAGATCGTTCTGAAACACAGTGAGCATCCACCAATCATGCAAGGCATGTCATGGACCCTAGCCGCACCATTCAAAGAGCAGAAATACAGTCGCACTCCCAGCGAGTCAATAGCTAATAACTACACCCCCTCGGCCAACAAGCTGAACATCAGATCACTACCGAGGAGCAACCTAGCTAGATCAATCACACAGCCAAGCATGACCAGAAAGAGAAGCCATTCACGTATCCTTTGTGTCTATATAAATATCAAAACATAAATCCAGGGAATGATTTCGTCCAGCAATGTCACATAGAAAAATAGTTAGACTGAACGGGTGTTTGGTTTTGACCACACTAAATGTTTATTTTGATTAGCAATTGATGACTTTTGAGTGGCAGCTAATACAGTTTGTGGTAATAATAATAATAATCGATTCTTATATAGCGCTTTATCACAGCCCGAATGCCGTATCAAAGCGCTTCTGACATTAGAAATTTTGTAGAAATTTGCTCTGCTTGGTAGAAATTTGCTGTGCTGTATGAGTGAAATAGTTCTTGTTGATAGATCATGTGTCTGGAAGTTTACAGGTGAATGTTTGTGCATAGGAAACGATTTGACTTATTTTGCAGTTCCGGTGCTCAGAAGCTCTTTTCCGCATTTCTTTGGTATTCTATACATGGAGATTTGGTACATTTTAGTTGTTGGTTTTGCCATTTAAAGATGTACCGTTTTCTGTGGGATTTGTTTTAAACGTTGTTTTGTTTACAGCACTTACTGCTAGCAACAAGATTTAAGCTGAAGCTAGTCTCTTTACAGAGCAATCTCAGTGGTGGGTTGAGACATCCACTGTTGAATGCAGAAGGTTGTGGGTTTGATTCCCACTTGAGGCAGTCACACATAAATTTGATTTGCGTGGCTCAAGTATAAAGTACTTTTAACTGTACTTTAGCGGCGAGCAACCATAAAAAAACTGAAAATATTTTTGAAAAAAAAAGCCAGATCCTCGACACTTTCAACGGTATTTTTAAAAGAATCCCTTTTAAAAGAATTCCTCTTGAAGAATTGGTAACTTAAACATTACTTACTGACCTTTAAAACAAGAAAATTCAAGCAGACATTTCATAGCATGGCGGAACTCTTTTGCACACATGCCCTAAGAAACTAAAATGATGGTTTAACAAGGAGCGTTGTCAAGACCACCATAACCTTGAAAATGGTTTCATGTTCATGACTTTGACACTTTGTAATAATTCAAAAAACCTGTTCACCTCTTTGGACATTCTGTAAATCTTTCTATACGTGAAAAGGAAAAGAAAATCCCCAAATTTTCTGAGAAAGTTCGGGTTCAGATTTTTTTTTTTTTAACTTCCGGACAACCTATGCAAAGTATGCTAATCAAAGTATTATCATTTGCAACATGTAGCTAATTGATGTCATTGAATAGATGCAGTCTGCATTGTGGACGGAAAGTAAATACAGTAGTAATATTGACAGAGTTATGTAATCATTGCTACCTGATTCGACAAAAGCTGTAGTTGGAGTCTAGTCTAACACAGCGGGATGAAGTAGTTCAGGAGTATTTACACAGCACTTAAAAAAGCAGGCTGGTGTTGATTTAATGGATCAGCTGTACTCAATCGTAATCACAGTTGAGCCAACACAGTAGCAGAACAACATTTGACCAACTGCCCTTACAACCCTTTTACTGCAAATTTTGTTCATGCAATTTTTTAAAAACTAGGACTTTCCTTTTGAAAACAATGAATTTTCATACAAAAGGATTTTATGATAGTACAGCCTTTTTGCATTTTATTAGGCATTTGTACAAGATAATGTTTTTTAGTGGAACTGACAAAAGCACAAATAATATTCTTCATCCATGATGCAAATTTAAAATCTATTGAAATAACAGAAATGAGTTATGACTTTGTGATAACGATTGTCACAAACAAACCTGTGAGGATCGTGGTATGTGAACAAAAAAGTCAACAAAACTAACCTAGTATCAAAACAATCCAAATGTTTCGACAGAATTATTCAATGTATTTACATCATCTCGTCTTCTCCAGGTTTTTCTCTGATGACATTTCTTTTGCAAATAATTGTTTTTCTCTGAACGACTGTTTACAGTTGGTTATGTTTCAATTCAAAACGATAAACATACAAAATACTTTGGCATATTCCATCGGACAATACACAAAATACATGCAACATGTAAAACAAACTATGGCCGATGGGTGTGACTTTAAGTTTTTACTTATTGTTTTACTGTAAAG